>JAPDEO010000034.1:0-371218 GCA_027569155.1 Aspergillus haitiensis
CCCCCCCCCCCCCCCCCCCCCCCCCCCCCCCCCCCCCCCCCCCCCCCCCCCCCCCCCCCCCCCCCCCCCCCCCCCCCCCCCCCCCCCCCCCCCCCCCCTTTTTAACCCCTCCCCGCCAAAACCTTCCCAATTTACTTTTTCTGGGGGTTGTTTTTTTTTTTAATTTACACCCTATTTATTTTTTTTTTTTTTTTTTTTTTTTTTTTTTTTTTTTTTTTTTTTTTTTTTTTTTTTTGGAAAATCACCATCACCAACTCTCAGTATCCAACTCCGCCACATTCTGGCTCGACAAACCTGTTAGCAACCCGGTAAATACTGGTCTCAAGTTCTTGCCTACCAAGAATTATATAAAGCCTTCTTAATAAATTTCGAATGCTTTCTATGGAGCTGTCGCTGCTTTGACTAGATGAAAACCCACCGCAGCTGAGTCTAAGTCCGAGCCCTAACCTGAGCTTATGCTTAGAAATCCAATCACCTGTATGGATAGATCGATAGAGGACAAAGGGTATGTTTTACTGAAAAGGAGATTGGTAATCTAGGCCCGAAATCTAATCGACGCGAAACAGCCTCCAGGCTCGGAAATGCGAGGCTTTCAATTTCTCAGTTTCATGCTGCAGGAAACAGTATTGAAAATGATAAGTTTTGGAGGAAGAGACTCTTGAAGTTGAAGTTGCCGTTCATAGTGAAACTAGTTGTGTTGACAATTTTGGATGCTCCACATACCATGAAGTGGTTTGCCATCAAGTCACTTTCAAATCGGTGATGAACATCGTATGATTATTTTACAATATTGTAGTTGCCCCAACAGTGGTGAGGCTTGATAGGTTTAGTATGAGATTATTGCCGTTTTTCATAATCCGGCGAGAACTGGAGCCATTCTCTACCAGAAGAAAGTTAATTGCGTGATGGCTTAGAACTTTGCTCAATGTTTAATACCAAACACATGCAGTCCTTGCATTTTTTCACCCCGTGTCTTTTCAATTAGGGCCTCGAAATCAGCGCGAGCTGGCGCAACAAGCTTTATAAGCTGCTGTTGCTGCAACACCGATGCATCTAAAGCGGCATATAATTTGCGGCTCGTCTTGGTAAGGGGCTGGTAACAAAAGTTTAGCGTACGCCTCTGATATTTATCGAATTTTTATCAATTCTTAGCCATTAACCAGACTTGGCTTCCACTGCTTGGCTCATGTTTTCTTCAAGTCTTACACGGAAAATTCCTTGTCCTTGTAAATATGGCAACTGTTTTCCTATTGGTAATTGGATTATTTTTCTTAGTTGAAATAGATCTCTACACGTTTATGATTTTAAATACTAGAACAATTATTACCATATATGATAAGGCTTACAAGACATTGAATATTCCATAAAAAATAATGTGGTTACCCATCAGAACTTGCCAAAGTTCGTTGATGCTCTTGGTTCAATTGCGTCACGAGTATTTGTCAACTTCAGCCAAGTCGTGGGTTATTGGGCAAAAAATCCTCTTATTGGGCGACCGAGGATGAACTTCACAACTTGGACTCCCCCGAACAGCAATAACTATGAAAAACATTTTCGCCCTGCCTGCCCAACTGGCAATTGATATTATCTACTGCGTTTTACGGGATACTGATCATCTCCCTCTTTTACTGGTCTGTAAATATTTTCGTGGGATTGCAGAGGACGTGATCTACAGAAACATTACCTTGAGCTTCCTCGATGTTCCAGACCCTTGCCGCAGGCTTCACCTTCTCATTCGGACTTTAGTGGAGCGACCGGATCTTGCCATTGGAGTTCGGCATTTGTCGATCGAGTGTGGCTATGATTTTCTCGGCCTTCCCGACAGCGAGAAACAGCTCGAGCGGGCTTTGATTGAGAGAATGGGGCTGGGATTGTTGTGGCAGTTACCTTTAAATCTAGAGGAGGCGGATATCTATGCTGCACTTCTTGTAACTTTGACTCCAAAATTGATGAGTCTTAAAGTCCAGCTTATATCTAGCGATGGCTTCTATGCAACAGTATTTTGCGAAGGGAGGTTGGAATGCCTCCAAAAATTGACTTATGGATCTGGAGTATCGACTGACACACCTCGAGAGTCTTTTGGCGTCATCCAGGGAGAATATATATCACAAATTATGCTAAGCTTACCTCAGCTCACCGAATTACATTTGACAGGTGTAGTTCGAGGTCAGGTCCGTGTGCCCGAAGGTAACGAGAAATCTGCTGCAAAGTTGAAAACTATATCAGTGAACACGGCCTACTTTCCTGTTAAACAATTAGAGGAGCTCCTTGCAGTCTGCCCACACTTGGCAACAGTAGCGGTATTTGTTGATAACCGAGGAAATTCAAAATACACTGTGTACGGAGACCTCGCATCGACATTACATCAGGTCCGTTTGACTATTGAGCATATCAGGATGGGGTATTATGAGGTCGATACTGGAATAGTCCTTGATTCTGATCCCGCCACATCGCATGACCGTGAACGCATTCAATCCATCGGCTCATTCGCTGAATTCCCCCAATTGAAGGAACTGACACTACCGGTGGTAGGCTACCTAGGTGGCATCCCTCAGTTGGCACCTGCGCTTGAGACAGTTTTACCATCGGGCTTACGAAGTCTACGAATCCATGATGACACGTGGATTCTGGACCGCGATGGGACTCAGTTATATTGGACAACTGTCCTCTGTCAATTGAATATGCTTGTCACGCGAAAGGCAAATATTTTTCCGAACTTGAAGGAGATCGTGGTAGCACTCCAGGGTTCAATAGGGTATTTTGATTTCAACGGGTTGTTTAGGGGTCTACAAAGGAATGGTAAAGAGATTGGAATCGATGTTGTATTGGAGAGAAAACAGTGTGGTTGGAACGACCCCTGACGGATTTGTCTTTTTCTGGGGAGACCTGTCTGGAGCCCAAGGGTTTGCTAGGCTAGGTCGGTTAACAGTTGTGAGGTTGCCACGGATTACAAGCAGTGATTGACCCGGGTCTTGAGGCACCTCGCACCCCTGTTTGATTAATGCAGAAAAAAATAGAGCAGATTTTACCTATGCTTTCAACATGGATTTGCGGCTGGGAGGTGTCCTTATCCAAATTGACCTAGAACTAACTTTCCTGCTCTTGAGTGGATTGGACCCCATACTATGGAAGCCACCATAGAATGAGTCTCCATAGCCTGCCACACGGGGGTGGACTGTAGACTATATTCGATAGACAAAAAAAGGGGGTTTGAAATCAATTTGTTTCACTGAGATGTATGTCTGCAGGTAATAAGTTACTGTGCGACTTCGAGGTACCCATCCAATCATTGGAGTGTCCTTGAATAAGCGTTTGAAAACTTGTAAAATTTGCTATTTACCGCATTGGGACTTTTTGTCCGCATCGCATGAAGTGGAGTTTGAGTAAGAGATTTCAACTTTCTTAGTCCAAAATTTTGTCATTTGCTTTCCAATATGAGAAATACCTCTAGGTATATAGGTATACAGCACTATCATCCTGTATAGGCACAAACAAAACATTTTAGAACCTCGGTTAATCAGAAAATCCGGGCTCACACTTACTCTTCTCCCTAATAACCTCAGTAAGTAGGAATAAATTTGAATTATCCTTGCCTGAAAAAAAAAAATTAATCTGAAAATTACAATGATAACCAGCTTCTTGCCTATGCACCTCAGCTAATGTACTAAGACGCTGCTAAAGTATCTCAGATAATAATTGGTGTGGGGACACATGATGAAATAAGAAGGTACTCTCTCCCCAGCATAAAGGATTTAATTTCATTTAATTGGTGGGGTATAATAACTAATACAGGCTTTTTGTACCTATTGGTTAGTCCCTCCTAGGTCCCTACCTACCTAGGTAGGTACCTTAGCAGCTGGATACCAGGGATTACCACATCAGAAATTATATTCTCTCACTCATTAGAAAAAAAAGGGGGGGAGGACAAAAAGAGACTTTGTACCTCACCAGTTCGTTGGGTCACAAAAAGACAACAAACAACTGCTGAGATTTCTGGCTCAAGCACGTCCGAACAAACAAAACACCATGTAGGCTAGGTATGATAGATTAGAAAATAAGTCCTTTTTTTGACTCGGACTTTGCAAAAGCGATCTGTTAGGAGGTTTGATCACCTGATTAGAATGTCGATTGGCTCAATTTCTTTTGGGGCGTGTGTACCTAGGTCGGGTACGAAGCGCCTTGCCCACCCTACCCACCTCAAGGCATCCCTTGCCAGGCTTTATGGATCACCACGTCCTATGCGCAACAAGGAGCTGGTGGTCCAAACCTGTATCACCTGTATCGTACCTCCATGCATTGAATTTGTGATTTATCAAGGATTTGATCCTAAAAATTCCATCACTGTGGCCGTTTATTTAGGTTTTTTTCTTTTCCCTTTTTTCCGGTGAGACGGCACCTATGATTGTTTATGCTAGAGTATCGAAAGGAGATTGCCCCGAAGGAGTCACTGGAAAATAAAAAGTGGTTTTGGTCACTGTCAGATAATGGCGGAAAATCGCTAATCCAATCTTGTTCCTTCACCAGATAGATCGGATCCACGGACAAGCACACCACACTCGCAAGTCGAATGCCCTGCACCCAGAAGCCCCAGCCCCCACGCTGTAATGGACTCTGAAGAAAGTAACCCCTTTGTTTGGGCATTATTCATGAGTGACAAGGAAGATTCTCTGCATGAAGAACGGGAGTGTGTGATGGCCATGCTGGATACACAAGCAGGAGTTAACGTAATCGCAAAAGATGTATTGGATTGTAGGGGGTGGAAAATGCAGAAATGCCGACCTGATCAACTTCCTATTCTCCCATTGTCACCAGTTAATTCTCAACAAGTGATTCATCCCCTTGGAACTGCCACAATCACATTTCATTTTGCCAATGGTGCAAAAACATATATAGAGGATTTTTTGGTGGTTGATATGCTGCAATATGACTGTATCATTGGTGCTCATACCATCAAGAAGCATAGGCTTCTAATTCCGAATCCTGCCCTTTTTGAACGGAAGCGAGAATATCGGCGGATTCTTCAGTGAGATTTTTTTTTTTTTTCAAGGCAGTGTTTGGCCCTGGTTGATTTCCTTGAGTACTGGGCATTAATCAAACATGCGTTGCTTATGCATATCTACTGTCATAAATTATATGTGTAGTCTGCCATATGGAGTAGTCATAATTAATTGATTTCTCTTTTCTAGTCTTCACCTTTCTTCCAGCAGGCCACGTGTAAGCCGTTAGCACGGAAGTTATGCGGATTATTTATCAACATCACAACCTTGTGTCTATATATTCCATTTTATCTGTTGATGTTTCCCCTCCTATTATATTCGGTGGAGGACTAGGTATATTTTTAAGAATATATCAAAACAAGCCTGGGAGTACCTGACTTCCGATTGTTTCAGTCATTAGGCATAGCCTCTTAGTTGAGCGGAGATAGCCGATAGGCAGTGATTAATTTTAGCGCCCGAGTAATCTAACCATTCGCTCGGTCTGCCAGCCTCAAATGACGCTCCTAAAGCCTCCAGTAGGTAGATTAAATACATATGCTCTGAGGAAGTTGTGAAAAATCAGTCTGAGTCGAGCGGAAACTTAAAAATCATATAACTTCCGTCGCCTTCAAACCTCCTCCCTCCTTAGAAGGCAAAATGGTACGTTTTGCCGTCCGACTGCTTTTTCATATGATGGACTTAATTATCGATCTAACCTATCATAGCTCATGGGAACCCCCTTTCAGATAAAATATTGGGCTAGAGGCGAAGCAGAATTCACCGCTCAGGCTATTGTTTGTGAAGAAATTGAGGTCAACATCGTCACCAAGGACCTCCAAGGGCTCGAAAGCTTCAGTCTGACGCCAGACGAAACAAAAACCCAGGAAGTGTTGCCCCCCAGTAGCAAAATTTATACAGTAATAAATGCTGTCAACGTGAAATATAGCTGGGGGAAGATGGTGAAAAGCAGAAGAGAACAATTTTATGTTGTTGATACTGGCGATACGCCACTCCCAAACGAGTGCCAGATCATCTTTGGGAGAAATTCTTATATGAACAAAATTACCCCGGATGTAGGACATGGCGTTCTAACCTTGGAACTGAAAAAACTAGATAAAGGCAAGTGTCGAACAAGAATTATGCCCGATTTCATTTGAGGGGACAGTTCACTAATAGCTCCCAACAGAAGACGCTGCAAGACAAGAAAGGGATTCGCAAAAAACTGAAGAGAAGAGCAAAAGAAACTACTTGGCGATTGTACAGAAGCAAGCGGCGCAACGAAGATTGCTACAACAGCCACAGCCACAGCCACAACCACAACCACAGCAACAGCAACAGCAACAGCCACAGCCACAGCCACAGCAACAGCAACAGCAACAACAACAACAGCAACAGCAGAAGCCCAAACAAAAGCAGAACAGATTGCGAAGTCTTGCAGCTAAGCTAGCCCTGGTCCTGTAAGAGAACTGGAGCACTTACGCGTATTCGTGAGACATCTAGAATTCCCATCCAGTGGAACATGCTCCCTCGAATGATGGCCATAGCGAGACGGTTGATGATAATATCGAATATCGGACATGTTAAAATTCAAAAGACTAGGTCTAAATTTAAACTTACCTTAATCTCTCTCTCTTTCTCTTCTATCCTCTCCTTCTCTCTCTCCCGATTTTTCTTTTATTTACAATCCTTTCCAGCATCTACGCAGTCAGTAGCAATATATCCGCTCTGATATGGGACATTAAAACCTTTGCCGCCTAAGGAAAATATTGAATGTTATAAGAAAAATTGGGCCCGTTATGTGGAATGACTATTACTTCATGAGGAATTATGACATGTGGTTAATTAGGCGCTTACCAGCAGTCGTGACTTGTGAGTCGTGGCTTTGAATATATGCGAGGGGACATGACAATAGCGCCAGGATCGACTGCGCCACTTTATCGCTCCAAGGCGATACGGCAAGCTGCAGCCTGAGTGGCTGGCTCAAGTCTTAGTACTTTTGAATCATCCTAGGCTAGCGAGGCTGAGCTATTCCCCACTTTCCGTATATTCGTTCGCCCACAATCTAGCACCCCTACATAGACGGGTGAAAGGCGGGCCGAGAAGGGGGTAATTCAGCCTCGTGCTTGGCTGTACGATGAATGAAACATCAGAGCCTTCTTATGCCCCATGCTTGGGACGTGACTTCTGCTCTCTAGATCGAACGAGGTTAGATTGTGAGGTTAGAAACTGTGCGACTCGTCTCTAGAAGCCGGCAAACATGAATGGGTCTCCAAATTTGACAGGGCTTCTAGATCTGGAAGCACCCCCACCACCCCTCGAAGGATATGACAAACTGGCGGCGCTCCTGGCCCGTGAGCCACGTCTTTCCTTTTTCCGTCGGTTCGTAACCCTCGGGATGAAGAATCTGTTCTATTACCAGGCCGAGCTAAGCTTCCTCGAGCGGGAACTTGAATACATTGTTCGGGAGGATAGGGCGTCAGAAAACCCTGCGCATAGAACTTTCTCCCGGTCTTTCTGGGACTTGAAAGACCCGCTGAATGAGCGAGGGGTCAAATCTGCTCAATGGCAGAAAGTGTTAGAAATTCGAGAACTCCTCGACAAGTACTGTATGCAAACATAGAAATTATCACCCTTCTAAATTATAAAAATATACATGTATGCGATAAACTGACAAGCTTCTGGTCAGATGGTGCGGTTCTGCAGCAATCCCAAATTATGCGGTTGAGCCGCCCGGAGAGGAAAGACCTTGAGCGGCTTCAGAGCTGGCTCAAGAGGCCAGAAGGGGGAAATGACTTTTTCCTTTATGACCCAGAGCTCAAGCAATGGAGCTCCGATAACGAGAGTGATCTCATAGCCCTTTATGGGAGGCAGGAAGGGGAAGACAATCTAACAAGATGGATATATTGGAAAGTGATTCCGTGGTTTCACACGCGGTTGGGAGAGCGCTCTACAGTAAGCAGGTTTGATTTTATTATCCTTCTAAGGAAGAGAGTGAATTGACGCAAGCAAAAGAAGCAATATGATCCTGAACTAGGGATTTGGCAGTATAGCGATCAGAGAGTTAAGTTCTATGTACGACTGATTGGAACTATTTGCTCTGCCATCCTCCCGGCATCTGCTATGATGGTGTTATACTTTGTGAAACAGACCACTGCCCAACTCATCATTATCTTTGTCTATAATTTAATGTTCTCGCTGGTCCTGGGCTTCACAGTTAAGGCAAGGCCAATTGAGGTCTTTGCAGCTGCTATCGCGTAAGTCCATTTAGATTCTTCGGCTATGGAGGTTCAAATACTGATATAATTCTTTCGTTGACAGATTTGCTGCTGTGCAAGTTACAATGGTTACTAATTTACCAGGAAGTAGTTGAGGAAATCTCAACAGCTACTTACCAGTACAATACGCTTAGCATTTGACCATGAGACAAATTAAAAGGGTTTGTAATATTTGGGCGTCTACGCATATACCTAGGCTTTTCTACGACCACTCCTCGCTGGGATTCCCTTGTTCCTTGATCCTTGATCTTGAAGCTGGCTAGAGGGTTGCCGGACGGAATCCAACCGTCGGACTAGGCTTATCCCTTTCAAGTGGCCAAGATGATACTTTTCTATATATAATGGGTTACGTCCTATCAAGTTTATATATATCAAGATCTATGAATTGATTCTAAGGTTTCATATTTAAAGCGTGCATGATAGGTGAAAATGGGGAGAAGGATATGAGGAATGTCTCTAACAGCTTCGGCTAATACTGTCTCTAGGTTTGATGGGTAGGATGGCTTAGCAATTGTACTGTAGTATTAAGTACAGTAAAAAAATTGGTTGTTATTGATAAAGATCTAACTTAATTACGTGACATCCTATCAAAACTTCGCAATAGCATGTTCAATTTGTAGTCTTCGTGGGATTTTTATGTATAGAGTGTTTACACAATTTACTTGCAGCATGAAATTTAAAAATTGTATACTCCGCAGTAGTTTATAAGGGCTAGGTGAGGTGATTCAAGTTAATCTTAGGTGCCTACCGAGTCAAAAGGCCAAAACACGCCCTGTGACATGAAGACCCACACTGAAACGGAGAATCAATGATTATCAAATGAGAGCTAGCTTTTTCCAAAGAAAAAAAAAAAAAAAAAAAAGGCACAAACCATTTTGCAAATACATTGACAATATTTAAAATGTCTTTATACCCCCGTTCCACGGCAACAGGCAAAAACTCCCCGAACGCCATCGGGTAGAAAGCCGCCACGTGCGACCGGCAGGGGACGTCATTCTGGGGGGCCCTGTCGACGAAGTCATGGAGGCGTCGCTCTTGGCAGATGCGCAGGTTCCTGATGGTGGTGAGGCTTGGGTAGTGATCTCTGGCAGTGCGGTGCCCACCTGGTGGTTTGTAGGAACGTCCTACTGTTGGGGTATCCTACAAGCAGCCCTTGTTAAGGAGGGAATCTCATCAGCATCTACATTGTCGTTTGTAGGGTCTCTAGCGCTCGCGTGTAACTCGTTCCTGGGCATCCTGAATGCAAGACTGGTCCGTCAATTTGGGTATACGGCAGTCTGCCCTGTTAGGGGTGTTTTTGCTGGGGTTAG
Organism: Aspergillus haitiensis; assembly: GCA_027569155.1. Lineage (NCBI taxonomy): Eukaryota > Fungi > Ascomycota > Eurotiomycetes > Eurotiales > Aspergillaceae > Aspergillus > Aspergillus haitiensis. The sequence continues at coordinate 9,562 of JAPDEO010000034.1, forward strand.
GAGGTGTTTTGAGTGGCTTTGCTGTAAAGAGTCTTGGAGGATTGTTTGCGACAGCGGGGGGTGCCTTGGGTATCGGCACGAGGTAATGCCCCCCATCCCCTTTCTCTGATATTACATATTCATCGGAAGTTGCTTTTGCTTCCCTTCATGTTGAAACTTACTGTGATAGTATCTGTTTCATGGTCGTCTCCATCACTCCAGCGCAGTATTTTCGAAAGAAACGAGGAATCGCCAATGGCATTGTCTATGCAGCTGGAGGCTTAGGAGGTGCTGTCAATAGCTTCGTCCTCGATGTGCTACTTGATCGTGTGGACACCGCCTGGACCTTTCGTATACTTGGCTTTTTGACCTGGAGCACTGGGTTGCCGGCAGCGTATATGATCAAACAGCGCATTCCCATTCCCAGGTCGGCCTTTGCCGAATGGTATGTACTCCGTGCCGATTTGCTGAGACATCAAGGGCGTTTAAAAGAAAATAAAATAAAAATAAGCCTTGGTTTAATGATCTCAATAGGCGTCTGTTTCGTGACATCCGCTTCTTCTTCCTTTTTGCTGCGGGGGCTATTGCCACATTCCCATTGCTAGTCCCTCCCTTCTTCTTGCCGTTGTGTACCAACTCTTTGGGTCTGTCGTCCAGTGTTGGGGCTGGTGTAGTCGCTGCTTTCAGCTTTTCTTCTGCAATAGGTAGACTGTTATGCGGTGTGTGTAGCGATAAGCTCTGCACGCTGAATACGTTGTTCGCATCGCTTCTTCTGAGCGCAATGAGCATTCTGGTTCTATGGCCAGTTTCGACCTCAATCGAACCCCCGGTAGCGTTTGGGATTATCAACGGGATGCCAAGTGGGGGATTTTTCTCCACGATGCCTACGGTTGTTGGGAATGTTTTTTTGGTCTGCCCCTGTGTCGGTTGCAATGGGGATGGTAGTTACTGGGTAGGCTGGAGGGTATTTGCTCGTAAGTTGGCCTCACTTCCAACATCTCTTTTCTCCTTAAGCCAGAATCGGCCTCATCTATAATTTTTAACCAAGTTGCCGATGTGAAAAACCGGGATCTCCGATCGCAGGATATATTCTCGATGCATCGGGTGGTGAAGAGAGTGGAATCAGCGCATATCGTCCGGCAATTTTTTATGTGGGTGGAATGGCGATGGCTGCAGCTATTATGGGGGTTATTTATTCGCCTGAAGATGGATATCCCCCCTTTCAAGAAGCTGCGAGAATCTTGAAAATGGTGGTGGCGATCGATGGGCCGTGAATTTAGGTAGGTAAGACGCCTTGCCACAAACGGAGTATTTTGGCGCCTAGGACAAAGATCAGATAATCATCACCGAGCTCTTGTCCAAGCCTGGTTCCGGATTCCGGTGTTTAAGCCAAAATCTGGATCTTCTTGGCCCAATAATGCGAGGTGGTACAGACTCTGAGAAAGTGATATTTCTTCTTCGATAACATCCCCTTTATTGTCGTGAAATATCACAGGCGAAAACTGCAGGACCCAATGCCTGTTGACATCAACCTTTCGGAGACAAACTGTTTGTTCATAGGACGTCAGAACGCCATACTTACGGTTCGTCTCGCGCATGTAACTTGCGATTTGACCTACGTGTACCTTTGAATTAGTATGCAAGTTGATCCCTTAAGTGGGAAGCCTTACCTAGCAAGTGTCGTAAATTCTTCTCTAAACCTCGTCCAAAAGAATTGAGCGCAGTTCTTAATGAGTGCTTTGGTACCCATGGCACTTTTACTTCTCCTACTACTTTGGATACTCCATATTGATCCATAATGACGAAATCGGGGACTTTGCGATAATTAGGCCGGGGTAGTACGGCGCCTTTAAAGCTGCAAATGAGGAGATCTTGTCGCTGGACCTTGAATGCTACCCCCAGAATTTGTCCAGCTCGTCCCAACAGTCTTCCTTGAACATCTGTCTCACAGGCGACAAATACCTGCTCCTGAGAGGTAGATTGACCGGCATTTGGCCCCACAACCTTGGGTTCTATAATTCCCGGGCTCCAGGTCTGAGTGGTGAATGTGTTGGTGACTTCAGCCGCAAAGTTCGGCCATGGCTCCAATATTCCTATGTAGTGAATAGGGTGTAGGGCATGATTGGTAGTATGAATAGAGCTGACCTTAAGGTCAGGTAATGGTTCTTGCAGAGCACTAAATATAGTCATTCCCGATATGATTGGCACAGCCATAGCGATCCCAAGGAGGTTCAAGATGAGCTTTGAGCTGGCGTGACACGTTCAAAGACGATGAATTTTCTCATATGTGTGATGAGCAGCCTTGATGTTAGATTGTCTCCTGCAAGTACACTTTCTTACTATCTCAAGAAATTTAGATGTAGTTTCTTGCTATTTGATTAACTTGATATTTTAGTTTGGTATCATCTACAGTTGAAAATGCTATGAAACTGAAACTCCATCTAGTGTTCATCGTGCCTTCCAATATGAGCATTTCTACAACCCAGGTCTACGACCTTCCTAATCAGGAAGCGAAAACACATAACCTTATGAACTTGGAACCCTGAACCTTCTTTTCATTCTAGTAAAGGTACTTTCTATGCATCCTTGTCAACAACACCTGGAAATCCTGACTGTTGTATAGTCGACCTCTTTTTTTTTCTTATTTGTTAGATCAAGCACCCACCACCACCTACCCTTAATTCGAAAGCGAGAACCCACCCAAAATTGAACTAATGATACCTTTGACTTCATTGACCTCTCTGGTCCGTTTAAATCGTTTATTTTAGGTTAATCAGCCTATTGACTACTCCCCCTCTATACAATCCAACGTAAATATTAATACTGGATGACAATAATACCGCAGGTACTTACTAGGCTGATTGATGTCCTTCCTTTCCTGAAAGAGTCCAAATCCATTTTGAATCCAGCATGGGCCTGGCTAAGGCAAATATCAGCTTATTCATATTATAATCTTAAAATTATTTCACGACACTAAGAACTGAAGCAGGACTTCGGCTTAGACCATGTACGCAGAGTGACTTAGAAATTGATAAAACAATTCTAGAATTTGGTTCCAAGCTTTGGTCAGCTAACATGTTAGCCGGATTTCTATCGCGTATCGGATCGTTCGTAGTCCGATTCGGCCATCGATTCGACGCTTCCACAAGGTGAACACTCGAAAGCAATAAATGAAATCGCTCCCAGTGCCATAGCGGTGGCAACGTACTATTTACGACAATAATAGTGGGATGAGCATAAACAAATAGAAAATTGTAAAGAGAAAAAAAAAAAAACAGTGAAAGGGGTAAGGAGGGCAGGAAAAGAAAAAGAAAGGAAGAAGAAAGAATAAAAAAGAAAAGGCGAGATAGAAGATTGAAGCAAGTCTACCTACGCCTAGGCGAAGACCTGTCCATTATCTACCTATCAATAGCGACAGAAGATGAACTAGGTGTTCCAATAATAGTAACTAACTTCATACGGTGCTCAATATTGGAGAGAACATGGAGTGTGTTCAATTGATCTGGAATCTTGAATATCTCATACACAGAAATAACCACCTTATTTTTTTAACAAGGCCAAGATCAGCTTACTGGGCAGCTGTGAGGAATTGCACTCGTTCTCCATCCTAGGTTGCACATTCTTGTTCCTGCTGCTGTTGCATTTTGCTTTGCTCGCTTTTGTTTGATCTCCGAATAACATCAAACACCATTTCTTCATGTTGATGCAAGTTCGTGTTATTTCTCGCAATTTCTTCTATTAAGACTTATCAGTGAGGCCCTTTTTATGCACTGCCCGCTGAAAATTCAAGAGCATATATGTATTGTCGAAGACTTGCCCGGCGTTTGTTTCTTCATCTCAATAGTTAAAGCACTACGTCTTACTTGCGGGGAAAATGTATTTATGTAGGAATACTTGGAAATGGAGTGTCCTGAGTGTTAATAACATAAAAATGCTCTTTTTTGGTTTTCTCCGTTTTTCCCCAACGGTAATTCATTGGAATAGCAGTGATTATCATGTATGATTTGCCCTTGGGCCTTCTCCAGTGTCTTTAAGGTTCGTTCCATCAGGTGCTTGAACAAGGTTTTTGAGCCCACGATGTGACAAAGTAGAATCATGATAAGACCTACCATTTTGCCAGCCGATAGGGAGGGCTTCTGTAGGCAATAGATCTGTATAATATTTCCGTTTCTTCCCACTTGACTAGAGGCTTTTTTTTTTATCCCCCTACAAGGCCACCTCACCAAATATGTACCAAATATGTACCTGCGGGAAGCTGCAGGAGAGGCGCTCAACGGTGTCAATGATTACTCTTTGGCTTTGTCACTTGTCATCTTCCCTCTACAGATTCGATGAGTAACTTAATAGATGGATTATGCTAGCATTAGTCGCAATCATAGCAGCTATCTCCGCCAAATGAAGATACCATACTCAATACCAGCGTTGATCCCTCCGGGGCAACTGGAAATTGGGCATCCAACACGCTATCTTCGTGTCTAGGGGATATTGTCAAATGAGACACCTGTTTTTGATCTATTCCAATCTATTATAAGGTATCTTTGGCAGCAATTGAAATGAAGAGAAGCACCCCTTCCCTCTTCCAAAGTAAAATGAAGTGGAAAAAAAAAAGGAAAAGAAGAAAAGAAAAAAAAGAAAAAAAAAAGGAAGAAAAGTGAGAGCGATATATTACAATCACCCACTGTCCCCAAAAAGATAATAAAGGATAAATAAAACAAGGGGGGTGAAAGGTATTGTATGTGCATGAGACACGAGCTGACCTGCTATGGTGCAGGGATCTAGAACAACATACCCATGTCTAGCTCAGTAGATGAGCGAAGCCAACAAGGAGAAAATAATGGGGGGGTATAAGAGGTCCACCAAAGAAAAGAAGAAAGAAAGAGAAGAGAAAAGGTGAAAAGCAAAAAAAAAAAAAAAAAAAAAAAAAAAAAACGGATACCTTACAGGTAACATTTGTATTAGTACAGAGTAGATATTCAACCCAAGTGGGTGTCTTTGTTGATCTCTGGTGCTCAAGAATATATACAAAGGACAACGGTCACTTAGAACACAAATTTCTCATTGATGATATTGCTGATTTGTGCACCCAGCAAAATGAGGACTCAGAAATAGGATTTTCTGCGATGGTTTGAGGACCGACAATACAGTTGTATTCAGTCATCTCAAGCATGAGAAAATCCCTGTCCCACATTCTTCCTCCATTGCAGCAAGGAAACGCAATCTTAACTGTTCCCAGCGGCTGAGACACTTGTCCAGGGTCATCGGACGGAAGGTCAACAACAAGGGGTTGGTTAGGTAGGCATCTCTGCGCTTCCCATCCTCAGCGGTCCAGTAGGTTTAGCAACACTCTGGTGTCAAGTTTAGCCCTCATGAATTCTTGGTCACCACAAATAGAATTTCCCTTGTCGCTTATAATTATTGTAACAACGAAGGGGTTATGTTCCAAAAAATTTGCTAGAGGGTAACTGCTGGAGCTACCACTTTTAGGTGTAGAACATTCATCTTGCGTATTTGATGTGCAGGTTGCACAGTCACACACAGAGAAAGAACTAGTCATAGTTGGAGTAAGGGCGGCACTGTGGAAATTAAATTCATGTGATAGATAGCTTGAAGATATCCCAGCGCTTAACTGATTCTCACCCACCAAAGCCCTCCTGAGCAGGTTTACCTGAAGAAGGTTATTTTGATTTTCCAGTGACTCATCCTCTAAGCCTCTAGTTGCTTGTCCAGAAGTGAGGATGTCCTCGCGAGGAAGAGGTTCAGTGTGGGTTATATCACATTGATCACCTTTTACTTGGGGCGTCTCAAATGTTTTTCTTGTCACCGCGATGCGACAGAGGAGAATCTAGCATGATTTCGGCCCCGGGGGGGCTTTCGACCTGATTCACCTAATGCTTGAAAAAGAAGATCGCGTTAGTAGCCTTCTGCACCCTTTGGAAATGCTAAACTCACTTTTTATCTTTCAGTCAGGTTATTGGGGTTATTGGGGCAGGCTCATGTCTGCCCTTTTGAGGCACTACAGGACAAAAGGTTATAGACATTTTCTCACGGAGTATCAAGAACCACTATTATGATGCTTCGCAATAAGAGGTACGATGTAAGTCATGAATGCGCTTCACGGAGCTCCAGTGGGCTGAATTCGGAAGATGAAGCCCTGAGCTAGAGGTAAGGCTTTTTCCAACTCCACACAAGGCACTCGTGACTCGACTAGTCAAACAAGCAGTGTGAGTCAATGAAATCGTGGACTTAGGGGATCTTGCTGCATCTGCAGGACATCCGTTATCGCCAAAATAGCTTCTTCACGGCTCTGGAAGCTCCTCCAAAGATATTCCATTTACTTTCTATGCATATTTTTCCCCTTTAAACAATTCACCTATCATGGTTTGTTTTTCTTGTCCGCTCCATGTACCGAGCTGAAGCCTCAGGCTCATTGGTTAGGAAAACCTAAGGGAAAAACCGATCTGTCGAGTGGAACTTCAAGTTTTCTCATCAGGTCACCAACACCCCAACAATTTGTTCCCCCCCACCTAGACCACACTCTCTAATAGTTTGAGTGAACGACATTGTTTCGAGACTTGGACCATCACCTCACAGACTGGCCTGAGCAGGACTGCAGGTTTGGACATGGGGATATGCTTCTACCAGCTTCTTGTAATTAAAGTGATGGAAGTAGAGATGAAAGTGTTCAGATAAAGCTCTAAAACACTAACACCAGGCTGCCACAAGTCTACATTGGGTCAACATGGGATCGCCCCACGGGGTATCTAATTATCCGAACATATAGCTCAACCTAGCGAGTAAGAGGCCGGAGAAATACAGTGGCATGAGCGTTTGTAAAACTACCTTCGTAGGTCAGTCCTATAGAAGGAATTAACCAACAATCATCATACCTCGTACCATGAGGTATAGCCACTTATGGTAATTATATTGCCTAGTTAGCCTAGAGCAATTACAGAATAATAAAGATTATTCCCTACTCCCTGAACAACTGGAAGATAATCCATAAGCTCAATAGCATTGCTATTTACCTGGGCATCTTCGCGCAAGATAAAATGCATCTCACAATTTGATAGCTCCAGCAATTGTCTTTGTTTTATTCCTTAATGCGTGGTTTTGTCGTTTCTGAATATGCGCAAGTTTGTTGGATCTCTTATGTACTAGGTAACGAAATCCTCCTAGTGGAATCGGTGGAAGTGTTAGTACCTCGTTCTTAAGTATGGATGAGGGTAGGATGCATATTTTAATATAAAGTATCCCAAAAAATCATGAGCTTTAGTGTAGTAATGATGACGACCCCACTGTCAACTGAGATGCACAAATATTTATTTCGTAAAGTTAAGCTAAGCAAACGGATAGAAGTATATCCTAGCAAATAGTGATAGCAGATGACGGAAGGGAATAGAATATTCTAGGTAGAAGATTGTGAGTTAAATATTAGTCATATATTCAGAAATATATATGGTCATAGACTGGACGGATTTCTTTTTCCTTGAGCAACTTAAAAAATTCTTCCTAAAATCTACAACCCCATTCGACACTCATCATCGAAATAATCAATAAAATCATCAAAGATTCCCGCTTGCCTACACCATGTCCATCTGGTTCCGGAAAGGCGTTGACCCTGGCGATGTCATCACACTTGATCTGCCTGTCCCTTCACAATGGGAAGTTGTGGAGAAGCTGAATGAGTATGATTTCCAACTTACCAAAACCGAGTACAGCAGTGACGACGACCTTTCCTACGCTATCACAAAACTGCTCTGTTGCGACCCAAAGGATCATAAAAAGCTTGCCTTTATACGAATTTACCTCCAAGTCCCATATTGCGGCACCGAGATAGACGATGCAGCTACTAGAGCTAGCCAGGCCATGTCGCTCGTCCCCGAGGAGTTAATCGCCTATCAAGAACTTACTGCTCGGAACCTAGGTTTTACCCCGAAACTCTTAGGATTCAAAACCATTACGCAGGATAAGTCTGGGCCAGTCCCAGGGGGATACGCGGTCTGGTTAGCATGGGAGAAGGTGCCCGGCGTCCGCCTTGGAAGCATGAACGGACCGGATGCGTTCTGGGATCTGGATGCCACTGAAAGAGAAGAGATCCGTCAAACCTTTTTGAAGAATCTCCGGTAAGTCGCTAGGATGTCTCGCTATAGCTTTCATACTAACATAGATACTAGTGCGATACACGAAATAGGATATTCTCCTGACACGCCTGCTCTCAGTAGCCTGGTCTGGAATAAGGAGACAAAAACCCTGTACATCTAAGCATATAATCTTCAAATTAAATCTGTGACCCAGTACTGATAATCTATAGTTATTTCATTGGATTTCACCTTCGCAACACGTGTGAGCCTAAATATCGAGGTCTCGATGTTGAATGGATGGCAGATTTTGGGCTCACTATACCTAATTCTCGTGCGTGGCTTAAACCCGGATGGAATCAAGACACTTCTGGTTGGAGATGGTAGTCTTAGCAGGAGTAACAAACATGAACCATCATCGGAATTTTTATCTTGACCCGCTCCGTCTCATTTCAAGATGTTCCCACAGGCTGAAATAGGATATTTTTTCTCTTTTTGGCTAATCCTTAGTTACTCTGTTGATCGTCACAGACTACAATCGTATCGAGCATTCGAAGGGCTGTGTTGCTATTTAAAGAGCTGCCAATGTTGTCTCAAAAAATATTCTCCTAAAGAAGTGCTTTAGATGTAGAGCCTCGATTTCCCAAGATCTTTCTATTTCCCTTGCTAATTCTCTGAGATAACCAAGCTAATGAACTGCTTTCCCTTTGCTTCTTGTTTCTCTCTTACTCTATAGGTATACATGACATATCAACCACCCCTTGTAAGAAGACCGCAATCTGACAGACTGTAATCAACCAAAAATTATGATTAGTGCCATAGGAGAAAGAGGTATAGATCCCAGATATTATAACTAGGATATGATATATACACCGCTATTTAAGCTTAGCCAATTAAAAACACTTCTTAAAGTAAAAAGCATTATAACATGTCTTGTTTTATATGTAACTCAGCTCTAGTGAGGTAATCTTCTAACCTAATCAATACTATTTATTTCCTAAAATAACAGCTAAACTATACCTAAGATCTATAAACTCTAATTTTATGCAGCCTATTCTAAAATCTTCTGTGGATTAATACCGTTTTTACTATTAGATAAGCCTTTAAAGAGGGACCAAAATCCAGCTACTAAAGAATTTTAAAAGAAAAATATTAGGACGGTGAATATATAACCCTTTAGAGGCTTTGACATATCATAAATAAGAGAAGGAGACAGGCATGAGATATCCGAGCGGGGGGGATGTAGCAGTGAACTATTACAATAATTAGTGGGGAAGGAAAGATAGAGATGCCTAATTTAGTATAATTGAGAATTGAATTATTTCTCTTATAGCTCATGTGACTGGGTTAATATCTTTAATATATAATAGTTGTTTGTTACCTCTAATGTAATACTTCTTTTATTATAGTTTTCAATTACACCCTCCCCCTTCTTAACAACTTATCTTTTATAAGACTTCTATCTCCATAAAGCAGAATATAATTGTTGCAAGATGAAGTTCTCTGCAGTCATATCTATGGCCATCTTTGTTGCCTTTACAGTCGCAGGGCCGATACAAGCCAATAGGCCAAATCAAGGCCGAATTGAGAGACGTGATGTATATACCACTCAATTCTACTCAAGGGGTGACTTGAGAAAATTTTGGAAACTATATGCTGACTGAGATGGAATGTGAATAGTTAGTATGTACTTAGCTCCTGTTAGGCCTCTACTTTGGAGATGACTCGAGAAAACTTAGACTGATTATGATGGGATGTGAATAGTGTGTATGTGTTTGACCCCTTTTAATTAAGGCATAATTCAAGGTCTAGACTAACTGAGATGGGATGTGAATAGTGTGTATGTGCTTAGCCCCCTTCTATCCATGAGATGACTTAAGGTATAGGCTGACTGAGGTGGATGTGGATAGTTGGTATGTGCTTAGCCCCCTTTTAAGAGACAATTTAACAAGTTTTTGGGCTGACTAAGATGGGATGTGAATAGCTTGTATGTGCTTAGTCCCCTTCTATCTATAAGATGACTTAAGGTATAGGCTGACTGAGGTGGATGTGGATAGGATGTATATTCTTGGCCCCCTTTATTGATGACTTGAGGTATAGGCTGACTGAGGTGGGATGTGGATAGCTTGTATGTGCTTAGTCCCCTTCTATCTATGAGATGACTTAAGGTATAGGCTGACTGAGGTGGATGTGGATAGGATGTATGTTCTTGGCCCCATTTTATCTATAAGATGACTTGAGTTATAGGCTGACTGAGATGGGATGTGAATAGTGTGTATGTGCTTAGCCACCTTCTGTCTGAGAAATAACTTGAAGTCTAGACTGACTGAGATGGGATGTGAATAGTGTGTATGTGCTTAGCCACCTTCTATCTGAGAGTTAACTTGAGGTCTAGATTGACTGAGATGGGATATGGATAGGACGTATGTGCTTAGCCCCTTTCTATTTAAGAGGTGACTTAAGAAGACCTAGACTAACTGAGGTGGGATATAAATAGGATGTAAGTGCTTATCCCCCTTCTGCTTAAGGATACCTTGTATTAACAAAATATAGTAAACACCTCCTTGCATGCGATATTCTTGATACTGGTATCTGCAAACCTTTATTCAAGTAAGAATTAAGAACTGCTATATCACTATCCATTTATTTAATTCTTTACTAATATATTAAACCTTTACATGCCTATTTCTAGGTATGCAAAAGAATTTGGGCCCGGGCCTTCTAAATGAAGTGGATTTTATCATTAGCCTTGGTTTAGGTTTTCCCTAATTTGTTAGGTTTCCCTATACTGTTATGCGAATGCAAAGGCTTCTAGTATAGAAAGTTAGGGCAGGCTTTTAATATTGGACATACTACCTTAAAATTTTTGATTATATGATGTTGGGTTGTGTAGCCCGTCTTACTACCACTTGATTGCAATGACATTGTCGCTCATTAGGTTATCTAGCCGACTCCACGTAAATTTTTTTTTTTTTTTTTTTTTTAAAGAAAAAAAAAAAAAAAAACTGCCCATATGGAGCAAATTTCGACAGCCACGAGAATACGCCAGAGGATTTTCAGCAAGCTTTATATACAAAGGACCAGCAGAAACTTGAGAGGGGCTCACAGAAGACAACTAATCGGATTACTCCGGGTGCCCCATATCTAATTAATATCGATTTCTTGGCCGTGCAGGGCACGAATGAGCCTATTAGACAGATGTGGTCCGAACTCTTGCAGCCAATTGGGGAATCAGTAGATGAGGTTGCTCGGGTTGCTCGGATACTCATACCATCTACTTGTCAACAAGGTGTGTATAGACTATAAATTGTCTGCTTGTTGAAAACAAGAATCTAATGGGATTTTTCTACTTTTAGTAGCTATCTTCAATCTGATTAAATACAGCTTTGAGGCCTGGGAGAAGGTTAAACGGCCTCAAGGGACCGATGATGGATGCAATGATGGACCACGCAATTTGCAACAAGTTACCACTTATTACCCACACATTAACTTCTTAAGATAGAGCTCGGATCGATTGAGACTTTGACAAATATAATAGTGGGAGCAGTATATACAAAGATAATTTTCCGTCTTATAGGTTTTCCTCTATCGTTAAATAGAAAATCAGTATCTGTCCAGGAGATCCCCGGAATCAACGGGCCGCTATGTATTTCGGCAGCTAATTACCTCGCATTCATATCAACGGCAAGCACAAACGGAAAAGGAACTTCGTACTGCATTAATTTCAGTAACATGCGTGAGCCACGTCGATCAAGACGTACTAATCAATTAAATATCAACCTATCCATCTATCCACATCCCTCTGGTCGAACAGTGGGGGATGACTTGTCTTATCGACGTGTTCTCCAACTGATTGACGCCTGTGATAGATAACAAACAGAGCGCTAATTTGTCAATTGGAGAAGCCGCCTAGTGAGTAATGAAACTATTCTTGCATTTGTCTTTGTGCTGGAAATGGAGGTTGCTTTAGGACTGAAGTCTTGTTGAATGCGACCTGGGGGTCCTTGTTGGCTTTACTCGAGATTCAAGTTGAGGTATATAATTTATTATCTATGTCTTTCACCATATGATCCACTTTGTTTCGCAGTAGACGTCCTTTCACCTTGGTTTAAACTCTTCGTCCCTTCGTACCCCTAGCCGGTGTCCTGCCGATCATTTGGGGTAAGGCCGATGATATCAATCTGAGGCCGTATAGATAATAACATGGCATGCACTTTACGCAAAATAAGCCAAGGCCTTTATATAGATGAGCTGTTATTCAACTACTGCACCACACCGCTTCAATCCCTCTTGTATCTCTGTGGCCGACTGCCTCGCCTAAAGGATTCCTATCTATATCTCATAGCAATGCAACGTTCAAATCCACATTCACGATTTGTCCAACATCAGGACGGCTGAGCTTATCTTGGCCGCTGTTGGGGTCGCCAGCGGATCCTCCAACTGCTGTGGGTCTGGAGAAAGGGAGCATTCCTTTTATCGGCAGACCTAACCCTATCCTCTAGGAGTTGTAAGAAATGTGTGCTGCCATTTTATTCCCTTGCAGCATGTTTCGGTCTAGATAGGGATGAGCTCAGCCCTCGCCTAGAGCTTCCTTTGGTCTCGTGGATTGGAGAAAGAGGTGTCAGTGTGACGGACTTTGTTTTTGTCTCCAAGATAGCACGATACTAAAGATAATCCAATGTGATTGAGGGCATGGTTAATATATACTGGATGCCCAGGAAAGTACTGAGAGTCCTTTAGACGTGGTATTCGTAACTTGCTCAATAATTGGAGACAGAAGAGGGAATAAAGATTGAAAAGGGAAAAAGCAAAGCAAAAGGGTATGGATATCGCTCCTATTTTCTCACCCGGGTTGGGTTATGGCCTCATAGTAGGTGTCGGCGCTCTATTCGCAATCGGAATGTCCTTGGTATCACTGGCACTGTCTCGATTCATGCAAGAAACCCAAACGTCCGAGATGTCTACCACCGCGAAGCATTCTATCAAGACAGGGTTAACCGCTAGTGCTGTTGTCTCTTCCTGGACGATCGCGGCGACACTGCTGAGCTCGACGACTGGTAAGTCAATCGCGATTCATTATTGAGAGTCATGGAAGATGTGCACGATACTGACTTCCCCCCGACAAGAGGGTTATCTCTATGGAATCTCCGGCCCCTTCTGGTACGGCGCAGGTGCTACCGTTCAAATCTTCCTTTTTGCAGTAGCGGCGATTGAGTTGAAGCGTAAAGCTCCTAATTGTCATACTTTCCTCGAAGTGGTCAAAGTGAGATACGGACCGAAGGGCCACATTCTCCTCGCTTGTTATTCGTTGTTTTTTCAGATTTTCACCACTATCAACCTGCTGGTTGGAGGGTCGACTCTCTATGCTAACTTGACGGGCATGAGTCGTGATGCTGCATGCTATTTTTACCCTATCGGAGTCTTGATCTACACCATGTTTGGCGGGATCAAGGCGACCTTTCTTACAGATTGGGTGAGTTTTCCTCGACAAGATAGTGCAATACTGCTAGTTTCAACTTGAGATTGACTCTCCCGAATCACCTAGGCACACACTATTATCATCTATGCAATCATGCTCGTGTCCATTTTCGTCGTATATGTCTCATCAAGCCAAATTGGTTCTCCCGATCGGATGTATGACCTCCTTGCTGAAGCTGCAACACTACACCCTGTTCCTGGCAATGCAGAGGGATCTTATATGACAATGAAGAGTCCAGGAGGAGGATACATCGGGCTGATATTCATTGGAGCCGGATTTGCCTCTGCGGTGGATTCACAACTGTTTGTCACCTTCCGTCTCCGTCTCGCTCTTTTCTTATTTTCATTTTTGACAACTAACTCTCGATATAGATTCCAAAAGGCGATTGCAGCAGACCCAGCATCGACACTACCTGCATATATGCTGGGAGGCCTCTGTTGGTTCACTATTCCTTTCGTTCTCGCCTCCACATACGGTCTTACCGCTGCGGCCGTCGAACATCTACCTTCATTCCCGACCCATCCAGCGCGTATGTCTGCGACAGAAGTATCTGCGGGAATGGCGATGCCGTATGCCGCGATTGCGATTATGGGCAAGGGGGGCGCAGCTGCTATGTTAGTGATGATGTTTATGGCTGTGACGTCTGCTGTTTGTTGCCTCTATTTCCTCCCCTTTTATCCATAAACGGTGTATAGGTTTGTATATTCTGTTGGTGTTAGACGAACCCTAACAACCCTCCTTCAGATGTCCTCTGAAACAATTGCAACCTCGACCCTAGTTACCTACGACATCTACAAGGCCTACATCAACCCACAAGCCACAAGCGAGATGCTGGTCCGCGTCTCCCGAATCTCCGTTATCCTGTTTGGGATCATCGCCGCCAGTCTCGCCGTCGCCTTCAACCACGGCGGTTTCTCCGTCAACTACCTTATCACCGCCATCGGCATCTTTGTCGACTCCGCCATCGTCCCTATGGCCTGCATCATCCTATGGAAACAACAATCTCTTGCGGCCGTAATGATTGCCCCATTGTCCTCTTCCGCGGCAGCCCTCATTGCTTGGCTCGTCACCGCATACACGCACTACGGTGAGGTCACCATCGCCACAACTAGCAAACCCCTCCCGCTCGTTGCGGGCAATATGATGGCGCTCTGTGGTCCGATGGTTGTCACCCCGCTAGTGACCGCATTTGGACCCCAGAACTTTGACTGGGAAGTTTTCAAGCGGATTGAGCGGGATAGCGACTCTACGGAGAATGAGAATGAAAGTGGAAATGAGATGAACGACGATCATTACCACCACGATCCTGAGATGGATAATCGACTTCGCTCCGCGGGAAATAAGGGCTTGATGCTCTCTGTGGGGTTGTGTCTTTCCTTTCCGATTCTGTGGCCTATCCCGATGTATGCTACTGGTTATGGTATGTTGGTAGCCACCCCCTACAAAGTTTTCAGTGCCTAGTGACTGGGTTACTCCCTGTCTTGCCTACCTAGGTATAGCTATGTCTATGGGTTAATGACATAGTCTAGTCTTCTCGAGATCGTTCTTCCGTGGATGGGTGGTTATGCTCTTCATCTGGTCGTTTGTTGGTGCGCTCATCATCACTTTTCTGCCCATCTGGGAGTCGAGACACTCAATCGTCCGCTTTACGAAATTCGCGTTGGGGATGAAACTATCTGATCCAGTGGTTCTTGAAGGTGTTGGGGCGAGAGAGTCGGAAAAGGAAGACTTATCAAGCAAATCTAAGGCTTGATAATGATGATGAAGGCTTTTTATGGGTTTACTAGATATATGGTAAACTTGGAGATGCCTTCGCCAATGACATGAGCACGTCGATTAGCAAATTGATGGCTTAGGGGGGTTATTTAAGTTTGCTGACTATGAAAGTTTGTTAATGTCAAAATTTGTTTAACTTGATTGGATGTGTCAAGGAAATATTTGTGCAGGGGGAATCTCTCTCTGATGATGATGCTGTATGTTGTCTCTTGGAAATAGGTGTGATATAGACCCCACATACAACCTCATTAGCCCCTTCCAGTCGCGTTTTTGGGGCAATGGAAGTGATATTTCACAATAACTGGGACCGATGTGTCTCCTGTCCCCAAGCCCTTGATTCAATTATTAATTTGTTGGGTACAAAATATTGATCCGACCCCCCTGAAAATTTCTACGTACAGGTTTCTCAGGAGCGGAACCTGAACGTTAATGTATAGATAGAAGGTAGAGGGGCCTTTCAAAATCTATCATAGTAATAGAAAGATGAGAGGGAAGCTAAAGTATATAAAGCCATAAATCTAGACGGGAAAGCCCTACATAACAACGCAACGGCCTCTCGTATGCACCTCCGCTCGCAGCGCATTGATTTCCTTCTGACGTTCCTCAGTCTGTCGGCTCAATTCGCGGATTCTCTCTTGCTGACTGAGAAAATTTTGATTCATAGCAGCCATCATCAAGTTAGGGTTAGATGCCGGGTGGGAGGATCTCCTGGGCTGATTCTGCTGCTGCATGATTTGTCTCCGGAGATCCTGGATTTCTTGGTCCTTTGCCTGGAGGTCCCTTGCGCGCTGCTCCGCTTCAGCCTTCATTTGCTGGCGCAAGTCGTCCTTGTCAGCTAGAAGTTTCTTATGGTCTTCCTCATTCTTCTTCAATACGTCCAGGAGATCCTTTCTCAATTCATTAAGTTCCTGCCGATGTTTCTTGTCGCTTGACGCAGCCGCTTTTTGCATCTCCACCTGCACCTCTGCGAGTTCCTCTTTGAAAGTCTTCAAGACTCGATCGAGCTCTGCTTGGATCTCGCTGCCGGCAGCTGTGTCATTGAGTTTCTTTCCGTTGTTGACTAGCTCATCCTGAATTTCTAAGATGACCTGTTTTTTCGAGGACACAAGGTAATCTAGAATCGCTTCCGCTGATTGTACCCCCTGGTCATGTCGTATGATCTGGCTTCCATGGCTCACCATCTTCTTCCAAAAATTCGATCGCAGCTGTTCTTCACGCCGTCCACCAGTTTTCTCATCAATTCCCGCCCACATTGTCGTAGCTAACACAACGCAGTGGAGATTATCTTCTCCGCAGAGCTTGTTGAACATGCGGAGGTTCTTCATTGCGGTGCCAGCCATCCGCACGTCTTGGATTCGATGGAGATAGATGATTCCACTTAGCAGAATCTGGTTTTCATATGCCTGCTGTAGCCAATTGGCGATTTCACGTAGAATGTCTGTATCTGACTTGTAGGTGTCGTCGAATCCGGGGGTATCGATCAAGAAGACGCGTTGGTTGGTGTTCGAGCGACACTCGTAGATCTCAACTTTGCTTGTACCTAAAAAGTAAAGGCTGTTTTAGAAAGATTTTGGATCTTCAGCGGCGTGGGGGAGCAAATTATAGTGGTGTAGCTTACACGATTCCAGCTCGTTCCCAACAACCAGTTGGCTGGGATCTTTTGCTAGGAGGGATATGAAGCTCGTCTTCCCAGATCCGGTGATCCCCATGACAGCAATAACTATGTCGTCGGGTCTAATTTTGATTTTTTTTTTTTTCCCTGTATGAGTAGAAGTCGCGATGACTCTCAATTGTTGAGGGGCTTACGTTAGGACATAACATGGTGCTGCTGTATTCGTGCCTGGGGGCTCCGCGTTAACCTTCTCTTTGACATCGAGGGTGTGTGTACTCGACATGCTAAGAGAATACGGAGGGGGAGGGCCGTTAAGACCCTCAATCATCGAGTTCTTGCTCATCGCTCGTCTACCGGACATGATTGATGAAGCAATAAGACGAAAATCAACAATGGAAAATGACGATTGCTTCAACAGGCAAAAATAGTAGAAAATAAGCGGAAGATACAGACAACAATAAGAACAACAAAATCCCTGCTCTGGTTGCCGTATAGACACAATATGTAAATATTGCTGTAGTGACGGCTTAAATTACGAAATGAGGGGCATTGACAAACGCCGATAGTCTTTTTCCCGGTCATATGTTTTGTACTCGCACCTGCAAGTATATATTATTTGGGCATCTGAGTCCACTTTTATTATCGCCAAAAAGACCTTCGCATTACTATAATCGCGAAATGCTGATTCGTACAAGTCTCATAGTTGAGTTGACCCCTCTTCCAGAATGGGTCATGCCACGTATATTCCTCTAACGCAAGGCTGTCGAATGTGCTATTAGGCTACACTGTAGTACGTCATTGGGACATGCAGATGAGCCCAATAAACACCTGAAAGCCTTGCGAGAATCGCCTTTCTCGGCCTACATTTGCCTTGCGCGTTGGAAACCACCCAGTTGCACCCCACTGCCTCGGTTTCTGGTAGGTCAACCTGTGATACATTGCCTTTTGCTAGCTGAGATACCTATATATGATAGATCTGCACAAAAGCCCAACAAGAGACTGATAACTAATCTAGTGTGAGCTGGGTTCCAAGCACTCAATGCGCCCAATGTCCTAGGGAAACAATTTACGATTCTGTTCCCCCGCGAGAGTGTCAAACAACAGGATAAACATTTGCAACTCAAGCTCAAAGTCTCCAGCAAAAGGCTTCTTTGGGAATTTCACAGGACTCCCTAGTTACGGCTGTGTCTGCCCTAGAAGAAAGAAAAATGGAAAGAGGGACCAACGAGTACGAAAACCGCGCTGAAAATGGCGGGTTTGTTTGAGCCCCCAGTGACCGACGAAGAATCCAAGCTAACTTCGTTGATAGCCGGAAGGAGACGGTCATCATGGTGATGGGTGTGACGGGTTCTGGGAAAAGTACCCTCATTTCCCAGTTGATTGGCGAAGATATTGGAATTGGCCATGACTTGAATTCACGTTCGTTATCCAAGTACAGTCTGCGTAGAATCTGTGCTTTTCTTACCTTGTTTTCAAGATACTGCCGATATTCGATCCTATCGCTATCAGCTACCTGATGGTACTTCAGATGGCACTCGAGATGGCCAGACCGTGCTACTCGTGGACACACCGGGCTTCAACGACACGAATGTCTCAGATGTTGAGATTCTAAAAACTATCGTCACATTTTTGATCAATACGTATGAACAAGGGGTCCGTCTCGCTGGTATCATCTATCTCCACCGCATCACAGACGTGCGGATGCAGGGCTCTGCCCTAACCAATTTGGAAATGTTTCAAAAACTGTGCGGGAAAAGCTGTCTAGGAAATATCATCCTCGCAACAACAATGTGGAATTGCCTGGAACAGGCTGGAGTAAGTAAGGAAATTGGACTGGAGAGGGAGAAAGCCTTGAAAAACAATGATAAGTTTTGGCGCACCATGATCGAAGGTGGGAGCCGAGTCTTTCAGCATGATGATGTCGAGTCTGCCTGCCAAATCGTCAAGGAGCTCCTCGCAGTGAAAAAGCCTGCAGTTCTCGAAATACAGCGGGAGATGGTGGAGCAAGGAAAGCCCTTGAAGGATACACAAGCGGGTCGATTTCTTATTGAAAAACTACAAGCGAAGCAGCGACAGGAGGAGCAAAGCAGGGCCGAGTGCCAACAGGACCTGGAGGAAGCCGAAAAATCCAGGGACACCAAACAGATTGCTCTCTTACAAGCCGAGCTTGAGGACCATGAGATGAATATTGCGCTGTCTGATTCCCAACAGGATGAGCTTGAATCAGACCGGAAGCGCCTGGTGGCTGAAACTATCAAGCGCCATAAGCAGCTACAACCCACGTATTTTCCATTGGTACCCAGGCCTCCTGTGCGGAGTAATGCATCTGCATCTGGACCCTTGCCCCCTCACAAACCAATGCCTGAGATTGACACGTATGCGCACGAACAGGATCAAATTCATGTGAGCTCGAAGCTGTTCGTCGCCAATACGATCCAGAAGCATAAACAACGGGAACAGCGCCAGTCATCGGCGGGACATGGATCCCCCAGTCAACACAGTCCATTGGCAGCTCCACCTCGATCACAAATGCCGTCTCTTTCAGCGGGTGGCGTGAGCTATATGGACGGGCAATATCGGGATGCAAATTATCTATACGACCCTAAATTAATAAGCCCGATGACCTATCATGATCACTCAAGGTCGAGGTCTCAGGAGGAATGGATAGGTTATGGAAGTGAACCACATCACCACTCGAGAGCTGGGAGGACGATCTATCCCGATGATCCCATGGCGAAGCAGATGCAGAATAAGAAAGGCAGGGGGACCAAAACAGATAAAAGCATCAGCCATGTGGATCAAGCTCCGACTCCTGGGGGTGACTCTTGTAATCATTGCGAGTGCCATGGAAGTGACTACGCAAGTAAGGGCCAAAAGAGTTCCACTTTTTCCCTTCCCTTTTTTCCCTTTCTGGGTTACGGGGTCGACATAAATGTTTATCGTCAGTCTGCACCAGCTAAACAAGGTCATTAATCAAGTTATCCAATCTTTGCCTAGCGTTACATGTGCATAAAAAAAATTCCATCTACTGGTGCTATTAGCTTAGAGTGGTAATGCCTTAGGTTACGGTTGACACTATTCTACAAGAATAGCAAAATAGCAAATCATACATACTCCTTTTTTCTACTAGTGCTATCTACCTATACATCGTCATAAATAACATGTCAAATTGCCTAAGTCATCTTCCATGCCTCAGCAACAGGAGGAGGCGTTATCACACCAACCTGTTCTAAAAAGCGGGTTAAATTTGGCGAAATAATCTTAGCGACTGGTCGAATGCTTGATTTAATTGTTTTTGCAGCAGCAAAGACTACTGAAGGCCGCTGTACAATTCTAGAAGTCAAGTCAATTGCGAAATTTTGGCAATCGGAGACGCCAAGTAGATATCTCGGTCGAGTTTCGATGAGTTGCTGGGCTACACGTAAGAGAGAGAGAGAGAGAGAGATATTAGTGTCATAGTGATGATAATAGAGATGAAAGAAAAGGACGAGGAAGGAGGCGATAGTTACCAATCCTGCGGATCTCTTCTACTTGCATCGTGGTTGTTCCTAGCGGAGAGAGTCTCTGGACATAGGGAATTTTCTTATAGCGTTTCCGAGCTAATGAATCTCCAGGGGGCGTGACGACAAGTTCCGATCCAAGCCGTTGATATTTGAGCTCAAAAAGATATGCATTCCCGGGCGTGCCAACCTTCGTGCTGTTGTGTTAGTGTAGACACAAAAAGTCTAGGACGCGATTAGTGTAATCTTACCTCAACAGCCCAATGTTGAAGGATCACAAGAGGTAAAACCATCTTTACTGTTGACCGACTCATGGTACCATTTCCGCCACGGAGTGTCGGGTTTAATTCTCGATATAGAATTCGCACCGGTTGGGGATGGTTGTATCGGGGATATGAGATCTTGTCTCTAGTATCGGGGATTAGGGATGGGAAGATGAGCGAGAATGGGAAGGTGAGGGTTAAATCTTCTTGATATAGTGGGATGGAATTTGGAAGAGAGAACTGAATGGGAAGGCTAGGGTGCTCTGTCGACAATGGTGATGATGAAGAGGAGGAGGAAGGGAAACCACGACCATAGTACTGTTGGAGCTGCAGCGTCCAAAGACTATTGCCAGTATTTAGGCTACTTCCACAGTCTGCTCGAGTTAGATAGGATCCATCAAGTGTGTATACTAGACAACACCCAACTGACCTTGTTGTAAATTACAGGCCCACTCGGTGTCACTCTCTGCTTCGTAATCGTCATCACCGACCTCTTCTCCCTCTGAGTATGTTAGATAGTCTTCACCGTAGTCGTCTCCGCTACCATCATCATCAACTTGGTATTGGGTATTGGAAGAATGGTAGAAAGAGGGGTTGTGATAGCTTTCTAGGTTATAGGATTGACTAGGAGCAGCTAGCTGCTCCCCCACGATCGGATCGGATGCTTCATCCTCACTATACTCATCATCGTCATCATAGTAATCTTCCTCAATCTCGTATGGTGGACAAGGCAAATATGCATCCATGGCGTGTCTGTGGTGAGGAAATAAATGGCGTTATGATCTGTAATGTAGGAGTTGCTACTATTGCCTTTCAACTTAGTGGGGTATTTGGAAGCTTGTACCTTCTTGCTAACATATTGTTGAGGGGAAAAAGCAATTATAGGATATATCCTCCATGTTGGGCATCAATGCAATCTCCCCCGCGGCTAAGTAGCTACTCTGACCTGTCCGAGTCGTCAATATTGGAGTCATTCTCAGTTGGCGTCTATAATCCGATAGCTTCATGCTTGACGACTGGTAGGTCCTGGCCAAAATGGGGCGAGAGAATGAATGTCCGTCACTAATCGGCCAATCACATTCGATATTTTGGATTGAATCGCTGCGTAGTCTGCCTTGTTTACGTGGATCACGCAGCGGGGATGTTGTCATAAGCCAACTACGTATGAATTTTCCTTCGCCTGGTGTAGGCTGAGCCTGCTGAGCCTCCTTTTTTGCCAGGTTAAGCGAACTTGGACGAGCAAGAGGCTAAGTTATCTTCTCTCGTCTAATATATGTGGTCGCGGGATTTGATCTTACCTGCATGGTCAAACCACCATACTAGGCACTTCACTATATCTCCTCTTTTAACCTCCCCTTTCGCGATCGTGGAGTAACCACATGCATTTCCGCTAAGACTGACCTACTCACTATGGTGCGGCCCTCCATATCGCAGTTCATCCTAGCAATCATTGTTTGCACCTTCCTGTCAGGAACCGGCTATTCGGCCTGGCGAACCGTCAATCGCCACAGCCAGGGTAAGCAACCAGGGGCGCCCGAATGCGCGTTCGCCGGTAATCAAGATCTATACGGACTTGGCATCCGAATCGGGGTATATCTACAGCTTCTATCGACTGCCTTCGTTGATGCATTCGGGAACGAACGTGACGCTGCGTCGTTGGGTCCCACTAATCTCTTTTTTCTAATTGCCTTTTTCATTGCCCTGGTATGCACGTCGCAACAGAACAACTTGCATGCCGTTGAGGCCTATATCCTCATCTCCCTCGGAAACGGAATCAGCTGGATCACGTTGAATGGCACAATTCGATTGAATCCTGCCTCACTCAAGGAGGGTGGCCTTGCAGCTATGTCTAGGTTTCTCGTCTGGGGAATATGGAAGGGGTATACCTCCTTCTTCTGGTGGAAGGGGCTGGATAGCCTTGCACGGAGTCAATGCGCAGCATTAGGGTGGCTTTTTGCAGAAATCACATTAACCGGGTGGTTTCGCATCCTGCATAAGATCCTTAACCTAGTGGAATGGATAGCGTGGGGAGTCGGTGTCATGCCCTATCCCTTTGGCGTGCTGATCCTGGCTTATCTTCTCGTGCGAAAGATCGAGACCAGGCCGATTTGGAAGTTGAAAGTAGCCGTGGATTCCCTCTTTATGCCCATAGGAGTAATCCATGATACCATTTTTGGTTCCTACAATGTATGCACTGTACGGTATTACATATATAATAATGATATTTCACATGCGCGCATAACTGATTCGTGATATAGGACGCTAATGGCATTCTGCCGAGATGTGAGAATTCGCCTCCGAGAGCTCACAGGGGTCGCCTCAACTTTCAACAATTCTATAATTCTTTTTATAATGTGCGTGGACATCGTCCTGCTTATAGGCCTAATTAACATAAACCCCCCCCCTTTGATATTGGCCAAAACAAGGCCTATATAAGCTAACTTCCCACTACAGGATATGACAACTGTCGAGGAGAATATGCAAAATGAGATTGACAAAGTATATGAAAGAGCGTCTGCAACCCAGATTTATATCCCCAAGCCAGCGTTTAGACAAGTCTTCCATTTCCGCGATGCGATCACAGCCCTCTTGTCGCGCACCTCCTTGCAAGGCTTTCCTTTCCTGATCACCTTTGACATCATGACCCTTCTATTTACGATTCTCACCGTCGAACTATCCGTTTGGCTAAACAATGTGCAGGACGTGCATTATCTAGGATCCTCGGGGCAATTGATTGCCTTTATTGTTGGGCTGGGGAGCTGTCTGATTGCCTTGGGTCAGTTCTATATGGGAAAATTATCCGGGGCTAAGGGACTGAAAAGGAGAGCCCGTGTACAGGGGCAACGTGTAGAATGCGGTATGGGTAGTGACTAATTCGGAAATGTACATACAGGGGAGATAGTTCTTTCTGATATATTCAAGTGTGCAAGTCATTAGATTCCTAATCACTGACAAAATAGAAAAATTGTACGGATTTGAGTGGAAGAACATACACGGTACTTATTATCACCTCCAGCCATTTGAGGCCGAAGAAAAAAGGGAATGGGGAGGACCAACCGCGATCGCAGACCCAGAGAGATATTCTACCCCTTTCATGAGCATCGAATATATATAGTGACAAAGGTGCTAGCTATATGCTCTATGCGATATATGGGTGTCTAATGGGAAATAGATAGATGGTTGTCACATAAATACCTTACCCTTTCAGGGCTGATACTACCTTAGTATACCCTAGGTCATTGGGGAAGACGACGAAATAAATGATAAAATAAAATGATGAAAAAAGCTGCATTTCAATCTATTTCACCCTAAGGCCCCAACTCCATCCTCCAAAACACCAACAATTATCATATCTCGTCTCTCAAAAAAATGTAACTCCGTCTCTAGATCAAACCGGACTGCACTCCCCAATCTGACGCCGTACATCCTGCCCACAAACCTATCAGATCATCGGGCGCCTGCGTATCCAGGAATCCAGCCGCCCAAGGCGTATTCCCCGCCCAGCTGATATAATCCCACATACTTTGATCACCGGAAAAGGCACAAGTTGCGTTTGAATCCGAGTCTGTCCTAAATGACATTAATGCGGCGGCCGAGTCGGACATGGAGACGTCATCAGGGATTTCGCTTTCGACGGCCCCTTCGCCGGAAATATTGATCATCCGCTGTGGGGTGTGCTCGGCTTCGGCGTCGGGGAGGGAGCACGTCGATTGGGATATATCCGTGGTGGAGGTGGATATACTAGACCCATCGTGATGAATGGAGAATCGCCGTTCTCCACGATCACTATGGCCGTAACCGGGAGTACGCTTTCCAAGGCTATGCGTGAGCGGCGGCGGAGGGGGGGACGGAAGAGAACAGGTAGCAGGAGGAGGAAGAGGAAGAGGAAGTCCTCGTATCGGGCGGGGTCTTTGCATTGCTGCATTGTGAATGTGCTCAAGAACCTCCTGGACCCGTGTCGCAGTGGGGGTATGCGCCTCTAAGCGTGCCAGAGTAGACATGGTGACCTCGACCTCAGCCTTACAGGGCTCCACGATTGAAATAGTCGGATCTGTGATGAAGAGCCCTAGGAGCGGGACCATGGTTGCTTGGAGAATGTACCACACACCTCCCCAGGCGGCGGTTTGATTACGCAACCGGGTAGCTGCGATGCTGTGGATGGTCTCGCGTGCGACTGATCGACACCTTTCGATTGTTGTGCGCTCCTCGCGACGAAGCGAGGCGTAGGGAATGCGACGCATCGCGTAATGGAGGAGCGTGGGGCGGTGGAGGAGCATTCGACAGTTCAGGTAGCGCCAGTGCATGTTGCTTTGGACCGTGGCGATGGAGTCTGAATGCGCGCGAGACGAATCTTTTAGGACTGCGGGTAGTTGTGCATGCCATGTCGTGAGCTTCTTATCGAACGCGGCGATCTCGGTGAAGGGGAGCTGGGGTGATGTGGCGAGAGCATGTTGGATTTGTGTGGCGATGGTACAGAAGCGTACGTGTTCCCTGAGAGCGATGCTTGTGAAGGGGGACTACCGAGGGTTAGTTGTCTATTAGTCTCTACGAGGGGATATATTGATACCTACCTGATCGTCTGCTTGCGGTGGTTTGACGGTGATGGCAGGTCCCCAGCGACCCAACGGGGGCCGCCCCAGCGTCATGTTCCCCCATGTGTCCATGCAGAAAAGAGACCACCACACCCGTCGTCGCAGATCCGCTGAGCTTTCTGGAGGCTGCGGGCTCCCTTCTTCTGGACGATAGTCTCCAAATTCTCGGTGCATGCCGAGGGCTGTGGCCATGCGAAGGGCAGCCCCCATCAGGGAGTATGCCAAGTTAGGCTGGCTCACATAGTGCAGATAGTGGCCCGCCATAAGTCCGAGGGCCTGAACAGTCTCAAGATGAAACTTTCCGAGGGACTCTAGGTTGAGTAGCTCGAGGGCGCGTCGGAAATAAATGAGGTGCGATTTGTCCTGCTGCGGACACACTAGTGCACTACCTAATGCGAACACAACATTTAGCAGCACTTTCCACCGGTCATCCTGGCGATGCCCTGAAAGGTAGGTTGAGCGAAACTGAGCTTCGTCCAGCATGGGTACGAATGGGTGTACGTAGTCAAAATAGGCATCAATATACTGGAGCCCTGTGGGAAGAGAAAACGCTGCATCGTCCTGCAAAGGAGACACACTTGGAACAGTTGTCTCCTCTGCAGGTTTGGATGGATGGAAGCCAGACGACGACTCCTCGGTGATCTTGCTCAAGGGACCGGGGCGATGCGGAGGAGGTGAAGAGAGATACGATAAAGACGCTGGATCGATCCACATTATGACTTTAATCACGGCGTTTACTGAGGACACGCCCAAATATGATGAGGGCTGTCGGGCAGAAAGAGATAGCGCATTCACGTCGTCGGAAATAGACACCGCCAGCCCCGAGGCTTCGGAATCACGACCATCACTATTTACTTCGGGCATTGACTGGAGTGCCTCGAGACACACGTCCTCCTCGTGGGGGGTGTTGGTGTCGCCAGCTGGCGGCAGAGGCGAGCAGGGCTCCTCTGACTCCTTGGGAAGCGACATTTCGGTCTCCAACCTGTCATCTTGTAGTTGATCCTGTAGAACGAGTCGTACTAGCTCTTCGCGCGACAAGTACAGAAGGGATTCGGGCAAGTTTGAGGGAAATAGGCGTTCAAGCACGGCGCGATATTGTCTTCCGACCGCTGCCAGCTTGCTAAACTAATCGCGTCAAGATATAACCCCCGACGTTGCACAATCGAGAAGAATACCTTTGTGATGGCTTGGCCTCTGCATATCGACACAGCTTTGGTTTCTTGTAGTAGAGGCAGGCTTGACACGGCTGACTGCGATTACAGCGGATTTTACGCCGGCGACACTCTTCGCAGGCACGCCTAATTTCGGCTACATCGTGGGCGAGGGGGCTCTTGGTCCTCTTTCGTGGGTTGGGAGGAGCAGCAGGGGGAGGAGAATTACAGATAGTGAAAGTGTGGAACATGGTCAGATCAGCGCAAGGAACAGAATCGACGCACTTTGGGGATGGAAAGGTCGGTCGCCATGGGGTGTGGGGGGGAAGGAAGGAGAGGCGGGAATGAAGACAGCTTGTCCTTCGCGCAGAGAGGAGGACTGAATACAGTGGCGACAGGAGTCTATCAGAGCCCTGTAGATCGCATTAAAGTGAAACGGACCTTTCGGAGCAAAGGGCCGGGGGGGGGTTAGGGCTTCAGATGCGGGGCGAACATGCCACGATTCCCACCAAAAACGAGCTTTCCTTGACTTTGTTTAGAGTTGTCTGCCTTCTCCTTAATTGCTTTGACATCGCTTTCTCCTCCCTCAGTGAACCGAGAAAGTTGAGAGCCTGTTTGTCAACATTATTGCCATCGAGACACCAAACAAGGCTCAAGCGGTGGTGATCGCGGCAATGCGCCACGAGGCTTCCAGAGACATGGAATTCTTCAAGCGACGGACGCCAGGAAGATACTAGAACCTTGAAGGTTTCCCCACCTTGAGAACTGGTGCAGGCCAAGGTCCGTAACGTATCGGTCGTTAGCTCCGCGACGGTGTCGTTTTAGCCTTGATCCCCGCAATTCCGGCAAAATGCAGTGTCAAATAGGTATTCTCGTCTTGGACAGGCATGCGGACTCTGACCTCCGTCTTCTCTTGTTTTGGTCGGAACTGGAGGTGCCCCTGTCTATCGTCAATATCGCGGGATGAGATGAGATCACTTCCGATTCGGCATGCCTGCCTGTCCATCAATCCCTGCTGTACTATTGCACATCCGGCGAGCTGGGGCGAGGAACACACTCTCCTCATCATCTGTACTAACATCAGACCACTCCTAGAGATGTGGAGAGCTAGTTCATTGTTTTGATGGAGAAGATTCCGTGGCTAAAACCTTTTGGAGCGAAATGGGTTTGCTGCGTCCGAAGAGCTTGAACCTCCCCCCCACAGTAGCGATCGATTTTTTTTCTGGGGTATTTATCTAGTCAAGCCCCTGTCCCTTCCCTCCCACTTCCGTTTCTCGTGTCTCCAATTCGATAGATTGAAGCTTGCATCTCTCTTCACTGGCCCTTGTCCCCACTCATTGCTGCGTGACCGTGCAGTCCTCCCGCGCTACTGGTCAAGATGAAAGCTGTCTCTTTGGCTCTCCTCGCCTCCGTGGCCGCTGCTCTCCCCGGAAAATGGGGACAGCATAAATCTCATACCAAATATATGATTAGCTTCGGTGATTCGTACACCTCAACCAGCTTCAATATCACCACCGGAGCCAAGCCCTCCGCCGAGAATCCCCTAGGAAATCCCCCGTTTCCCGGATGGACATCTGCTGGGGGTCCCAATTGGATCTCGCAGCTAGTCGGCAAATACAATAACTCCTTGCTGCTCAATTATAACCTGGCGTACGGTGGGGCCACAGTCAATGCGACGCTCATTGCACCATATCTTCCGACTGTATACTCGATCATCGACCAGGTAACCGAGTTCAACCAGTATCTTTCTCCTCCACCCTCGTATGCCCCATGGACACCACATAATACCTTGTTCGCTTGGTGGGAGTGAGTATCTACCCTTTCATTTTCCCTCTTTCATCTCTCTTGTTCCGGTTTTCGAGCACGGACTAACTTGTGCACACGAACCCGAAAGAGGCGTTAATGATGTAGGTAATGGCTGGTACCTACCGGACTCGGAGAAGGTTCTCGCAGAAGTCATGGATGACTACTTTGAGCAAATCGAGCTCGTCTATAAGGGTGGTGCTAGACATTTTGCCTTTCTCACTTGTCCCCGTAAGTGCCCAATCATTATTTCTATGCAATGTGTTTACCGTACCTTGATCAGATCAGACTGGAATGAACACTCCAGCTAACCTTTTGGTCAATATAGCAACCCAACGATCTCCCTTCATCATGGAGTCGGAAGGAGCCAATTACACTATCCCTCTTCTGACAGCGGCGATCGAGAACTGGAACATCGGCCTCTCTAAGAAGGCACGTGCGTTTGCGGCTGCACACCGCGATGCCGTGATCAAGATTGTCGACACACAGGCCGTCTTCAACCGGATTTTGGATGCCGGTGGGGATAAGGCCCTTTGCTATAATTCGGACGGGGTGACGTGTCTCTGGTTCAATGATTATCACCCTGGACTTGCGATCCAGGATGGAGTTGCGCGGGCTGTGGCGGAGGCGTGGAAAGGCCGTTACTTTTTGTAAAATCAATTCGATATGTAGTGATTGTCGTCGCTAGGATGGTGGTAGATTCGTATGTATATCAGTCACCCACTGTCTTGAAAGGAGTCCACCTGCTCCTTACATGGGTATGGACCTAACTGCTTCTTCCCTGGTCCATTGTATCACATCCTCGAGCGCTTCATAGCGACAGGCATTTGGATTGTAATACACTAGATCATGAGGACTCTAAAATTATCCTGAAGATAGACCGCTGGCCATTTAGCTAGTTATGTTACCACACGTGTGATAAATCCAGCAATGAATGCCCGCATCGATTGGCTTGATGCCGTCAGGTAGGGACTGATCAGGATCAGAGCGGGGTCGGTAGTTTAGTTACATACCTCACCTCTTAAGAACTACATTATACCCAACGCGGTACCAATTTCATTCCCGCAGATGAATCCTGCCGAATCACAAGGCGACGCGCATGTCGCAACCAATCTGATACGCGACTACGATCACCGGAAGTTGTCCGCGTGAACGAATCAGTGAAGTAATTGATGATTAGCTCCGATACGTAGGCAACAATGACATCCTGGTCCCTCCCTAGGTTGTACCTGGGCTGCTCACCTCTGCGTAGTGCGGGGTTGATTGAGATAACTACCTCTTGAACCTGGATGCTACCATCTTCGTCTCCCCATCTCAGTATCCTATTCTGTAATTCACGCACTGCCCAATATCCAAGTAAACAATCTACCTACTGTATAGTCACCACGATGGCCTTGTCCTCCTCCGCCCTCCACACCGTTACCGTGCCGACCTTCCTGAGCGGCCTTCACACCCTCACCCACCTCCTCCAGCAAGCCGAGAGCCACCTCCAAGCCAACAACCTTCCCCCCGAAACGTTCCTCACTGCGCGTCTCTACGATGACATGAAGCCGTTCATCTTCCAAATCCAATCCGCCAACAACACCGCCCGCAAAGCCGTCGCATACGCAACCTCGTCCACGCCCGACGTGCAATCCTTCGACGAGACCACCTGTACCTTTGCTGATCTGTATGCTTACATCGACGCCACTGTCGCAGCGTTGACGGCCGTAGATCCGACGGCCTTTGATGGGAAGGAGGAGACGACGTTTAAGACGCAGTTGGGGCCCGTGGAGCTGGAATTTACACCACGGACTTACGCGATGGGATTTGCGCTGCCGAACTTCCTCTTCCATGTTTCGACTGCGTATGGGATTTTGAGGTCGAGGGGGGTGGAGCTGGGGAAGAAAGACTATATTCTTGCCTTTTTGAAGGGACAGGGAAGTATTTAGTGCGGTTTGGTTTAAGATATCTGGAGGGCCTCTACCTAGGGGGTAGTATCAAGTAGCAACCTATGTTATCTATCTGCTTACCTAGCTACCTACCGAGCTAGGCCTAATATGAGAGAGCTTATAATGAGGGGGTACCAAGTTACCGAGAACCTATCTACTGTGCCTACTGCGGACTTGTACCCGTTGTGCAGCCTCGAAGTTTTCAGTCATAAAGTGCATGAGAGAGTGAGCAAGTAAACCCCGGCGCGCACCCACCTCCCCCTTGACCATTCCCTAATAATTACATAGGAAGGAGTACAGCTCAGGGCGAAGGAAAATGCAGATGGGAAGACTTAACCTTGGAGATCCCAGAGGACAAAAAAAATGGATCAATGAAAACTCTAGAAGAATGGTACCGAAGGTTTGCCAAGCGTAAGGCCTCACTTTGTTGGCCTTCATCCGATAGACAGTCGTTAGTTACCTAATGAGTGCCCATTTCCAGTTCAATCGCGACCACTTTAGTCTCTCTAGTCTGATCAGTCAAACGCTAACAGGATTAACGAGACGAGAGGATGAGAACTGGGAGAAGGAAAGTCCGGAGATGATCTTCTCAGCTCCTGCAGATCAACTGCCACTTTGATTGCCTGGAAGCAACGCCAAGTCGGAACTCTTGGTCTTGAATGAGATTCGTCTAAATAGTTCATGATTTAATTAGTCTCCTCCGTAGTTACACGGGCAACTTGCAGAGAGACTTTCCGGTCTTTTTGTTTTTGCTTTTTTACTTTTTTCCTTCACTCTTTTTCTTGGATTCTGGAGGTCTCGACCTCAGGTCATAAAGTTGCAGGTAATGTAAAAGGATATTTTTTATTTAATTCAGAAAAGATCTGCAGTGTGAATTTTGGTTTCGACTTTTGCTCCACAACGCTATTACATCCGGAAAAGACGGAGAAAAGACGGAGAAAAGACAGTGAAAAATGAACAAAACTTCTCTTTGAGAAGTGGAGTTGATGATACCTGGATATGTTTCAAGCCTTTGTTTTCTAAAACTGGAAGCGAAACAATCATAGCCCTACTTTTCCGCCACTCCGACCGGAGTTCTCCGTGACAGTTTCCAAGTAATGCAGAAAAAAATTAGATTGGTCTAAAAATTAAGCAGGTTGTCATGATATGAATAATTAGGACAATAAGAAACAAGAAAAATATGGTCTAAAATCGCCAGAAATGCAAGATAGTCCGGTCCCATGGGTGATGTCAACCATCACCCAAGACTAAAAAATGTGATCTCCCGTCATCATCTTTCTACACATGACTCCTCATTGGAATGCGTACGGTCATTTCCTTCCCCACCCCTATTTTTTTTTCGCGTGTGTGTGTTTTTGCTTTAATGAGGAGGCCAGGTGCCAGGACGAGCGAGGCGACGGCCGAAGAGTCCCGATGAAGGGAAAGCACGATCGGGCCATGAGGTGTGCATCCGACGGATCTGACCGGGGGTGAAATTGTTCAAGCAGGCATCATCGGTATAATCCATGAAGTTATGGATAGGATCGGGGCCGGGCCTGGAGTAGGTGTTGGAGGTCTCGTTCTTGAAGCCACGGCAGGTATCACGTATCTAGAATAAGTAGCAGTCATTAGCCGAAATTCACGCCCATGGATAGCGCTAACAGGGGGACGGTCAGATTTTCGGCTTACCCGAGGACATCCAAATGCTGGAGAACCCTCCGCAGGGGTATCGAAAATGTAATCACCCTCGCCGAAGCAGCCGGGGTTGGGTAGGTTGAAATGCCCCTCTGGTTGGAAGGTGTGCAGGAGGTTCAACCAGTGACCGACCTCGTGCACCGCTGTAATTCCAAGATCGTATGGAGCGACACCGCCGGGGAGCGTGTTCGGGTCGAGGACCACTCCATCAATGCGGAATTGTCTGGGGGTGACATTTGCTTCGGGAAAGGTTCTATGTCGCCAGTCATATTAGCATGCGAGTTCATTGAATCCCAACACAAAAAAGAGAAGTGGAGGGTAAGTAACACTCACGCATAGCCCAGGATACCACCGGCCCCAGTCTCGTCTCGAATGGTGTCAATGTAGATATTCAAATCGCGGTAGCTGCCACGACGGAGGCTGCTCTTCATCTCATACTCTTGTTGGCTTTCGTAGACGACCCCCACCCACTTGCTGTTGCGGGTGTAGGAGATGTTGACCAGGTCAAAGCCGAAGCCGGTTCCCTCGTAGTGTGTGTTGAGGACATCCATCTAAGGCTGGGATGAGCGAGGGTCGATCAAGAGAGGACCGGTACTACTTACTTGCGCAGCGATCGCAGGCGCCCAAGAGATGTTAGACCCGCGGTTACCCTCAATCACATGAAAGTAGGTTCGAATGGTGGTCTCGAAGAGACTGCGAGTCTCGCGGCCCTCAGTCTCTTCTTGTTGGCGAAAGGCGCGGTGACGAGCGTGAACCGCTTCGTTTGCTTTGCTACCGCAACGTGCGGAAACCAGGGCACTCAGGCCCAAGAGGATAGGGAGGAAACGCATCTTGACAAGTTCTTTTGGTTGAAATTCGTGGGAGTCCCAATCAGATCGGATTTTACGGCGAAGTGCTCAGGCTAAAACGGTGGGCGAGGGTTCAACCTCTTTATACGCTCACCCGGGCTGTCCATGATCGATAGAGTGGAGGGGGGAGAACAAAGCCCATGAAGAGGAAACGAGTGCCGATCAGGTAATTGGTTGGTCTACCATTGGGAGGCTGTGGAGCAGAGTGCGCGGTAACGAGGCCGTATGTAGTTCCTGACTTTCCTCCTCGGATGTCGCTTGACGGAGTCAGATGTAGATCGTGGTACCTGACGCGGGCTGTGAGAGGAGCAACGGGGCTGGAAGGTTTAGCGCCAGTCAGAGAGTTCTTCCTCCAGGCTTCGTAGCTATTTTTAAGCGTCTAGTGAGATGCGCTGGTCTGTAGTGGGGTCCTCGTATTCTCATTTTCATTCACTCCTGATCAGTTGGTGATTGTTACCTCGAAATAGCAGGAGTCGTTGCCCATGACGGAGGCAGGGTTAGGGCTGTGCAGGCGCTTCCACCCACACAATAGACATTCACTTCTTTGATTCCTCTCCCTCCCCCACCTCCCCCTATTTTGTATAGAATCCTACGCTAGTTCTTTGCGTTTCACTTATTGTGCAATCATGTGTCCAGAGCCTCAGTAACCACTATTTCACGGGGTTGCCAAGTTTTCATTTGTTGACAGGGCCCCAGTGGATCTGGATCCCCTCTTTGACCTGCTCCAGTAAAAGCGCGTCCTCTACCAGTCGGAAAGAGGATAGTGTTGGTGTTGATCTCTCTCCCTTTTTTTTTCCCTTTGCGTTTTCTTTTTTTTTTTCTTGGGCATTTTTTCTTATGAGCATGTGTTCCCCATCCGCCACGTAGAGAAGAATCAGATGGCGTGGGATGATTTTGACCTTTCTTTGTTTGTGGAAACAGGAAACAAATGTTATGTTTTGATTTCTTCTAGTTTTCGTTTAGTTTTCCTTTTTCACACTTGGGGCCCTTGCAGACAACTTTGTCACTCATGCTTGTGGAACCGGGGCCCGACGGCTTTTTTTTATCACCATTATTCGTCCGCTGCTGTCAAGCGAAGGAAATCTCCGTACAGCCATGTGCGATAAACTCCT
Organism: Aspergillus haitiensis; assembly: GCA_027569155.1. Lineage (NCBI taxonomy): Eukaryota > Fungi > Ascomycota > Eurotiomycetes > Eurotiales > Aspergillaceae > Aspergillus > Aspergillus haitiensis. The sequence goes on from JAPDEO010000034.1 coordinate 43,360, forward strand.
TCGTATATTTCCTCCTCGTAGATGGGACACTGGTCAGTCTACCTCTGTGTCTTTCCAAGGAAACCCCGCTCCGTCTATCCCAACATTGGTCGGTCAATGACTATCACCACTACCATGACCACCACCACCACCATCATCATCCTCCCCCTCGTATGGGAGGCCTTGTGGAGGTCAAATCCATCAAAGTCTAATTTCTCGAACCGTGTATGGCCCAAGGAGGTCCTCCGTGCTTCACATGAAAAGTCCATACATATGGAGTTCAGGAAGTTCACCAGCCAGGCCCAGGTTATGAGCAGATGACTTCTCTGTCAACCACGCAGTACTTTTTTTCCCCCCTATCCACCGTATATACCTATATATAGAGCACGTACAAGCCTTTTTCTTACAGGGCATGGTCCAATCAACAGTTTTTTTCTCACTAAGGAAGCTGGAGCTGCTCGTCTTATACGTCGGGCACTAAACACCGCCTCACGGACTAAACCCCGCATTGGAATAGTTTCATCCACACTCCAGACTGAGCCTCAACCATGGATTCTGCCTTGACAAGCTACCCCTCTCGGGCTTGCCGACCGGGGCTTTTATCATTTGATCGCTAGAGCTGGCGCAGATCTATTAGCTTAGCCAAGGCAGAGGGTGAGATCAGACAATAGACGAATCTAATCAGCCATGGAGTCCAACACCAACGGCACTCCCAACAACACTACCACGATGATCCCAATCGGAACGCATCGTCTCTCGATGACTCTCTCCGGCCCCCCAAATCCCACTCCCAACGCTCCCCTCGTCATCATCATCGCTGGAGCCGGTGACGTCGCCTCCTCTTACGTCGCACTCAAACGTCTCCTCATTACTTTTACCCAAGTCCTCACTTACGATCGCTCCGGCCTCGGCCGCAGTGACCCTCGACCCCCAACAACGACACAAGAAGTACCCTCCATAATAGCAGCCAAGGAACTCCATGCCCTCCTGTCCGCCGTCTCCGTCACGCAACCTCTCCTCCTCGTTGCACATTCGTACGGTGCCATCATCGCCCGAGAATACCTTCACCTCCATCCCGACCGCGTCGCCGGTCTCGTCCTTCAGGAGGCCTCTACCGAGCGACAACCAGAATACTTCGACCTACCCGATCAAAACATCAACGCCGTACTCGGGGATATGAATTTCGCTCAGGTCACAGGTCTCCGGGACGCAGCGCAACTCGACCGGGACGAGTGGCGAGTCCGGGCGCGGGATATAGCGCGCGGATGGGAGACCGGCGCAACGCAGACGGAGATGGATGGGTATCGAGTGGTCTGTGAGACGTTGCGGGCGAAAGAGCAGTATGCGAAACGGGTGATGGGCGCAGGGAAACCGTTGAGTGTGATTCGGGGGAATACGGCGAGGGAGTTTGAGCGGATATATGAGAGTGGAGTGGCGAGGGGATATGGGACGGAGGAGCAACGGAGGGCATTTCGGAGGCTGTTGGATGGGTGGGAGGCCTTTGATCGGCAGATGAAGGAGGAGCAGTTGTTGTTGACGAGTGGGAGTGGGAGTAGTCGCTTGGTCCATTTGTCGGATTGTGGTCATCATGTTCATTTGGAGAGGCCTGATGTTGTTGCCCAGGAGGTTCGTTGGGTGTGGGAAGGGATTGTCCGTGGGAGGTGAGTTTACCTTGGGTCCCTGCGTAGTCTGTACCTGGAATTATCCTGAGTACTTGGGCCCCTAGGATATGGTCGTAGAGGAGACTTATATCTATGGCAAAAGTAAATGTAATAGCTCAGGTAACGGGTAAGGGCATGACGATTGTCCCGGGCGTAGTAGGTATGTGTGATGGATATAGAGGTGAGTGATGTTTTTTATATTCACTGCAACAGATATCTAGATACTAAACAAAACATAGTGCTCTCGCTGCATTTCCTAGTTTTAGATTACACGACAGCCCTCTAAAGCGCCTATCATACACTTAATGGTGGTGACCGCGACGTTGGTTTAGCTCGTTGACCTGGTGAGCGTGCTTATAGACCAACTCTTGAGCCTCGGCACTATCATAGCATGTTTTGTTAGTATGACACTTTGACAATGCTCTTCAAACAGAGGGATGGAAAAGGAACACATACTCATCCAAAAAGATGGTGAAACCATCGTCGTGGTTGCGTCCGTACGAGTAGTGCGAATATCCATACTGCCAGTACATGTCGGGCATTTTCTCCTGCAAGCTGATCGCCTGCCATCCCCCGACGGCTTCCAGACGAGTAATGTTGGATGTTGTACCAAGGTTAGCTAGACGACCCGCGGGGCTCAACCAGCCTGTTTTCAATTTTTCTCCCAGTCAGTAATCAACCTCCTTCATGTCGTATCAGGGTGAGGCGGAAGAAAAAGCAGAAGGAGAACATACCATATTCCTCGTGGACGACCGGCTTGCCAATCGCGCGTCCCGCAGCCGCATGGTCACGAATCCACTGGTCTGTCCAAGCCACAGTCTTACTCCACCAGTCGGGGTAGGAGTGGAAAGTACCAAAGTCGATGTTCTCCAGGGCAAGCTCGGTTTCGAAATCGCCTCCGTCGGCGCCATTGTAGGCCCAGTCATCCGACTCGCGGTGGAACTCGCCCTCTCCACCCCAGGTCACCAGGTGGTTGGGATCGAGCTTCTTGATGTAGGTGCTCATTTCGTCGATCCACTCGGTGATCAGCGTGTGGTCGCAGCCGGACGGGCTTCGGGGGAGGTTGCGAGTGCCGTCTGCACCGCAACGGGGCTCATTGGCAAGTTCCCAAGCCATGATGGCTGGTGAGTTTCGGTAGCGAGTTACCATCGCCTTGATGTATCTTTTGAAGGCTGCCTTGATTTGAGGGAGACGGTAGAACTAGGTTTAAAAAAAAAATCCCGTTAGCGCGCTATTCATATATCTATTTTCACATAGATGTATTCAGGTGAAGAGAGAGCGAAAGAAAACGGGGGAGGGGGGGCGATCTAGCTTACATCGTCGTGGTACTGCCCTCCTAGGTTGACAGTGTATGCATCCATGCCGCCGTAATCGGCCCAGTTGTTGGTCAGGGCGACGATGAGCTTCATATCAGTTTTCAAAGCTGCGTTGACAACCTTGTCGAATGGCGACAGATCAATGGTTGAGGAGCCGTTCTCCCACCACTGGAAGACCACCTCCGTGGTTCCAGCACCCTCGTTGCCATATTGGGGCTTTCCACCAGGTATATAAGTGACGTTCTTGTCATTGAATCCCCAGGTACGGAAGACGTGCAAGCCGGCCTTCTTCGCGGCTGTGAGTCCCACCTCGACGTCGGATTGGTTCTATCCCAAGGTGGTCACAAATGATTAGTATGTACTGTACACCCTCTCCTTGTGGATAATAGCGGAAAGAATCGGGTTCACAAACATTGTTGAAGGGGAAATAATAGGCATTGCTACCGGCGAAGTAGAAATCCCTTCCATCTAGCTGGAACTTATCTCCCTTGACCTTCACAAACCCCTTGCGCGCAGTCGCGCTCCCAGCAAGGAGGGCAAGCGACGCGAGCTTCACAATACTAAGGTGCATGATGATGATGTCCAATGGGTCGAGAGATTGCCTGATCTCCTGTTGGATAGGACAGCGATATCAGGCCTGAGAGGAGACAGGGCGAGGATATAAATATAATGGTTCGAGAGCATGAGAAACTCGCATTCGCAATCTCCTCACGTCGGACCCAAATGAAGGGGAATCCACCCCATTCAGGTTCAAGGCCGGAGAAACTCCCGCCTTGGCCATTTACTTGAAGGCGTAATCCCTCCGCATTTTCTGTGACAGTGGAGACGCGGCCGACAAAACGGGTAAAGACGAGGCGTTAGTAGTGTAGGTAGTTAACAACTCAATTCCATGATCCGGGGCAGCTACCCAAGCTGTCTCGCTGAGAGACGCTGCACTTCCAGAACATATCAATTCTTCTGGATCTGGATTTATGCCTTTCTTCAGAGTGTCAATCGGCTCCAAGGCCATACATACACACATCGTCATGAATGTCCGCTACCCCATTAACAGCTGTCCTTCAAGTCCGCCAAGGTTTGGCAGCTCCACGAAGATTCCGAGAAGTTCCCCAGCCGTGGGGTTAATTTAGCATATCCTTGGCACAATAAAGCTAATGAGGTGCCCCTGCTTCGCTCCCCCGATTATTGGTTGCGTCTGGGCTCTCGGGGACTCCCAAGCAAATGGAATCGGTGCCTTCACGTCTCTCAATGCCGACACGAGGTCAAACTATGACTTGTTCGATGCGGAGAGACGACGCCGAAGCCGTGTGGGTCGGTCCTTGTCCATCTCAAATGAAGGAACGAGCTATTGTTGGTGGAGGTGGGGTTGAGCTCTGTTGATCAGTTGATCGCGGAGAAAAACGTGCCAGCAGCAATTCGGAATAGACTGTTTCATTCTCACCAAAAGGGTTATGCCCCCTCACTAGGTCTAAATCGGGCCAGCATCGACCCAAAAGAACCACGGAGAAAGCATTCCAGAAGCTGAAGTCTCAGCACTCAAAGGGGAAACGATGGCCATGATTTCCCTTTTCGTCAAGGACCTTGCTCCATTAGATATGCCAGCCTCAAATTTCAGGCAGCCATCCACAGTATCAAGACCAACAAGCAAAGAACCTCTGGGGAAGGTATTCCTACTCCTTCTGGATTCTAGTGAGACTTAATGCTCATGTTATATAATGTCTTCAGTAAGTTCTCGTTCTAGAACATATAGGAGACGAAGTTAGATGCTCCGCGCCGGGGGGGGGACTGAAAATTTTTGTAAAAATAATAGATAAAAAGAAAGGATAATAGGTATATTTAGACTGTGAAGGTTATAATTATTGATACAGCGGCTATCCACGCGAACACAAACAATGCACTTGAATCAAGAATAACTTTGATAAGAGCGCACCTCTGCAGTCATTGGGCCACTACAAACTTTTGATGGAGCAAGGATAGAAACCAGGGGAGAAAGAAGCCATAGACATGATAATTAGAATGGTGTAGATGGATGAACGACTACCCACTGACCTGGGGAACAGTGTGGCCTATTTACAGGAGGATAGGCCGCGTGTCCAACAACTCATACTCTTGTTTACTACGAAGGAAATATTGGACATACCCGGCAACCTGGCCGATATTCGACTCTACTGTGGTGGTAAATTTTTTGAAATTAGAAAACGCTAGTAGCAAAAGAAAGAAACTTTTTGATATGATGGCAGAGATCAACAGCCTCTATGCGAAGAAGTGCCTGTCAGGGAGTCTGGTATGTTTGACCTAGGAACAAGTGTGGAATATTTAGAATAAACCATAGAAAAGATGATTCAATGGATGTTACTAGTAGGGGTGCTGCAGCTCCAGCCTGCATTCACCAAACCCATGGAGCTATGTCTTATATTGCTGCTGAGTAACTCTTGATGAACTCGACTGTAATATGTCGCTTCCAGTCCTGAAGGCTGAAGTACTTCTTCTGTTTTGTGAGCAGTTTCTGCTACCCGATCTCCAATGCAGGACGCGATACTTGTTCTGCCTCATTTCGATCCTCAGTGCCCTTCACCCTTTTCAACTTCCCCCTACTTTTAGCCCCCCAATCCTGCCACAAGCCAGCAACTTAAACCCCAAATCTCTCCCCATTGTGCCGATCTTCGAATACGTGAAACGCCCCAAGGTCGGCACCATTTTCCAAAAGTAACTTCACTATTGCTTCATGCCCATTTTCTGCAGCCCACGATAACGCCGTCAGATCTAGGTGGTTATCTTTGGCCTCCAGATTGGCACCATGTTCCAGTAGTATTTTCACCACTGCCTCATGCTCATTTCTTGCAGCTAACTATAGCGGTGTCTGACCAAGATGGTCTTTAGCGCCTAGGTTCGCACCTCGGCCTAACAGTAATTGGACTGCAGCTTCATATCTATTCTCTGCAGCATATAATAAAGGTGCCCGAAAGTAATTATCGTTGACTTCCAGGGAACGGTTGACCTGGGTAGCTCTGTTATATTTCCCTACGAGATTACTCTCTGCTTCTCTTATCATGGACTGCTATTCACTATAACTTCCCTACAAGTCTTGCCACTATTCTCTCCGGAGAATCGCAACTTCAATGTAAACTCCAAATGGACTTGATGATCGGCAGGAGATCGCAGGGGATCCGACCAGGCAAAGTCGCTATTAAAGAGTGATTACTAGAAACGTGCACAGGGACCAAGATTCTATCAGCAGTAAACATTTTCGAATTCGAGCCCGGCTGCGTCGAAGGACCATCTCATGATGTCGCGATCACCACTTAATCGCATATCCTCAACTGTAGACAGCTAGTCGCTTAGAAGATCGATGAGACTCTCCGCGCGCAAAACTGCATTGGATCCATTTTTGGAACTCCTGACCTTTCCATTTCCAGAACAGGCGCTTAGGCCAGGTCAGCTGGGATCGTGGCATGAGCGCGCCCGGTACAATGCGCCGTCCGGGTAAAGATCGAGGTGGACCGGTATATAAAAGAGCCCTCCCTCAGGTCTGCCATCGTTCCCTCCCCTTTCCCTCTCTCACCCCAATTCGCATTCCCATATTCCGCGCTCACTCGACACTCCGCCGTTCGTTTTACCGGGCGCTCACTGCTACCCTCTTTTCCCCCTTCCTCGGAAATTGCGTCTGCACCCACCGTCTAGACGCCTCCGCTTCCCAGTTTCTTTTGTGCAGTTGCATTGAGCAGCGATTAAGCTGAATCGATTTCCATCCCACCGCCGCGCAACGGATCCGGAACGAAGATTGACTGGTTCCATCCTGGTGCGCGATGCTTTAGAGACCACTGTCTAATTGCCTCAAAATCCCGACAGGTATGAGTAGAGTTCGCATGAGGTCTTGCTCTGTGATCAGCAGAGTCCCAGCCCCATACAATTGTAGAAATGTCCGTAGAGCACATCAAGCTTTGTCGTATTGAGTCAATACAGTGGTCTAGATGGTCCATATTCTGTAGTCCATCTTCATGCTCGTTTCTATCTTCGTTTTCACCTTTATTGGTACTGCGTTCGTGCAGCGTATGGGTGGTGTTAGCGGCCCATATCCGCAAGCGGAGCTGATTCTTTCCATAACTATTAGACATGTATGTGAGTTTCTCCCAATAGTGGGGCCTACCAAGCAATGTAGCTGATGGAAAACGTCCAGTCCAATAACATAATAGCCGGGTCGTTCAGGAATCGGGTATGTTTTCACCGGAAGCTTTGCCGCCTTATCGATAGGAATCATGCTTACTCCGGCTATGTGACCATCAGCATCCTGCAAAAACGAAGGATTTCAATAAGGGGCCAGCCTTACCCTGATAGAGATCTTCCCAGTGCTTGTTGTTGGCCTCCGTAGGAGGCCCCATGTATTTAGTCGTGTGATTTCGGAACCCCGAGTCAAAGACGCGAGTCTCGTAGCGGACTAGATCTTGCACCGGTGCTGCGTGGCATTAGCGTAGTAATGGGTTAATGACCGGGGACGTTGGAGCTCTACAGTATATCTCGTTAGGTATCCAATAGCCCTTGTCATGTCTCAGAGCAACAACCGCGGCGATCAGAACTATTGAGAGAGTAGTGGCAGTGATCCCCAGAACAATAATTGTTAGCCAAAGCTGTCGCAACTGGACTTTATATGCTTGGATCTCCCCATGAAAAGCGTCGGTTTTCACAAGAGGCTCTTCGTCCTCGTCCTCATCGAACAGCTCTCTATCCAGCTCATGGTAGGCCATATTCAGAGAGGTATTTATAAACTAAGAGACAAGCGGAAATTCACTAGTGATCCAGTGAGTGTAATCTGATAGGGCATGTAAGAGTATAATATAGAATAGTAAAAAACACGTTCAAACACCATTTATTGAATTTGGACAAATTTCATGATATCTGTAACCTTTCCTCTGGCAGAGAAGACAAAAGATTGGTAAGGGTAGAATTCCCAAATTACCCATTGCATACGCTTCAGCGATGAAGCTGATCAGAAAAAAAGGCGACTCCTCCATCCCAGGTGACTATTTCAACCCTTGCGTTGTCTGTTCTAGAGAATACTTTGCAGCATTTGATCATCATATAACGTCCCCGAAATCGAGCCACGACTACTGGACATCAAACATTCCTATACTATTAGAAATATTGCAGGGCATATTTTATTATTTGCGCATTCATAATGATAAAACAAAAGCGTTGTTATTAGTGGCGTGAGTTTACCTATCATAGCTAAAATAAAACGGATAATCTGTAGGAGTGGTTATATCAGCACATAAATATGATATTTGAAACAGAGGACCTTTTTTGGCGAACGAGTGCCAAAACCAATTCCCTTACATTATACTCATTCCAATTTTCTTACCTTATCTCATGCCAGTTCCCTTACATTAAACTTTAATTCTCATCAGGTAAGGTCATATGGCCAACAACATACCAATGCAAAATTCGCGACATATTCCAATTTGCAGAGTAAATTGTCGCAAGGAGAGTCTGATCAAGCAGCCGGCGTGGCTTTCTCCAACATACCACCCGCGAGAAAAATATGCTGCGACGACTAACCGCCGTTTGCCAAATGAAAGGGCCTCAGGTGTCGTTACACAAGAAATCTAAGAGTTACCTAGTCTTTAGCGACCCATCTGACAAGGGTAAGCCAGTAACACCAATCACAACGTAGGTTACAAAGGGGAGGGAATTACAGACAAAATAGCAGCGCATATCCCTTCACTGTGATCGAGATCGTCTATGCAATATTCTCTATCCCTTGAGCTTCTTAGCTATAGGCTAGCGTAGCCATACTAAATTCTAATTGTTATATGAGGTATAAATAGTTCTTTGAACCCAGTGTCGCTAAAGCGTTCTAAACCAGTTTTCCAATTCTATCACCAACCAGCTTTTATAACCTTAATTTCAAACACCCCCGAAGCCCAAGAATATTGGCAACATGAAGTTCTTGACTGTCCTCTCTGCAGTTATATTCGCTACATTCGTGGTAGCAGCGCCTCTGGAGGAGGCTAATAACCAAGCCGATACAGTACAGGTATGAGAATAAAAAGCGGAATTCGTGACTATCCGCAACTTCTGGGAAACGGCACTAACCACGATGGATAGGCTGTAAGTGATCTTTCCTATATTTCTAGGTGACTAGCTGAAGGCAGCACTCACTGAGATGGGACATGGATAGGATGTAAGTAATCCTTCCTATATTTCTGGTTGACTAGTAGAAGGCAGCACTGACTGAGATGGGACATGGATAGGATGTGAGTGATCCTTCCTATATTTCTAGATGACTATTAGAAGGCAGCACTGATTGAGACGGAAATGAACAGTTTGTAAGTAATCATTCCCTTATTTCTCGGTCACTTTTAAAAGGCAGCACTGACTGAGACGGGATATGGATAGTTTGTAAGCGATCATTCCTATCTTTCTAGGTGACTAGCTGAAGGCAGCACTAACCATAATGGGGTTATGGATAGTATGTAAGTAATCATTCCTATATTTCTAGATGACTATCAGAAAGCAGCACTGACTGAGGTGGGACATAAATAGGGCGTAAGTGATCTTTCCTCTATTTCTAGGTGACTAGCAGAAAGCAGCACTGACTGAGATGGGATATGAATAGGACGTAAGTGATCATTCCTACTATATTTCCAGGTGACTATTGGAAGGCAGCGCTAAGTGAGATGGGGTATGAATAGCAAGTAAGTAATTACTCCTATATTTCCAGGTGACTATTAGAAGGCAGCACTAACTCAGGCGGGATATGGATAGTGGGTACGTAATCCTTCCTATATTTGCAGGTGATACCAGAAGGCAGAAGTGCTTAAGCGCTCTCATTGCAGTGATTCGACCAAGAAATGAAGGTCTGGGCACGGTAAGTCCTCACCGATGTATAGGCAGAGATATCTGTCAGCTGTTCTAGGTCCCCCTGCTAATATTTCAAGCAGTGGCAACTTGAACCTGTTTGCAGGCATTCGAACTCCTTAGTAGTCATGTTTTTATCTTTTTGCCTTGGTATAGGTTTTCCCTATCAAAATAGGTTTTCCTGTACTGTTATGCGAATGCAGAGGCTCATTATTTGATCTTCTATCTGGTTATCAGTTGTGTTGAGTAATAGTTCAGTGCGGTAACTAGTAGAACCCGAACAACAACCAACTCCCTTGCCATTCTCTCACCCAACCCACAACAATAGACAATCCAGTACGTCCTGGCAAATGGCATGGGGCTCACTCCTTCCAGCCTCTCACCTGTTAGCTCTGACCCGAGTGTTACATGTATACAGTGAAACCCCTCGAAGAAATTTTAATATTTTCTTCTATCGAACTCATTCCCTCCACTGGCACACGACTCTGATTCCTGAACTCAATACCCAGAAGTGACAAAACCCCCCAACAAATCGTAACTGGTAGATAGGAAGAGAAACCAATGGGCCTATCCACAACTGTCACATACACCAGAGTAGTATCAATTAATTCAATGCCCAGGGAGGCTTTTTTTAGGCAAAAAAAGGAAATATCTTAACTTCGAGCCTTTCGCGCTTCCATTTTAGGTATAAATTGTCGGGAAATGAGGAGAAAGCCATTATTCCCTATTAAACCATTGGCTCGATAACAATAATGAGAGGCACCCTTTTGATTCATCTCTCCTCAGGATGACTTTTTCATGTCACATCTAGCAGGATAAATAATAACCATTAACAAAAGCCACGGCACTATAACTTAAAGTATTCAAAATTCAATTTATCTGCAATACGCTAAGCAGCAGTTTGAAAAAAAATAACTCACATCTAGTCAGCAGGCAGTATTTTAAGCTCCACAAATTTGGGTGATACGGCGATACTATAATGGAAAAGCACTTAGGGTCATTATAATTGTGCTGGCTTGACACGTACGGAGAATTAATTCGAGCAATGCCTGAAACTGGCACAGACATTCATCAACTTGACCCGTTCTTCCCTGTGCGAGAGATAGATGACTAGCATGGACGTACAGATGGGAAAAACCGCTTTTACTCATGTGGATCAAACAATTATAAAAATCATATGATTGCATTGAATTGAATCGTCACAACATATCTGTCCTAACATCGTAATCATCTATTTCTTCTTATCTGCAGCGGAGATGTCAATAAACACATGCCCAAGCGGACCAGCCTGTGGGCTCCAGCCACTGCATTCAATCTTATACTTGTCACTACCCTCCAAAACTTCAAAGTCATTAATGAATCTCTTGGTTCTATTGTCCCAGTGAAGCTCGCAGATCTTGGACTCGCCATCAAACAAGTCCAGCCATCCCTCACTGCCCCTACGGCCCCGGGCACAGACCTCGCCGATGCCGTTGGAAGGGATAACCATCTGGTCAATTTCCTCTTCAGTCATGTTCTTGGTCTCGTCTTCAGGGTTGTGGAATTGACCCCTGCAAGAGCGCGCATTAGTCTTGAATGTTCCCAAGGAAAGGGAAAGAATCAAAACGTACTCATAAATGAAAGAGTCTTTGACATTGATGCTTCCACTTTCAAGCCGGTCTCGAATATGAATCGAGACCCACTGTGATTGTTCCATCGTGAAATGGGGAATATGTGGAATGTGGATTGAAAGGTTATGAGAGATTTGTGTTTAAGATTGAAGATTGATCGAGTGAGTGATCAAGAAAAAACGACCCTGGAAAGGCAGGAAACCCGGCTGCTTATATCTAATTTTCCGATCTCTTTTCTTTCCCACTGCTCTTACTTTCTGTGGGGTAAGATTTACGGGGATAGTCCAGTTACTCCAGGCGATCCCGGGCCAGTCGACGTGTGACCACTACTCAGTGATGTCATGATAGACATTCTTAGCGGCATTCCCTTTCCCAAGCTAGGAAACCATCGGCCGTTCTGAGGGAGTGGTGAAATCATCAGAAATGTCAATTGCAGGCTCCCAGGAATATCATAGGCTGGATATCGTTGTCCCCGCAGCGATCAACCATGGGTGTCGACCGAATTGGAGTCTGGGGAAATCCGGTTGGCGGCCCTGCTTTTTATCCCTCAGAGGGGTTACGGGAAGCAACTAACGTGATTTAAAAGGCAAAGTAAATGCCAAAGTCACCTACTCACAAAAAGAATGTCACTCAATGGTTGAAGCATGGTGGGAAATAGATTCCGAAAAGATGCGGGGAAATACCTGGTAGCACCACCATTGATGTGTTATAGCCCAAATGAAACGCTGGTTGTCTGTAAGGCAGCTTTCCTCGGGAACCAATGCAGTTATCTATTGCTTACAGTGTTTCTACGAGCTTTACAAAGTATTTTGGTTCCTGATCCAGCCCTGATCATTTCTGTAGTAGCCGCATGGGAGCGCTCAGTGCCTCTGATAAGGTTAATATATAAGGTAGTCGGTCGGCCCAACTTTATTTATTCACCATCATTGCGAACGGCTGTCTCTGCGATAACAACACCTAAACAAGTATAATTGGTAGATGTCGTCTCTGACCAGTGTCCCCCTATCCGAGAAGGGTACAAGAAGAGGGTCCGACGTGAAGTTAATGCCTCCTTCATTGTACGGAAAGGTCTCTCGTTTATATCGTGTGATCAATCTAAAGCCCCCACTCCTCAATAAAACGCGGGGTCTAGACTGCTGATGTCATGAGATATCGCCGCCGATTTAGAAGGTAAACATCCAAATGAAGGAAGCGGGGGAAAATAACCAGCGGAATCGTGAGGTCATAGAAACCCGGAAAGAGATGATAAACCACTAAGCGCCTCTATGACTGTTCATTGGATAGTTTCACAAGGAAGACTACTTAGGTTGGTAGACATCTATTATTTCAATAGGTTATTGTGAATTGTAACTGCATAATAAAATAAGTCTCTGAAATGGTTAAACTCGCTCAAAGAACTCTTTACTACAAATGAATTCGCTCAAAAACCCCTCCTACTATGCTTGTGACGCCACTAAAGATAGATGGCTTCATAAAGCCTGCATATCTATCCATGGGGCCGCCATTGAGCTGAGGGCCGGTTAGCACCACAATAGAGCCCTCCCCCCACGCAGGCACCAGGTTTTTGACAGCCTTTTGGGCAGAGAGTAAGGGCTGCAGAGGTGGTGCCAAAGTTGAACCCACCCAGCAATCGAACATACCACTACTTCAGCGGTAAATTCCGCTTTTTTCATACTCATTATAAAACAATCCTTAGCCTTATTATTCCAACTGCAAAGATACCGAGACACCTAAATCTGCTGGTCAGTATTTGGGATAATCCGACCGAGGGTCCAAGATGCGTTCGTGATGGCCAATAGTTAAGAGGCCAAAGTGGTATCCCTGCCCGGGTGATGTCGTAGGTGAGGAGGAAGAATAATGGTGTGAACACGATCAACAGCCCGAAAAGCATAGCGGTTACGAGTAAAAAATACCTTAGCTCCGTCCCTATGACCACTAGGCGTGAATATTATGGCCATTCTTGGTGGGAGACGACAGAGCAGGCAAAGGTGATAAGGGGCATCACCAAGAAGCCAATTACTCTTATGGACCATCCGAACTTTAGCGAGGACGATGAGCCATTTGAGATCGTCGAGAAAGCTGCTCATGGATATGCCAACCCTAACTGAAGATCCGAAGATGGCTAGTCCCAAAGCTGCTGCGCGCTTCTTTTGTGAAATATTGGGACACGGCCGCCACAGCCATGAATTGTTAAAGACCCATGGCTGTGCCCACCAAAACTCCCTAGGCTATGATGAAGTGGAAGTACTCGAACGACAAACATGTTAGCGCTATGGTAAACACGCAATCAACAGCAGCAGACCGAATAACCTAGCACTTTTGTGCACGACTTTCCCCAAGTATTTTGAATGTGCAAACAATGTACGGTGATATGCTAATGCACCACAATGGCCAAATGCCAGGCCAGGCATCCCGGACTACAAATTAAAGAAAGGCCAAGGAATTTCCGATCTGTACAATCCTATCTTACTTCCTCGGAAAGCTAATACACGAAATAATATTCTTGCAACCCCAAGGTTGTGAAGAAAGTGCAAGCTGCTCCAGCCGTAAACAACCAGCAACCAATCAAGCTGGCGCGAAAGCCATCCCAAGTGGCAGCGAGGACAATGAAAGGCTCTCATTTGCTAATCCGGGTTCATCAGTCACTTGTTGTTCACTATCATTCGAGCCCTCGGCAGTTGGTATTGTCATAATGTGGAGTGAATTGATGAGAGGGGACAGGACATAAAAACGCAACTAAGATACGTAGGAATACCAACTTCAGAACGAGGAAAGTCCATATCTGAGCTGCATGAAGTGATTTATACCTCATATCCAGGTATATAAGTCTTGCAAGTGTAGAGGATCATCAGAACAGTTCGGTCGAAAGACGGAGATAAGGAGGACCGATTCGGGAAATAGCGGGCGATTCGGACCAAAAGTGCAATTCCCGTCACTTTTATCATCTCAGTTCCCAATTTTTTTCCTCTTACACTTCTCTTTGCGAGATTGAAGGCGTTAAATCCGCTTGACACCCACCGTGCTCGGAATAATTATCTCACTACTCTTGTGGGATATCCGATTCATGACAATGCCCGAGCGTGAACGCCGGAGAAGACGGCCAGCTGTGTAAGGCCGAACCAATGACACACAGAGGGACTGACTGACTGACTGATTGATCACCTACCTTGCTGTGGAGTGAATCTAGTTCTTGCACTCTCTGTCGGAGACGTAAAATCAAATGCAATAGAGAAACACCATGCAGCAATTGTGTACGGTCCAAAAGCGAGACATGTGTCTATGAGAAGCAGCCGGGTCAAGGGCCACGGCAAGCGCCCACGTACGGCGAAGCCATCAATCTCAGTTTCGGCAAGCGACCCTTACAGCCGGAGAGCGCATTCTCCAACTCCAGTTCATTGCGGACAAACCCAACCGATGGCTCCGAATCGCCCGAAGTCGGTGCAATTAGCTCTTTGGCTGGCACGACTAGTGCATGCGAGTCGGACGTATTGTCATTGAAACTCAAAATAAGGCAACTTGAGGAGCAGCTGTCTACAGTCACTTCCAGATCTGGGCCACATTCTGCTCCTGTCTCAAACCATAGTATTGTGACAACAACGTCACAGATTGCTGGAACTTTCCATATTACACATGAGAACCAACCTGGGGATCAAGGGCAAGCAATTCCCTGCAATATTATCCACAAGAGCCGCGTATTCGGTCAAAGTCACTGGTCGTATGGGGCAACGCTGGTAAGTGTTTCTTTGTTTGTCTCTAGATCTGGAATGGAAGAAAAAATAGCTCACAATGGGGTAGTTCCGGGATTTATTCAAGATGATCGAACCGCATGTGCAAGGGGAAAAATCAAAGGCACCATCTGCACTGCAAAGGTGTAAAGCTCTCGCTAGGGTAATAAAGGCTCAACGAGCCCCTCCCTGGCCCGTCCCGAAAATGAGCGATTTACCCCCAAAAGCAACCGCGGATGAGCTTGTGGATCATTACCTTCAGACCTCGGAAAAGGTTTATCGAGTCCTCCACGTCCCCAGCTTCCGGGCCGATTATGAGGCACTTTGGGTGTCCGGCAACGAACCTGACCCGGCGTTTCTTGTCTTGCTCAAGCTAGTCCTTGCTATTGGGGCAGCATCGCGTGACGAAAAGTTTTCAATGCGCTCTAGTGCTGTTAAATGGGTACACGAGGCGCTCACGTGGTTTTCAAATCCGGATTATAAGCGTCGACTAAACATACAGGGCCTTCAGATTAATATTCTCATCTTGATTTCCCAAGAATCTGTAGCTGTGGGCGCCGACATGACCTGGGTCTCCGCTGGCGCACTACTCCGAGTGGCTATGCATATGGGGTTGCATAGGGACCCTTCACGTTTACAGAAACAAACTATTCTTGCTGCAGAAATGCGCCGAAGGCTATGGAATACAATTTTAGAGATAGTTCTACAATCGAGTATGGGCGCTGGGGCTCCTGCAATGATCTCCCCTGATGATTTCAACACTGAGCCACCCGGAAATCTCAATGACGACGAACTTTGCACGCAAGATCCTGTACCAAGACCAGACGTCATTTTTACACAGGTATCTATTGCCCTTTTGTTGCGCAGGACGCTCCCCCATCGACTCGCAATAGTCAAAGCTTTGAACAATCTCCATCCTGGGGCCCCGTATGAAGAAACACTTCGTCTGGACGCAGACCTGCGATCATCATATCGAGCCATTTGTCGAATCCTACGGCAATACAAGTTAAACTCAGGGCCTGTCCCTTCTCAGTTTGAACTGCGCTTTGTGGACCTTCTTATCCACCGATTTCTCTCCTCGCTTCATATGCCATATTTTGCCCCATTTCTAGACGAGGCGCGATATGCATTTTCACGAAAGGTTGTTGTTGAAAGCTCGCTCAAGATGTGGTATGCAGCCTTCCAATCCCCTTCGGCAATGGCTGGGAATACCAATACATCTGAACGGGACTATATTGCATGTGCTTTGACCTCTAGCCCCTCCTTCTGCGGTCGATCTGTGTTACAGGCTGTCATTTTTATCGCTGTAGAACTCAGAGCTCGGATACAAGAGGAAGAATATATGGGTCCGAGTCCGTATCACCGAGAATTACTATCTATTGTGAGGGATGCCAAAGATTGGACCTGGAAATGCATAGAGGCTGGAGAGACCAACGTAAAAAGCTATTTATTCGCATGCCTAATTGTTGCCCAGATTGAGGCGCTGATGGATGGTCTGAAAACGCAAGATATACCAATGCTGGTAGTCAAGGCTATCGAGGAAGGTGCAGAACGATGTCTTGCGCCTTTAGAACGTCAGGCAACTGAGGGTTGCCAAGGGCAGACTTCGGGTGATCTCAACCTGGAAATGCCCTCTATTCCCATGGAAGACTGGGGGTTCATAGTAAGTACCTACAAGCATCTATTTCCCTTCGGGTGACAAAAGCTACGCTTTACTTATCATAAATCTTGCCAGATGTCAGATACTCCGCTAGATTTTGGCAGCGCAGATCCAATCAACTGGGTGTTCAGTGAAGAAGAGCTGTCTTTTCCTGGATGAGCAGTGCGTTAGCAACGCCACCTGTCAACCTAAAGGGAATGACTCACGCTTAATCAGGTTGCTCCGAGCCAATCGCTAAAAGTTACTTAGTCCCAAGGTTGGTTTCAATCTCTAGGTAACAAATATTGGTTGAGTCATGTCATGGATGACCAACCCATCAAACTTTTTTCATGGGAGCCTACAGTGGTGCTAAATCACACACCATCCTAGCGCCTGATTCATGGGGCTCCACCAGCTTTTGATCTGAATAATGTGATTTTCATGGTGGCTATTTGAAGAGTGATGCGTTGAAGACAGAAAATATTCATGGCAGACAATGTCTTCAAGGATTATTAGGCTGCGAGGCACCAACTTTTGGCATGCACGCTAAAAAAAAATGGTTCAACCTGTTGGTAGGAGTGAGAAGGCCAACTATGCTCGCTATTAGATACACCTTAGCGTGTGGGAGAATATAACCGAAAATGTTTCATGAATGTGTTTGTTGGGGGGTAACTACTGCTCATTTAGCAAAGGTTCTAGGTGTATCAAGTAGTGTATATATGCTGGAGGATGAGGAAAGAGAATAGATATTCCGCCGTGGTATTATTTCTGGGACATGTAAATATGGTGAAATAACCCTTATTCTTAGGTATGTGCAATTATCTCTCTGCTATGGTTGGCTGGTTTTTCACAAACAAAATATGGGACACGCACGACTTGAAAAACAGAGGAACCGAGTAAGATGTTTCCAAAATTTTGGCACCAAAATGTTTTCGAGTAGTATGCATTTTCGAATGTAGCGAGAAATTGCTGAATAATAACCTCAATGAAGTTGCCTAATGTTGTCAGAAAAAGGCAATTGGATGTAGGCTTTCAGGTATTATGGTCTTTCTGCCTAGTTTCTGACCAGTATTGTTCACAGTTCCTCGGCACTACAACAAAACGCTGACTACAACATGTGAAGGTTTACTGAGGGTACTGCTGAATCAAGGTATCTCAGATACTTTCATATTCAATTGAATTGAATTTGTGTCGGCAAAATGCTTGCCTGTACTATCCTGCTGTTTCTTAAATAGGCTAGTCAACTCCTGACAATACCTGATTCCCTAAGTGGAAGCGTCTGACAATGTCTCTGAATAAAGTAGACTCCTGGTGCCTAATAATATTCTGGGTTGTAAATCCTGGCCTTGTAAAACTTCGCATCATCCCATCCCCTTTGATCGGTGACGGTTTCCGGATCAGCTCGATTACTGAAGGACACATACTGGCCCATGTTCTGTCTCTCTCCCCGAATCCAGATGTATTCTCCATCCTCCGTCTCAACGAATGACTTCAGCCGAGTCGTATTCATGACCAGCCCAAACTCTCCGGTGGACTTCGTGAAGTTGAACGCTCCCCTTGTATGTGTCAGGAGTAGAACATCATCGTCCCTATAACTAGGCTGCAAGTCATGCCCATTCAAGTGCCCATCATATCCATCCCCCTCTACCGCAGGCAAAGCATATGTCTTCACCTTATCCAGCGTTAGATCCAACCCTTCCCCAACAACCCGATACTGAATTAAGACGTCCTGCCCAATGGCCCACAAGGACCCTTCACCCTTGGGATCCCATAACACCGCATGCGCAAAGGGTACCTCATAACTTCCGACCTTCTTGATACTACCCAAGTCATTGATATTATTCGGATCCGAAGGCGCATACACTGTCAACTCATCCGCATGCGAGCTAGCAACAACAATTGCGCCCACGTACGGAATTCGCTCAATTGAGTGCGGGTTACCATCATCGCCCACCGGTGTCGCCTCCCAAACCACATCGTCGATATCGGTATCTCGATCGGTCGTAATGTCGATCATCCCGACCTTGCCAGCGGATGTGGTTACCAACGCAATCCAGCCCCGATCAGCAGTCTCTCGGATCTTGACTTCATCGATATCATCCCAGTTACCATCGCTCCAGGGCCAGCGGCCTCCCTCTGCTGTCCAGGACCAAATTATGGCTTCTCGGTTCCAGGACGGTGCGCTGCGGTCAAATACTCGTACCGTCTTGGAATTCTGGTCGGTAACGGCGATATAATAGGCGCATGTTAGGGGCCCTGTGAGGAGAGATGAGAGGAGGAGGGATTTTAGATACATTTTGTCAAATAGATGGCTGGAAGTTGAGTTGTTTGCGTAGAGATTTTATGTTAGAAAGTTTTTGACTTTTAGATAAAATATCCCAAGACAAGTGTCCAAATTTATATGTTATTTCTTCTAGACATTCCTCACCATTTTTCATCCTCTAACGTAACTGTAACTATTGTAAGCATGGTGGACGTGGCAACTATAGACACACATACATCATGAAATACGAGCTGCGCCAGAGTGCTATCCCCATCCAGGGCAAGATCGACCATGATCTTTTTCTCGCGAATCTCATCCTCGTAAAGCACGCGACTTGTTCCCTAATCGGGGTGTGTTATTCTTGGACGCAATAATGTCAGTTCTCGTATAAACGCGGCTGAGACTAATTAGTATGGTACGAGGACAACATGATGACCACAATCTAGAGCCATCCGATGCTTTTCGCCAACTTGCTGATTATTTGTTGCTATTAATACTCCACTCCACCAATATATACGAAACCTTTTCGTCATCTGCTGGAGAAATTACGGCCTGGTTGAGCTCCATTTCCATGATTATACCCTTGTAGAACTGTTAGAATTGCTACATGCCTATGTAACATCAATCATTTGCTTCCAGTCACAAGGTCTGCCTGGGAAATTGTTAAGTGGAACATACATTGCTAACCCTCTCTCGCTCTCAATTAGCAATGCGCTTGTAGTTTACGGGGGAGAAAGCTGAGAAGTGCTGCTGTGCCCTTCTAGTCAACGGGCTAAAAACCGACAACGAAAATCTCTCGAATAGAAAATGTATCCAAATCCCTCCTCTTGAAATTTATCCTAATTCTATCAGAGAATAGCCCCATAGTACTTTAGAGCATAAATATAGATGTCATACTCGACAAAGTGTAAACTCCAGATGTTCATAGTGTCATAAATCCGATAATAAATATCAAGGACCAGTCCTTTAGAATCTTTCTTTAATGAGTGCCGATAAGTGCCGAGCAAATGGCCCTCGTAACTAATTATAGATACTATGGCTTGGACAGGGAAAAGTCAACGCATGAAAGATTTGAATCCATAGGTAGGCGACTTGGCTTTGGAGTCTCGCTTCTTTGCAGGAAGAGGTGGAATTCTGCCGTGTCAAATCTTCTGTCATGTTCACTTTCGCCATTCGTTATGACATCCTTGCTCTCCAGCTACCTCGTGTTACGTACCTAGGTTATGAATGCAATTTGTTCCAGGGTATCTACTATGTACTCGTATCTTTAGGGACAGGTCGTGCGGTAAGCATGGTGTATTGCATTTTTAATGTAGACAGTGAAGTGGACTTCACCGGGTGTTCTATTATCCATTGTAACCTGTGATTTTGCTCAGACTTTGCCCACTGCCACTCAGGATGGGAGAGGGGAGGGGGATATATGATTCCTAAATGCATTACTGTAGAATAATTGTTGGCGGAGGACATCAAACCCCATGATGGTTTCAGTCGTCATGGGGCATTCTATTGATATTATTAATCTGTGTGTTAAGTCTAAGGATTTAATCAGATCTTAACCTCCTGACTATGTTTGGACAGTGGGTATATCTTGAATGTAGAGAGATCTCTTTACCAGTACCATAAATCTTCAGGATATGATATACGCACAGCCTGTGTTGAAATTGTTAGTGTTGTAGAATTGATATAGTTTTCTAAATTTGTCATAATCACTAGTAAACTATCATGCTTCTGATCCATATGACTCCCATCGAGACTTACGATGACTTCTACTGATCAACAATTTTATACAGCTTCTGCAGTAGCAATTTGGATGGGCAAGGATTGTTGAACTGGATCCCCAGTGTCTATTGCATGATGCCGTGCTCGGTGAGGGTGCAGTAACATGGATAGAGAGATTTATTGTTGAATAGATCCTAGGGCGTGCGTGATATTGGTGAGTTTGTTGTGTGAGAGTGGAGTTTATGTCTATTAGAAGCTATGGGGATCTGAGTAATACTGAGAATATATCTACCTAGGTACCTATCTAAGTGGAATTCTTTTCTAGGGTGATTATTGGATTCCTGATATTACAATCTGCCTAGATACCAGAACACAATCATTACTATATCCACACTGGGGGGGTTGGCTGTATATAATAATAGCCTTGATACTACTTAGTCCCTTATTGCTGGGCTGGTCACTATATGAAACATTGCTTCTGCTGGTCATAAGGTCCTCCTACCACTGACATGTTCACCATCTTCAAGTGTGTAACAACCACTTTTCTCTCCATTAACAGAACCTTGATACTGTTCCCGCATGATCTATACCGCGACACAACTTAGAGGCAATACGACCATTTGAGTGTCACAGACAGACTTGCGCAGCTGCTAGAGTCTTGCTCCAGCTCGCCAATGTAGCTTCAATAAGGTGCTGCAATGATATGCTCTAGGTGGCCATAGCATTCAATCGGTCGCGGATTATACAGGTACCTTCAAGCTTGGGAAAGATAGGATGCCCAGATTTGCAACCGTATTTCTCTACAACTATCACAGGGACAGATTACTCAATGCGCCCGTATAAAAACCATCATAGAAACCTGTAATAACACCTTACAGGTTAACATTAAATTTCCCAAACTGAGCAAGGCAGTGGCTTCTATAGTCATTTAACACCATGCCCTTATATATCTCATCATCGATCCTAGTCCAATTGGACCTCTACCCAACAATCCACCTTTAATCATGCTGATTTTAGACTGTGAAACTAGAAATTATCTAGAAGATATTTTTCTCTCCCCACCAATCTCTACTCTATGTACAGCAGCCCTTTCAGTTGGCCACATGGGTTGCGGCAGGAAATTCCACTTGAAAATTCAGAATTGAAGCGGGATGGTTCGTTCCCTGTATAAACCCTGGATCAACCAACAACCAGACGCCCCCGGCCCATCACCTACGTGCTGTCTGATCACAACGGCAGCAAGGCAACTGGACTGGACGGGCCGTATTGCCCCATGTTCTCATATCCCAGTTGGGACGTTGATGTGGCTGATGTGGCTAACACCAAGATGATTTTCAAGGAAATCCACAACAATATCAAACTAGACACCATAGTGAAGGCCTGCTTGGAACATAACTGGGATCACGACCCATACGCCAAGGGCATGTGGTGTTTCTTTGGCCCAGGAATAGTCTGGTGAGGCTTTTTAAGATGCTATCCTGAATGCGTTCAGCCTGACTTTCGAATGGCTTGAATTCCTTCAAGCCATCCCTTCCTTTCCATTCCTTTTATATCTATTGTCGGGGTCCCTGCCGTCCCCTCTTTGCCCCCCCATCCCTTCCCAAAAACCCCTGTTGTCTGCCAAGTCAATAAAAGTTGACTTGGAGTCGTGGGGATCGCCCCGTCGGATCCAAGTCGGGTGTTAACAAACATTGGATGAGTCAATCCATGGATGGCCAACCAATCACACTCTTTCCATGAGAGACTACGTTGGTGCTAAATCACACTCCATCCATCCTAGCGCCTTAGACGAAGCACAGGTAGCTACCTAGGTAGGTATATAAATGGGTCAACTTCTTGCTTATGTTGAGCTTTCATCCACCATTTTTTTTTTTTTCGCCTATATCACATCTCCAAGCCCCGTCCTTTGAAAGGAAAGCCTTGATTTCCTCCAGTTTTAGGATTCTATAAACTACAGCAAACATTTCTTCTCGCATTCGACTGCTTCTAAAATTGAGGATTTGTAATTATGGTGTCCTCAAATATCGAATTTTCGCAAATGTTGCAGCATATCACAGATGCTAAGCTGGACGAACTCTCCAACAAACGCGACATATTCCTACGCTTTAAAGCTGATGGCTTGGCGAAGGCCGAGTCGTTATCCCACCCGGTGGATCAGCTGCGTGCGCTCTCTGACGGAGTCAAGGCATGTTTTGATATTCCAGTAGTGGATGGAAAAATGATTCGCGGTCGCAGCAATGGTCATCAAATTGAGACTGTGCTTGCCAACCTTGATCGCTTCCTCCAACAAGCCCAGTATGACCCCTCAATCTCGTCAGAAATGCTGTCGCATTGGAAGCAATCGCTGTTGGAGCATCTCGAAATCCAAACCCTCAAGTATGAATATGCAACATTATTCGCTCAGCTTACGATGGAGTGGCTATCAGCGAAGAGCGCGAAGACGGCCACTTTAGACAAAGACCTACCCATGCTGGACAGCACCGAACAGGCTGCTGCAATCAGTAAACTAGACTCGAGAAAGCAGTGGGAAGCCTCGGTCTTCACTCCCCTCGAGCGGGATGAGGGAGAAATTAAGTCGTTCCTCAGTGGCGTTTTCACAGGTTCACCCGAAAATACGAAAGACATTAGCAAAGCATTAGAATCACTCCGTAACAGCATCACTCAATTTGAGGCTGCCCTCGCAGAACCCTCTCAGTTTAACACTCGCTCACTGGGTTGGGTAATATCCGGGCTCATTGCTTCCGATCTACTAAGCGAGCAGAAACGCGCAGTTCTCCGCGACTTCCGCAATAACCACACAATACTAACTGAGTTGGCCGATGTATTAAACATGCGGTTGATGGCTCTTGATACGTGGTCCTGGGGAACTGAGGTTCCTGTCGAGCAGCGAAGGCAGCTCAATGGGACATATCAGATCTACATGCATGAGGACCTCATCCAGGCAATTCTCCTGCAGTTTCTGGGTGTAAAATGGTCTGTATTTTTCAAGCACGCTTTCCTAGGTCTCAGCAAAGGTGATAATGTGTGGAGATCCACACAGTCACAAATCTCAGCAGCTGATATCAAGCGGCGAGAGTTTTTCCTCGATATTCAACACCAGCAGCCGAATGTCCAGAGTAAAAGAGAGCAAATTCATCGGTCGGAATATTTTGTATCACAGCTCTATGACTTTGAGGGCCAAGAGCGAAATCAGGCAGAGGGTGAGGAGGAGGCCGATACAGGGATGAAGGCTGATACAGGGATGAAGGCTGATACGGGCATGGAGGCTCGGTTCCAGTACAGAGGACCTCCCGTCCAAGCGCCTGCAAGATATCGCAAGCTTGTATCCAATATTGATGACAAGAAAGGGGATTCGAATGCTGATCAGGAAAGATACCGAAACAGGCAGGTTAAAAAACCTCAAAATCTGATGCAGTCCAGACAGAATATTCTGCATCTCCTCAGTGCCGATATTCTTATCAAGTCTCGACTTCACGGGGAGCTAACATGCTTCCATTCTCAATATGAGTCCTGGAACTCAAACTTGCCCCACACGACGATTCTTGCGGTGCTTAGTTTCTTTGGAGTTTCGGACAAATGGCTTAATTTCTTTGATCGCTTTTTGAAGGCACCACTAAGGTTTCTAGACGACAAGACTAGCATGCCCCGTCTTCGCCAGCGTGGCACCCCAGGCGCCCATGTTTTAAGTGAAGTATTCGGTGAGACTATTTTATTTTGTCTGGACTTCATGATAAACCAACATACCGGAGGCGAACTGCTCTGGCGAGTTCAGGATGATCTATGGTTCTGGTCCTCCAGTGAGGAAGTGTGTGTGACAACTTGGAATGCCATTCAAGAATTCAACAGAGTCATGGGCGTGTCAGTTAACCCAGCCAAAACGGGTAGCGTGCGAATCACTCACGAGAAAACTGACAAAGCTCCTGATACTCACCCTGCCTTACCTTGTGGTGACATTCGCTGGGGCATGTTGTATCTCAACCCTCAGTCCGGGCGATTTGAAATCGACGATGAAATGGTAGACATGTATACCGAGGAGTTAGCAGCCCAATTGCGAGGCCAAGAAAACAGCGTTTTCGGCTGGATCCAGGCATGGAACTCCTACGCCACCACTTTCTTCACCAGTAACTTCGGTACCCCTTCCAACTGTTTCGGTCGCAAGCACGTGGATATGATCCTCCAAGCGCACCAGAGAATCCAGCGTACAATTTTCTCGCCTGGGCTTGGCGATACAGGTGGTGATAACGGCGTTGTCCAATTCCTTCGCGATATGATTAGTTTGAGGTTCGACGTTACCTCTATTCCTGATGGCTACTTCTTTCTCCCAATCGATCTTGGTGGGCTTGAGTTATCTAGCCCCTTCATCCATCTGATTGGACTTCGTGACTCCGTTCTGGACCAACCAGCGGCACTACTTGACAAGTTTTTCATAGATGAACATGAAGCTTACACAGCCGCAAAGCACCGCTATGAGCGCCGCGTGGAAGAGAAGCACTTTCTTGTCAAGGATCGAGGAGGCCTTCCACCAGATGCAGCCAAATTCATGCCCATGAGCGAGTATATACGGTTTCGTGAAAATCTTAGCTATAACTTCTCGGGAGAGCTGGTACATGTATATAACCGGCTTTTAGATCGACCAAAACAGGAGTTGATCGAGTGGGATACGACAGGGGCTGTACATCGGGCGGTTACTAGCCTCTCCGGAGAGGGAAATCTCAAAGGAATTCATTCGAACTGGGGTAGAATGGAGCCATACTGGCGATGGGTGTCACAGCTATACGGTCCTCAGATCATTAGCAGATTTGGCGGCCTCAATATCGTGGATGCTGGATTATTACCAATTGGGCTGGTGAGTTTGTTCCGTAGCGGCAGGGTAAACTGGAAAGATGAGTCCGCATAGGTGTTCAGCCCAGTCTTTAGGTTTCTTTTTCTTTTTCTTTCTTTCTTTTTTTTTTCCCTTGTTTATTTTTCTATATTCCTCTCCCTTTTGTCTTGTCAAAAGGTAGTAGTAATATGTGATGGTCAATACGTCGATCCGTTAAAAGAAACAACAATGGATAATCTTTGACTTGTGCACCAATATATATTTTCCTTATGGTTAAGACCAAACTCTCCTAATTCACTGCCTACAATGCCTATATACTGGGTGACAAGTTTGCACATCGTTATGATAGTAATTGGAGCGTTGAATTCTATTCTGGGTAGGTATCTAAGTTATTAATCCCTTATTTTATTTTGAATGCTTTCATTTTATGGTAAAGAGCGTCGAAATTTTTTTTTTAAAAAAAAAAAAAAAAAAAACAAACAACGCGTGAGAATGTTGAGTTTGGTGTATTTGAATAGTTTGTCCTGTTTGCTTGGGACCACAGCCCAGACGGCTTTTTAGGAATTCTTCTGTGCGAGTCTAAACTTCGTAGCTACAATTGGACTTATTCTCTATCATCATCAACTGCTACTCTCGGTTATTCAATACAACTGTAGTTGGCTGTTGGAAATGGCTCAATATCTTGAAAATTCTACCAACGTGCTTGGGGATGCCTGATGAACAATCGCCACGTGACTGCGCGTTTTTTGCGTGATTCCATACTGAAGACAGTCATAAAGACTGAGGG
This sequence comes from Aspergillus haitiensis, assembly GCA_027569155.1. NCBI lineage: Eukaryota > Fungi > Ascomycota > Eurotiomycetes > Eurotiales > Aspergillaceae > Aspergillus > Aspergillus haitiensis. Next base: position 69,733 of record JAPDEO010000034.1, read on the forward strand.
GAGTACCCGATAGATCTGTTGGAGTTCTAATACGATGTCACATTCGTCTCCTCCTCTATTTACACCTGAAATATGATGCGAACGGGTCGTCTCCATCCGGCTCTGCGCCCACGGGGCCCCTTTCCCTCTCCCACACTGCGGTCTACCCTATTCGTAAGACAAGCCTGTCATTCCACAGTAGGACCATCTTCACGCTCTTCTCCTGTCTGCGGAAACGAAAACCCCCCATACAATCCTAAATCGCCTGTCTTGCCCTCCATCACCGAGCCTCGTTTCTGGACCTGTCGTGCCACTTGGAGGCGAGCCGGGATCAATACACTGCGTTGTTTGGTGGGATGTACAGCGGGTGACTTTTCCGCGCTCTGGATGCTTCAGACCTATTTTCCGGAGTTAGGAGTGGGGACTATTATGGGTATATCGAGTGAGTAGCCTTGCTGGATATTAGTTTTGGCTGGAACGTATAATAATACCTACGATCAAATTTAGTGGCGTCCGGAATTACCACGTCGATCATACTTGAAACGATCCTCCTCACGTACGGGGCAGATCAATTACCTTGGTCTAAGGCCGCTCGCACTGCAATGGGAATGAGCCTGGTATCTATGGTAGCGATGGAGATGGCGGAGAACTTTGTTGATTATCATCTCACGGGTGGCGTAGTTGCTTTTCAGGAACCTAGGTTTTGGATCGCGGCTGTCCTCTCAATTGGTGCTGGGTTTATTGCACCATTACCATACAATTATTTGCGGCTACGGAAATATGGAAAGGCGTGTCATTAAATGATGCTAGATGATACGCTGGAGTTCCTGACCGGTTAATAGTTATATTTACAAATATCATTCCCTCACAAGGCTACCATAAAATGAAATCCTCCCTCATTCCCCATCAAAAAAGAGCCTGCCTGCAATGCCTATAATTTGTTGAAAATCAAAATCCTGGGCGAATTGTTCTTCCATACCGAAAAACCTCTAATACTAATTCAGTTGCGCTCCTAAACCACCTGCAACAGCTGGTGTGCCACTGTCTCATATTGCTGGTGCAGAATCCTGGTCTCGGTTGGAAAATAGTATGCAATTCCAATATGAGTTGGTGTATTCAATGATTGAATCACGCCATACCGATACCGGTACTCCGTGTTCTGACGATCTTTGTTTGGCGCCTCGAAAACGTGGTGCAACAATCTGCTGATGAGTCTCGGACGATTTGATCTCGAGCGTGTCGTCGAAGGGATTGTGAAAATAGTAAAGTTGACATCTTCTGCCGCCCGTTTCGATCGTGTCGTCCTTACGCAGTTGGTAGTTATGCCAAGCCGAGTCTGTTCTCCTTTATCATTAGTAACCCAGAGTAAGTTACGGCATTTGAGCAACAGCTGGTTGATCGCTGATAACTCCTGGCCCGATATCTCATGGGTAGGGGACTCGTCCAATTGCAATAGCACGATGCACAATGCACTAGAAACATCTCCCTCAAAGACATTCGGATCACAGATATTGACAATTGAGCATCTCATGGTCGGCGACTGTTGGAGTATTTGGCGTTTTAAATTCTCGCCAACCAGTTCCATCTGGGCAGTGCTTTTGCAGACAATAATAACGTCCCGTCCCTTTTCCTTTGGTTGTTCCTCTGGTGGGCGTACATCTGCAGTGGAGATAATAACATGCAATTGTCCGAGCTCTGGATCCCGAGCGTCGCTCAGGTCGATATCGATACCGCTAAACCCAGCTTTGTGAAGCTGTGTTTCCCAGCGCTCGAGTGGTAGCAAAGGAAACATTCCCCCATTCACTTGAGTGCCTTCCCACCATTTTGGAAGCAAACCGAATGCTAGAGATGGCCAAAGAGACTGTTTGTGAGTAATTTCGGCTAAGATAAGGGTCCCTCCGGGCTTAAGCAGGGAGTGACAGTGTTTCAGAGTTCGTTCTGGGTCTGAGGTGGTGTGAATGACGTTCCCGGCTATCACTAGATCAAACCTGGTAGCATCGAAGCCTTGAAGACCTGGGTCTTTCTCGATATCAAGGGTTTTGTACTCCATTATATTTTCCCATCCTTTGAATCGGTTTCGGGCCTCAGGGAAGAGACGAGGGGAGACATCAGTAAAGCAGTACTGTTTCACTTTTGGCATCCCGTTGGGTGATAGCTGCCTGTCACAGAGACTATCAAGCACGATAGCTGTCGAACTTCCGATTCCGGCCCCGACCTCAAGCACTCTCAATTCACGGTCGGAGACCTGAACAAGAGACAGATATTTCTGTAGCTGCCTTCGTACACTTTCCGGATACAAGACCTTGTCGTGTAGCTCAAGCATATTGGTGGAACCAAACATCAACTGCTTGGGGTCCATTTCTTTGCAGAGTATACGGGCGATGTTCTTTCCCATTCCAATCAAGAAGGCACCCTCCGCATCATGACATTCAACGGTGGTGTATAAGTTGCGCTTTTTCTCGGGGTGTTCGACAAAGTCCTGAAAGGTTTCAAAAGGGACGGAAGCTGCGTGACCTGCGTATATTGTCTCTAGCTCAGACTGCATCCAGCGATAATAGCGCAGAAAATGGCTTTCTAAGCGGTTAACAGCCGTATGTGATAGACTCTCCAGCGCGTCGTATATTAGTAATGCTGCAGCTAGTTGAAGCTGTTCAAGCCGCTCCTTTTTGAACCTCGGTGTTGCATTTAAAGGAGCACAGAGGCCTCGTAGACTTTGGGAATCCAAAAGGCCGACATCTGGTTTCCAACTCAATTTGGACACGGCTGTCAGCGCTTTTTTGCTCTGATTGATGGTGCGATGGGAAAACTGTGAGACACTGGGCTCCTGTGCGTCTTGGAGATAGTGAGCCGCCACAGGTACAGGCACGATAACGTCCATGATTCAGTACCAGCGCCTGATAATGATAAGGTACGAGATATTATCGTTATAAAGTTAAAGTGTTTTCTTTTGACCCTTTGGGAGAGAGGGAGAGGCCTTAGAAATCTACAGAGCCCTTGTTCTGGGGTGGGGGGGAGCCTATTCACATATATAGCCCCCGGGGCTGTGAGGTGCCTATTGGCAAAGCTTCTAGGTCATGGGTCGCTAATGTTATAGGAAAAAAAAAAAAAAAATTACAATCAAATACGGAGGCGCAGCTGGGTTAGCGAGTTCATAAACGCATGCAAGCGTCGTTGCCATCATGTCACACAACAATATTTCGATGGGGAAGGCGATATCGCTACGTCACATCAGTCGCAATGGAAAAAAGTGGAGATCTCTTTGCTCTTGAGATACACGAAGGCCTGAGCTGAACCTGGGATTGTTTACCAGTGATAGTAACAGTGCGTGGAGATCTCGAGCGCCCGTTGGATACGAGGGAGCGCCAAAAGCATAAATCTCGCGACGTCGGTCAGCTGGTGACGGTTACCCAAGGACTTCCCTCAAGAAGGATGATCTGGAGAGGGGATGTATTAATGTCTGCATATCTGTACAGCAATTGCAACGACTCCACTTTGACCTGGCCTGAGAATTCCCCGGTAATTCGAATATACGACTCACCGTACATAGGGGAAAGAAAGCTCTACTTGACGTAATTCCATTTTTGTCTACAAGAATAACCCTTTCAGATTCACCTGCAGAGGATCTGTCACCACGCGAGGTTGACGAAATTGGAATGTGACAGGTCTCTCGACTATCGACGTGGAACAAGCCTTTTGCACTCAGATTCACCCATCTCCATTTCCTACAGCATGCCGCCATGATAGCCCCCACTCCTGGGACGCTAAAGTTTTTGATCGCTCAGCCTGCTCAGTGGACACAGCTTCCAATCATTGCACTGAAACTGGCTTTGCTGGAGGGGGTTGTGGTCATAAAGATAAGGAGAGGCCCTCAGCTTGGCCAATTAGTGTACTCTGATTGTTCTCCCCATTTCCACCCCACTCAAGAAGGCATAGACTTGCAACAAGGGAAAAAGCAAAGAAAGTCACACCCACTGAGCGCAGCCAATAAACGGGGTCAAGAGAGTTATGTTACTGCTTACCCCGCGCTCGAATCTGGGATCAATTGGGTCTTAGGCTGAAGATGTTCAGCTCTGTTGGAGCTCTTTAATTTAAAGCATACTGAAGATAGTTTGTTGACTACTGATAGGAAAACTGCCGTTGACTATGGTACTAAACAGCCTACCTAGTAACCAACGCTTGCCGTCCCTTTTACAACTGTATCAAGGGCACTCAATGGCCGCTTCATCTAGGACTGAAATGTGACGTGCGAGCAACTGGTTTAGTACTGTGAAAGTTCTGTTTGATTCCTGCTCGACCAGCAAAGCGAAATTAAACACGAAGAGGAGGTAAAATCGACACATAAGAATAGCAAACGTTTACCGAGTCAAGAAGAGCAAAACACGGGGCTAACATTTATTCCACGATCTCAAAATTTACTGACGCATCGCAGTCAAACGTATCCTTCCAGTTGTTCCAGATTTCACTCAGCTCCGCGATATATTGTCCCTGAAGCTCATCGATATAAGCCTCTTCGATGTCAGAGCGCTGTTGTTTCACGGAAATCGGTCGACCTACGACCACATTAAGAGGCCTTCGATAGGGGCAGAAGATGTTGAATCGACCTAGCGAAAAAGCGACCTTGTGTCCCACCGACTTCTCCCATACCCAGGCCACCAGTGCCTTAAGATTGATACCGGTCATGTTGATTGGACTGAAAATCTCATTCTCACCAAAGACAAGAACTGGAACAATATCTGCACCGGTCTCGACGGCTAGGCGGATAAAGCCCTTGCGGATTTTGACCACAATCTTCATGGTACCGGGTTTGGCGATCTGATACTCTCTGCTCCCCCCGATCGTGATGGTGATTGCCTTGCCCATGCCGCGATTGTCGTAGCCACCACGGGTGAGATGATGGAGGCAGGAGTCTCGGGACACACCACTCTGCCCAATTGCAAAACAATACTCACGGAGCAGAGGAGCAGTAAACATCTTGTCCTTGATTAACATCGTGTTCTGGATTCCCGGGAATAGCTCTTTAAACCCTGTGGTATCAGCCGCGAAGACGCCGCTCACCCCTCTTGTTGCTACACCGTGAGGATGGGCACCAAAGATGTACTTGCGACGGGGTGAGAGCGTCGTAGATCGATAGAGTTTGATGGGAAAATAGGATGTATGCATCCTCCAGATCCAGGATGATTGGAACCAAGGACTTCGACGCCCCGGGTTAGCGGTTTTGTGTGCGTTCGAAAAGAACTTGATATATATGATATAACCTAGGGCGAAGAGTCTGACATGTGGTATGAGTAACAAAGCGTATCCGGCTAAGGGGAGGTAGAACCAGGTATTCGATAGCATTAGGACGGCCAGCGTCTCAGCTACTCGTCGTGAAAGTGATCTAAACGGGGAATTAATACGTGATTGAGGTCTGCACTTTGTTTTCACTTACTTCTTTCTACCGTGCCGTGGCTCTCGGAGAGTCTCGAGTGTCATACCGGCCTTATTATGAACTCGGTAGATTCGATCATCTTCCTGTGGCACTTCAGGAACTTTGATAATTGTTTTGTCCGGCCGGGAGGCCAGCTCCGCGATTTTCTCTGCAGCCAGGATGCGACCTTCCTTCACCTGGCACAATTTCGCGAGATTTGCTGCTTTTTGTCGGTAAGAATCATTACGAAATATCGTTTGTAGTGCCTGGCTCAGCTCCATCGCATCGATATAGGGCGCGCGGCGTTTGTTGGCGTACACGCCAATACCGAGCCATTCCGCTCGAGCGGCATTCTCATAGCAGTCCTGCCAGGCAGGGAGCACAACATGGGGGACACCGTTTCTGGAAGCTTTCTGTTAGAATCTTGTTTGTTGATTGTGGACATCTTTCTATGTGCCTAGAGAGAACTGGAACTTACTGGATCGCCTCATACCAGGAGTTGGCGCCACCGTGATGAACCGAACAAACAATCTGGCCGGTTTCGAGCATGGCCATTGGCTCCACTTCAAACCAGGGCTGGATCAGGACTTTTCCACTTTCCATCTCCTCTTCTAGAGGGACAATCGACTGCTTATACACGTCTTCACTATCATGTGGGTGCTTGGGAAGTTTCCACAGCACTTGGAGAGTGCGGTTGGCGGATGACCCGAGAAATATCTTCACCGCGATCGCGATCTGTCGAACGACAGATGGCTCCGGAGCATAGAGTGTACCCAGATTGATCAGTACGGTTGGGCCTTGGTGGAGCCACTTGAACAGTTCGGGGTCTTGTGTTTTTACCGGGGCCACTGGCAGGAGAATGGGACCGCACGCTATCACATTGTCTGGGACCTGGAATGGCCAGTCCAGCTCCTTCAATGCCGGCGACAGATGAAGCCGATTGGGCATCCAAGCGTCCGCGAAAGGGAATCTCCCGTGAATTTTGTGCTTGATTCGCCAGTCACGAATCTCCCGTCGACGGCCACTCCCATGATACATTCGGGCGGTCTTCAGAACCGCCAACGTATTCAAGGGGATCAAGTGCAATGGTAGAGGGTACGGAAAACCGGTTCCAGGCCTAAAGGGGACAAAATGAGGGGGGTAAAAAATTAGCAAGTGTAGAGTAGAATGGTTGAACCAGCTTTGTGCTCTCACATTGGGTATTTCCATGACCATGCGGCATTGGGCTGAAGTCCAAGCACAATATGGCTTAACGACGTCGTGTTTAGAAGGATGGGCGTATGGCCAGTATTGTAAGCGGCGTCTCGGCCCTGGAGGAAGAAAAAGTCGATAGCAATGATAGAGGGCGTTGTCTTGCGGATTATGTCGACACAGCTCTCGTATATTTCTACGTACTCCGATTCCTCCCACCCCCAGATATCTTCACAGAGCGACTTGAAGCCAAGAACGGACCCTGCATATCCTGGGGGGTGGAAGGCGCCTCGCTTGCCAGTGCGAATAAAGATTTCTGTATTGGTAGGGCCTCTGACGGGATGGAAGTGAATGCGAGCTCTATAGTTCGAGTCGTACGACCGAGAGTTATCGGCCAGCAATTTCTCTAGTCGACGCTCTAGGACAGGGAAGGAGCCTAGGTGGATGTCTATACCACCACGGACAAGAAGTTCATGAATAATAGCCAGGACTATATTGGTCTGGCCATGCTCGCTATTGGCGAGAAACAATACACTGGTTGACATGGTGTCTTGTGATTTCTCTTTACTGCTGCAAAGAACAAGAGGGAGAGATGTAAGCCGTAAATTCAAAGGTTTATATAAATACTAGCTACTGGAGCGAAGAAGGAAATCCTTCACAACGGCGCGAAGAGTCCTGGGAAGACCAGAATGTGCCGAACGATCGACAAGGGGGAGAGGTCGCCCAAGTTAATTCACATAGATTTAGAGTTAAACTACAAGGGGCTGATCAATTTCCTTCCTTAGTTTTAGATGTAAATGCTTAAACGAGTGTCGTTTCATCCCTTCGGCTTCCACAGGAGTGTTTACCCTGCAGCTTCCTCGGTAGTTCCTCATGTGAAACATCATTCTCACACCATCTAATTTTTGGGCTATACGAGGTATGTATCAACCTCGAGAAACTCGGCCTGGTTTGCCCCAGATATCGGCAATACGCCTTCACGGGGTGCAATCACGGCAGATGGAGATCGACAATGAAGGAAGTAGCAACTAGGTCTACCCCGGAAGACAATGACATATTGGCATACTGCGAAGAGGGCACTGCCATATAAAATGTCTTTCTCCAGGAATTACACATGTGGAGGGATTGGAGAGTGACCATTCTGCAACAAAAATCCGTCGCCATGGATCTCGCGTCTACACAGTTTTTCCTTGACAAAGACAGCCCTATGTTTTGGATTTCCGCCGTTGGAATCATTCTGGTAAACGCACCGGCCCCCCCGGTCTGGAGTGTGAAAAAAAGGTCTCGTAATGCTAAAGCCAGGTCATCTAGATTTCAATAGCCATCATCCTTTGTTTGCAGCAGCTGCCACATGGACCCCAAATCAAGGGAGTGTCGGGGCCCCTTCTTGGGCGATATTTCTATGGGGTAGGATACCTCATTGCGCGGCTGCAAATTGATTAACTCACTGACAGTGAAGCTTGTAGATCGACTCAAAACTTGCATTCTTGTCTGGTAGGAGTGCCTACAGACTTCAATCACTTCATCAAAGCTATGGTGCGTGGAAACATGCCGTCGTAAGACCCGAGATGCAAGTGACACTGACACGTCAATGTAGGAAACATTGTACGCTTTGCCCCTGGACAGCTGTCCACAAACACAATAAGGTCTATGAGAAACATCTACGGGGCGGGCCTTGGAAAGAGCAATGCGTTTCTGAAGACGGGATTCTACCGGGCAATCTCGAGAAGGAATATTTTCACAGCGACAGACCCATACTATCATGCCTCTGTGCGGAAGCTATTCAGCCCGTCTCTAAGCCCTGGCTGCATGCAAGCACATGAAGGTGTGATTAAAGAATGTATTGGACGGTTGCATCGACTCATGAGGAAGAAGATGGAGCACAATCCGGCGCTGGTCCTCAATGATTTATATTATTGTCTTTCGGTCGATATGGTCTCAGAGGTGCTACTGGGAAAATCACTGGGTTGTTTAGAGCGAGGTAAGCTCCTTACCTTGTACAACTCTCAAGAGCGGTAATTCCTACTCACAATTTGCTACTTTTACAAGGCCGGCCTCTGTTCTGGACCGAACAACTCCCTCGTATTTTCTACTGGGCTACAATTCGAGATCAATTCAAGGGCTCTGGAGTCCCCACGATCATTAAATGGATGCTCCGCCAATTCCTCCGAAAGGGCGTGCGAAAGAGTATGGAAAATGCCCGAATGAGCCTCATTAACCAGTCTGTTGTCCTGCTTGACCCCTAGCCTCCGACCAGAACTTACCAGCTCATAATTTCATCTAGACAGCTTCGCGCAACCCACACGCGACGGGACATTATGGTCGAAGTGCTGGAGAGAACCGAGTCGAGCGGACTGCCAGAATCAGAAATTGCCGAAAACTTTTCCGCGATCATGCTGGCAGGATTTCACACGACGTCTCACACGCTTTGCGCGGCATTATGGCTTGTTCTCACGCACCCGGAAACGCACTCAAATCTCGTGGCAGAGCTGCAGGCGGCCTTCAAATCCACGGACGATATTTCTCTGGAGGTAGCACAACGCCTACCCTGGCTTAACTCAGTAATCACCGAGACCCTCCGAATCTATCCTCCCGTGCCACTTGGCGGGCCCAGGGTTTCGCCAGGGGCCCATGTTGACGGCATTTATATCCCAGCTGGCGTGAGTGTGTCTTTTCTCATTTAATTTCCCTTTTCCCCTCCTTTATTCTGCCCAGCACTGATAAGGAAACGCGTTAGGTTGAAATATGCACATCGTTATTTGCGCTGCATCACAACCCCGAGTACTTCAAGGAACCGTACGAATTTCGACCGGAACGATGGATCAATCCCGACTCTACAGATAAACGAGAGGCAGTTCAGCCATTCTTGATTGGTAGTCGCTCTTGCATTGCGAAATAGTAAGTCTCTTATTCACTCCCCCCCATGAGGCTCTACATGGCACGCCTGCTAATCGGATGCCTTAGTTTTGCACAACAAATGTTGCACCTCACCCTAGCGTCCTTTTTCCTTGAATTTGATGGGAAATACATTGGACGGGTCAAGGACTGGCAGCGAGAGAGCAAGTGCTACGCGTTTTGGGAGCTTCCAGACCTCAAAGTTTTGCTTTCGGATCGGGAGGCGACTTGTTAGAGGTTGGATTCGGGGTTCATAAGTCTTAGTGTGATTCATTTTAACCTTGGGAAAGTCTCAGATTGTATACGTTTTGTACTAGGAATTATATAAATGAATCCAACTTGTCTTTTTTCCCTTCTCTTCTCTTCTCTTCTTGTTTTTGATTCAAGATCCCAAAAAGAACTGTGTAAGAACGTGGCATAGGCCATGGCAATATTTTCTCGACGTATGTCCGAGAAGCGTCCGTTTGAGCCAGGATGAATGCTAGATCCCTGACAGCTCAATTCCTCAATGCCTATCTGAAGATTGCCCCTGCTCCAGTCCGTGATTTTGCCGCAGGAAAAGCCGGCCTCGGTACTGAGCTTCCGAGATTCCAGGAAGAAGGTCTGCAACACGATGTGGACTCTCCTCTTCCGTCCCCTCATCGGCCTCGCATATCTTGTTTTCAGGAGATAGACTAGGAGACACCTTCATCTACCCGTAGAAGCCACGTTGTCATACCAGATTTTAGGGCGGTTTCACTGTACCCCGTGTGGATATCCTCAGACTACAGCGGTTGGAGCTTTGAATGTCTGGGGCGGATTTATCTCTGAAGTTTAAATTTGCGCACTATCTACAAAATTTTAGGCCTCGTCGCAGAAGCAGATGATATGGAGGCCTATATTATCCTTGCACAACCCTGAGTAACAAGTCTTTGATAGCGTTGCTGTTTCTCTCGAGGACTTTCATTGTACAATCTCAAATCACTCTCCAAATCTCTTCACCATGCTAATGCCAACCCTTGACCGTCCCTTTGGGGTTTCGTTATGGCCACACTTCAACAATGCCTACACAGCATTGACGGGGAAGTCTACAAGTGACTTTCAGATGATCCCGGGCACTACCCCCATGACTACATTGAAGGGGACTTTATTCGCTTTAACAACCTACTATTTCGTCATCCTGGGCGGACGACAGGTCATGAAGGGTCTGCCTCCCTTCCAACTTAAGACCGCATTCATTATCCACAACTTCATCCTCACCGTGATCAGCGGGACATTGCTGGTGCTGTTTATCGAACAGATCTTGCCTACTCTCTTTCGACATGGTGTCCTCGTGGCGATCTGTGACGCTCGGGGTGGCTGGACAGATCAGCTCGTCTTGCTCTACTACGTGTGTATCTGAGTGCCTCTATTCCTGCCATACATAGCAGACTTAGGTAGAGTAGTGAAATGTAGTAGCTAACTCTATGGATGACAGCTCAACTATTTAACGAAATACCTCGAACTCATTGATACCGTCTTTCTCGTCCTCAAGAAGAAACCCTTAACATTTCTTCACACTTATCACCATGGTGCAACTGCGCTCTTGTGCTACACCGAGCTTGTGGGCCGGACGGCTGTGTCCTGGGTTCCCATTACGCTTAACCTGGCCGTGCATGTCGTGATGTATTGGTATTACTTCCAGAGCGCTCGGGGAATCCGCATTTGGTGGAAACAATACATCACCATTCTCCAGATTATCCAGTTCGTCATTGATATTGGTCTGTTCTTCTCCCTCCCGGTCCCTCCACACAACCGCGCAGTAGACGACAAGGATTCAGCTGTCTAGTGTCTCCTGCTAACTGATATATTGTTTTAGGTTTCATTTACTTTGCGTCATATACATATTTTGCGCATACCTATTTCCCTTGGGCACCCAATGTTGGGACCTGCATGGGAGAAGTATACGCGGCCGGATTTGGTGTCTTTATTATTAGCTCCTATCTCCTCTTGTTTATCTCTTTCTATCTGACGACCTATAACCAGAAAGGTCCACAAATGTACCGGAAATTCCAGCAGGCTGTGTCGAGTGGGAAGCAGAGCCGTTAAGACGGGATTTCTTACTCTATTTAGGCACTGTTTAGGTCAAATTGCTGAAGAGGCTGGTCCTTGGTGCTTCTATTTGTTGATTTCGTGTCTTTCCTCTTCATCATGGCACTGTCTGTTTTCTAATCGTTCTATCATTTGTCGTTCCTATCCTTGCTGCTCTACATTTATTCTATTTGCCTTTCGTATGTAGTTAGCTATCAGAGAGAAGAAAAAAATAGACAAAATAACACAAAATAACACTAAACTCTGCGTTTCACCACGGCTTTGAAAATTATGAGACCAAACAGGAGCTTAAGATCGATCTAGAAGCCAAGTTGCTGATCCTCCATGCCTCATCCCTCCTCGGCATTTCTTATCTTTCTCCAACTCTTCCTCTAAATTGAAATTTCTGGGGTAGTATGCCCACGGGGTAGCCGCCGAGACAAATACGAGGCACCCTCCTATACGCTATGACCGGGTTTGATAGTTAATTCTCTCGTTCAGGGCTGTGGACGCCGTCACCATACTTTGGATTAGGGGATGATCGACGGGGCAAGATGTATATTTGGCCAAGTTAAGGTTCCGAACTTGGCCGACTCGTTCTTGGATGGAGAATTATCTATATTGATATTAGCAGGACAGAGAGTGCATTAGCTTGTATTGTGTCTATATATTTGTTGCACTTAATTAAGGGGGGGGGTTAAGGAGTGACTCAGTTGGAGGGAGGCTTTGCAGTAGTCATGTAATATGATTATCGCTGGTCTCCTCGATGTCGACTTTGACCAACTCACATGAAATCTCCCAGAGAATACCAGGATGAGAGTGCTCGACGTAGACCAAGAGAATGATCCTGGTGTAGAGTCGGGTGCTAAGTTGCGGAAGGATCTGAGGGCGACAGGAACATTCGGCACCAGAGAATGTCTAGTAATAATACATAATATATGCATATATGCATGTATGACAATTCTGATTTTTTCTTGGTGCCTTTCCTTTTTTTTTTTTAAATAAGAGTATCTGGTTGTGATAGATTTGTTTCAAGTTGAGTCGAGCCCCTGGATTAGAATGGCGATTTACCTGGTCGGCACATCATTTCGGGTAGTAATTGAATAGTGACCCAAATGAAGACTTCACGGTCTCGAGTACGCTAAGATAGGATGGAACCCTGAAGATAAGATCAAAGGGGTGGTGAAATATAGATTTTGAAACATGCAGGAGGTGTTTGAGAAACGAGGGTTGAACCTAGGTTTCCCAATTGCCGTGATTCGACTCTCAGCCGAAGGAGGCTTGTAGATCCCGAAACAACCTAATTTTTTTTTTTTTTTCAAATGAATGAGGAAACAAACTAGGGGCCATGTTCAAAGTAATGTATTTAAAAAAGGATAAACAAAAGGATCGATATGAAGACAGATGAAGCTGTGAGACGAATGGTTTGAAGGCATCACAGCAGTGTGGGGAAAGTAATCTTCTGGCAACAAACTTCGGTTCAATCTTGTAAAGGAGGAGCTAAATTGTAGGTCTCACATGGCCCAGAACTTTGAAAGTAAGAGTACAGCCGCAGAACTGGGGAGTTGGCTTATGTTCGACGGGGAGCACCAAAGCAGAGAGCGAAAACGTACTGGACTAGTTTCATCCCCTCTCTTAAAAATTGTCCCATGACTTATCGGTAACGGCGTTGATTTAGTGCCGATTGATTCTAGTGAATAGCTGTTGAGTTGACAGTTAAGGCTTCCGGTAGTCACTTCCTGAGCCTGATGCTTACTAGGGCTTGGACCTTAGTAGCTCATAGTATCGCCTACCAACTTAGTTCACACAATTGCATATGGCCTCAGGGCTAGCTGTTCATTCTTACAAATATTCAAGTGCAATACATGAGTGTCCAAAACATGTATAGGGACTCCCTATTAGCCTCTCGTTAATCAGAACCAGAGTGTTGCGATTGCGCTGGACGCATGATACCAACCTCAAGCGGCGGTGTCTCTACGGTTCATGCATAGATTATACCGCGTCATAATATACCAAAAACTACCAGAGACCATAAAATAAGCATTTCCGGTCAAGGTGCAGTTCTCCTGCACAAACATTCGTCAAGATGCAACAGAAGCAGAGAAACCAAAAGGCGCGGAGCATCATGAGCATGATGGAGGATAGGGAGGAGATTCCAATGGAATCCATCAGAATGGCTCGACGATCGCTATTCATCCTATCGGATCGGCAAAAGGATATCCTGGAGGAACAGATCCAAATGCCCACAGCCAAAGTGGGCTTTTTTGAGATCTATCGCTATGCGAGTCGAGGGGACATCACCATCGTGATTATTGCTGCCATTTGCGCTATTATCGGGGGTGCTGCTTTGCCACTATTTACGGTATGAAATCCTATCTGACACGGGGAACCGACCTGATGGAGTCAATGCACGAAAAGAGTTGCCCAAGGAAGTCGTGGGGATACTAACTCTCATGCTAACAGGTGTTCTTTGGCAATATCACTTCGACCTTCCGAGATGTGGTTGCGTACGCCATCACATACGATGAATTCTACGATACACTCTCCAAGAACGTCTTCTACTTCTTGTATCTGGGAATCGGGGAATTTCTCGCTATCGGCTTTGCTACCTTTGGCTTCGTGCACACTGGCAACTCCGTCACCCAGAAGATCCGGGTCGAGTATCTCCAGGCGATCCTGCGTCAGAACATCGCCTTTTTCGACTCCCTCGGTGCCGGTGAAATCACCACTCGGATTACTGGGGATATGCTCCTTATCCAGGACGGAATCTCAGAGAAGCTTAGCCTGGTGGTCACTGGCATTTCAAGCTTTGTAACGGCCTTTATCATCGCATATGTCAAATATTGGAAGCTCGCCCTCGTGTCGACATCGACATTATTCGCCTTGCTTCTCATCATGGGCGTCGGGTCAACCATTTCCGTCATCCATAGCAAGAAGGCCATTGAATGCTATGGCAAAGGTGGGAGTGTGGCTGATAATGTCCTCGATTCGATCCGCACCGTGATGGCCTTCGGGGCCCAGGAGGCACTCGCGAAGAAATACGAAGACCACCTCAAAGACGCTGAACGATATGGGAGAGTTGTGCAGATTACATTTGCACTTGTGATCGGTGGCATTCTAGGCGTCATGTACCTCAACTACGGTCTGGGGATGTGGATGGGCTCGCGGTTCCTGGTGGACGATCCAAAAAACCTCGCTCCAGGTGACATCCTGACTATCATGATGGCTATTATCCTCGGCTCATATAGTTTGGGCAATGTCGCGCCCAACATCCAGGCCTTTTCTGATGCAGTAGCGGCGGCAACCAAGATCCTAGGCACGATTGACCGTCCCTCACCGTTGAATTCCCTATCGACCACGGGGAAGCGTCTGCGCTCAGTGAAAGGCGATATTCGTTTCTTCAATATCAAGCATGCCTACCCGTCCCGACCAGAGGTGTTGGTAATGGACAAATTCAACCTGCATATTCCCGCTGGGAAGATCACAGCCTTTGTTGGTCCTTCCGGCTCCGGGAAAAGTACAATCATTGGGATCCTCGAACGATTCTATAACCCGGTGGGTGGAAAGGTCTTTCTCGATGGGGTAGACATCCGATCATGTAATCTGCAGTGGCTCAGACAGCAAATCGCCTTGGTATCTCAAGAGCCACAATTGTTTTCGACTACAATCTTTGAGAATATCCGCAATGGATTGATCGGCTCGGCCTTTGAGTCCGAGTCGAAAGAGCAGATTAAGGATCGGGTCGTGAGGGCTGCTCAAATCGCAGATGCACATGGATTCATTAACGCGCTCCCGAATGGCTACGACACGAAGATTGGCTCTGTTGCCCTTTCGGGGGGGCAAAAACAACGCATCGCGATTGCAAGAGCGATCGTAAAGGAGCCCAAGATCCTTCTACTCGACGAGGCAACATCGGCGCTGGATACAAAATCTGAAGGTTTAGTACAGGCGGCTCTTGATCGAGCTGCAGAGGGTCGAACAACGATCGTGATTGCACACCGTTTGTCCACAATCAAGAATGCGCACAACATCGTCGTCATGGCAAGCGGGAAGATCGTGGAACAAGGGACACACAAAGCATTACTCGAGCGGAAGGGAATGTACTACAATCTCGTCCAAGCGCAAAGTATCGGTGACGCCTGTGCGGAGCCATCTGAGGCGGAAAAAGAGACTTTGGCCACACTCTGGTTCGATGACGACGACGAGTATGAGGCCTTCACAGCGGAGGACTCGCTGTATACTCCTCTCACAGCCTGGAAACACCAAAGCTGTGCAACGATTCCGAGACTGAAGCCCCCTCCTAAGAGGAGCAAACCCTCGATCTGGAGCCTGGTGAAATTCATTGCACGCTTCAACCACCCTGAGCGGTATTTGATGGGGCTTGGTCTCGCGATATCACTTCTGGCGGGAGGAGTGCAACCGTCCCAGTCCGTATTATTGGCCAAGGCAGTGAACGCCATCACGACGCCCAACCGGTCCGCCGATGCGATGCGAGATGAGGTGAATTTCTGGTCCCTTATGTTCCTCATGACAGGCTTGGTGACGTTTCTTCTGTTCGGGTCACAGGGGAGCATTTTTGCGGCTAGTTCTGAGCGATTGATCCGACGCGCTAGGGGTATGACATTTCGCAAGATGTTGGGACAAGATGTCTCCTTCTTTGACGAGGACGGCCATAATACGGGCTCCTTGACTTCAATGTTAGCCACCGATATCAAGAATCTGTCGGGGATCAGTGGCGCCACCCTCGGAACGCTGCTAATCGTGACGGTAAATCTATTTGGATCCCTCACCGTCGCCCTTGCTCTGGGGTGGAAACTCGCTTTGGTCTGCACGTCGGCAGTGCCCCTTCTTCTCTTGAGCGGATTCCTCCGCACATGGATCTTGAGTCGCTTCCAAGCGCGCGTGAAAAGGGTCTACCAGAAAGGGGCCAGTGACGTGAGTGAAGCCGTCTCAGCCATTCGGACCGTAGTGTCACTCACGATGGAGCAAGAGATCCTCCAGGCCTACGAGACCCAGCTCCAGAAACAAGTGCGGTCTGATATTCCATCGCTGCTGCGGTCTTCCTATCTTTACGCCTGCTCTGAGGCCTTACAATTCCTCTGTATGGCCCTTGGATTCTGGTATGGCGGCACTCTAGTCGGCCATCATGAATACTCCATTTTCAAATTCTACGTGTGTTTCAGCGAAGTCATCTTTGGTGCACAGGCTGCGGGTACTGTCTTTTCCTACGCGCCGGGGATGAGCAAGGCGAAGGATGCCGCCACCGATCTGACGGCGCTGTTTAATCGCAAGCCGAAGATTAGCGGTCGCAAAGGGGGAGAAGTAGTTCGCTCGATGAAGGGATCCATCGAGTTTCGCAATGTCTACTTCCGGTATCCCACCCGCATTAACTTTCCCGTGTTGCAAGGGCTGAACTTCACAGTGCATCCGGGTCAGTATGTGGCGTTTGTGGGATCCAGTGGCTGCGGGAAAAGCACGACGATCGCCCTCCTGGAAAGATTCTACAACCCGCTTGTTGGGGAGATTTATGTGGATGGTAAGGATATTACACGACTCGATCTCGAGTCCTACCGTAGAGGGCTCGCCTTTGTGGGCCAAGAGCCTGCGCTTTTCCAGGGAACGATCCGGGAGAATATTTTGCTCGGATGTGACCCCGATGAATACACGGATAATGATGTGATCAAGGCCTGTCGGGATGCTAACATATACGAATTTATCATCTCCCTCCCGTAAGAGTTACCCCAGTTCGCTTTCCCCCTTCCAGTTTGGCCACTTCAATCCGTGATGAATGGGTTATCCCACAGAGAAGCTAATAACATCTTTTTCCAGGGAGGGGTTCAACACGATCGTCGGCAGTAAAGGTGGTATGTTGTCAGGAGGGCAGAAGCAACGAGTAGCGATAGCACGCGCACTTCTCCGGGATCCAAGGATTTTACTTTTGGACGAGGCGACCTCTGCGCTTGATTCGGAGTCCGAGAAAGTGGTCCAGGCTGCCCTCGATATGGCCTCTCGGGGGCGAACCACCATCGCGGTTGCCCATCGTCTAAGCACCATCCAAAGGGCAGATGTCATTTATGTGCTTGCTAATGGACAGATCGCGGAGTCCGGGACTCATGCTGAGCTGCTGCGTCGAAGAGGTCGCTATTTCGACTTGGTGAGCTTGCAGAATCTAGCTTAGGGTTGGTGGTCTTTTATCTAGTTAGGGCTGAAACCCCGTTTAGTGGCGTTATGATCACTTTTCCTTCTATTGTTCTCCTCTCAGATGTAGCTCAACGTAATTTCCGTATGTGTTTTTATAATAACTTAATGGAAATTCAATCTTTTATAAGGAGTCCTTCCCTGCAAAATCTAGTCTCTTCATATAATTGATCCTGTTTACGTCCATATAGGACTCAAGTCACAGGTATGTTGCGCACAATAGGCGTCAGAATAGACGAAACGGTTCGCAGATTCAACGCTAGCTTAGCAAGAGTCCAAGGATTGTGGCGGGGATGGTAGATCACTGGCAGTTTTAGGGAATATTTGCGATGATTCTAGCGGTCCGTAAACATCAAGAGGCTGTTTCAGAGCTGTCAAGCGTCATCTGGGCCACCAATTATATCATGACGCCTCCCACTCGGGCCAACTACGGAGGTAATGAAGGAGGTTACTCCAACTGATGAAGAGGGGTGTAGAGTCACATAGTTGTTTTGCATGTTTGCCACACATAATGCAACGGTTGACAGGGTTCGTGACATCGGCTTCAGGATACACTTGACACTAGCCGATGGTCAAGCTACTCTCCCAATCCAGGTCATCAAATGGATCCGCTCACCTATCGATTCAGTAAACAGTAGATTGAATGGAGCAAGAACTTTTGATATGCATATGGATAAGGTGATACAAGGAGGTCAGCTGCGTTTGCACCTGCCCCTTCTACAAGACTACGACTGCGCAGCTTACCTTCGACGCCTCCGCAAATGGAGACATAGAGATAGGGATACTAGTCGTGCACGTGAATGTACTCCGAGGTCATCTATTGAAGCCCTCTACTAGATCGAATCTGGCTCTTGGTGATATAGTGTGTAAATAATTAATTGCGTCAACGCTTCCTACTCCACCCTCTTCAACCACCTGCCGAGCAAGTGCCGGTAGCAACACAGTTGACGACTTAGTGCTCTCATTTATCTTATTTTAACAGTTTTCACTCTCTCTCCATCGCTATCTCCACAATCTCTTGCGATATCTTGCTGGACGCAATCATGAAGAGCCTCATCCCCCCTGATATCTGGGAGACCAAACGGATGTTAATCACCAGGCTATACAAGGATGAAGAATGGCCCTTGAAGCAGGTCATCAAGTCCATTCAGACCATGGATTTTCGCCCGAGGTGTGTTTGGGGTGATCTATACCAAGATATATTTTCTAACTAAAAGGCCGAGATATAGCGAGTCACAGCTCCGTAGTCGATTGAAAAAGTGGCATATTACGAAGCCTTCACGCAAGAAATATTCGGGTCACCGGAAATCCTCTCACGGCATGAGGAATCATTCGAAGTACACCAACCCCTCACACATGGTGCAATCTTTCATCTTGCGATCATCAAATGCTGTCCAAGAACCAAAACCTCCCTACCCCGCCACACCTAAGGGAGTCCTTCCCTATAGCACGAACAACAGTTCTTCACTCTCCTCCGAAAGGCAGTGGTTTAGTCCAGAAGCATCAAATGTGCAAGAAAGTCCTCCCGTCTCTTCTATGAGTGGGTCTCCGATTATTATTCCTCCTAGTCCAGAAAGCTACCAAGTACAATCTGAGCAACGTGATTATCACACCACCCCCTCAGTGTCCTACACCTCGCTCCCAATGGCACTATCATATCATGCAAAAGAAGAATATATACCGCCGCAAACAGCTTCAAATGTGGTGAGCCAGATGACTTACGATATACAAGATGCTACTACCTTGTCCGCGACATACTTCACACCGGTAGATTTTTCTGAGAAGGGGCTCCTATCGAGTGCATACCAAGGTGATGGCGATAGGAACAACAGCCCTTCTCGCAATCAGTGTGTCCGTTTGACACTAGATCAATGTCAACCTTATCTCGTTTATCATTCCATGTCTATGTTAGGCATTGAGGAGGGGCTTCCTCGAGGTAGTCATAGCTCTCCGGGCGAATACGTGGGAGAGAATCTCTCGTATCGTGATTCAGACTCAACGCGGGAATCAGCGGCATTGATGGCAACTCCATGGGAAGAGGGAAAGGGACCACAAGAGAGGAGAGACGGTATCACTATGTATCAAGCAAAGAGACATCTCGTTCAAGAGAGCCTTGATCCTTCGATGTATACATTCGAAAATGGTGACTTAAAATGTTGGGAAGTCAACAGTGAACCGTTGACTACCCAGGCCGATACGTCAGCTACTCTCTTCAATGAGATTCATGCCTAACGATTTTTTTTTCCCCTGCATTTCGATGTTTACATTGACGAATCATAACTCGGCATAAACCACTAGCTCTTTATGATAAAGCACGCAGTATTTTTTTTTCCTACAATACCCTATCTTTTCCACTGTAGAAAGAAGTCTAGACAGTGCATTCTCCGGTCTTCTTGCGCTCCGAAGAGTCCCGGATCCTTGAGAAGGAAGGGTACATACCCTTGGTAAACAGTTACAGAGTAAATTAGGCCATGCCTACTCCTTTCCAGTACTAGTACGATTCCATGAGATCCTCCCTTTAGACCGTCTCCTTTTAGGCGCATAATAATATCCTTCTTCATACTGATAGCGTGAGATCTCCGTGCACCAAACAACTGAGTTGGGGTTTGGTCTGTTCGACATCGCCAGTGATAACAAGTGCAAGTCGACAAACAAACTTCATTTAATTTCTTGGCGTTTTGCGTATTCTTCTTATTTTCATTCGCTGCTTTTTGGTTTCAGTTTATTTTCTTTCTTCGTGTTCCAGAAACTCAGGATTACTACATCGATCTCGCAGTGGCCTCGGAAGGTGACAGGTGCAAGACCGAGGGTGTCTGAGGATTCGCATCGCCGTTTCAGGAATCGAGGGGGAACACCATCCACCATAATCACCATCCGCTCCGAATGTCCGATGGCGGACTTATTTATGTAGTCGAGAACCGAGCATAAATTTCCTACCGTGCTTCGTCATCTATGCTCCTCTTTTGGCCTTTGCTGCTTCGTCTCGAGCAGGTAAGGTGGGAGCGTTAAGGATCGACCAGACGATCATTGCTAGATACCTGTTCATATGCACGGTCTCATGATTGACTCAAGTCAAAATATGGTGAGGTACTATACCTGTCTAGGTACCTATTACTTTGAAGCTTGTCATTTCTCGAAATTTGCTTCCAGCTTTGTCCAGTCAAACTCCGTCAGGGGTGTTATTAGCTCCTCGTATTCCTATTTGGCCTCTTTTTTTCTTTCTTACCATCCGTGAATTCCTGGGCGACATATATATGTATATAGCGCGAGTTTAATTTGATACAATTCACAAAGGTATTCGAGTGTGCAATTAGGCGACATACATGAGTGCACACTTCGGTTTACATACACACATCACAACTCATGTTCAAATACATGTCACAACTCCACCTCTACTTTGTATTAGTTGTGTGCTTACACCCATGAAATAGAATATAGGCAGGCCTGGAAAATACACAAGCACCTTAGATACGCGGTTACACCTACTTGTACTCGTGACTCTACCCGACTGAGCTCTCACCCAATTCATGATCCCGTCTAAAGAAATACGCTATATATATTTCGAGCAGAACCTCCATCCACGAAACGATTTTCTACTTAACAATCCATTGGATAACTTTAAATTATTTGCCACTAGGCCGCTTGATTATTAAAAGGAAGCTTCACCTACAAAGACGAATGTCTAACCAGGTGTGCCTGGTGGATTACAGAAGAACATACCATGTTTCGGAAAGGCGAGGGGAAGATAAAGTACACAGCAAGTGGGGTGGCTTTAAAGAAATAAAAATTAATTGAGGTTATCCTTACGGATTACCTAGGTAGGTAACGACAGTAGAATGAGTGAGACAAAGAAACACGAAAAGAACAAAAGTGAAGATCTAACCTGGCTTCGTCACGATATCCGGTCGGCTCACTAGAAGCCTATTTAGGCATGGCATCGGGACCGGTGTGGCAAGTTGGGCACGTCGGGAAAGCACTTGGTTTATGGACACGGGCATTGGAAAGGTCCTGAAGGTATGAGCCCTGTAGTTAAGTTTGGGTAATTAGTTGAGGGTCCTCGTGTGGTTTTAATCTTCGAAACATTGACATACCACCGAAGCGCCAGTGAAGTTTCGTCCACATTCAGCACAAATGTTTCCCGGATTCTGGGGTTCTTGGGGACTTTCGATGCGGAGGGCAGTACTGTCGGACCTTGGATTGGAAGCCATGTTGGATTTCGTGGAGCAAATGATGTTCTGATGGGTGTAGATTGGAATCGTCTCAGAGGCTCGGATTGGGTCAATGCAAGTTCTGAAGGACTTGAAGGGCTGTGAAGAGCTAGGCAATGGTATCGAGAGAGCGATGGGAGAAAGTGACCAGAGTGGCATTGTGCGTCTTCATATAGTTTTCTTGCGCCACTTGAAGATCCTCGAGAAGTCCATGAGATGAATCTCTTCGACTCTAGTTAGACAAAGGATATGGAACATCTCCGATCGAGGCAAGGTGAAACAATGAACAATCGTTCATGGAAGCACAAGGGACTTTCAACCTTTGTATCAACTCGACAAAGGCTTCATTAACAATAATAATGAGACCTTTGGCATTTTCATTTTGGTCTAATCTCGACATCTCGGGGTTGTCGGCTGGTTTCTTTCAGCAGGACTGCGGCTTATGCAAGAAATGTTTCCCCTTGAACTTATTCTGAAGAAGGGATCAGTGCTACAAGATCAAGCAACGCCTTTGATTAATGTATCATACTTATTACTGTATTCAATACCGCTTTGACTCGGGGGTTTACTAACAACAGACAATCTCCGGAAACTGATCGGTCCTGTATCTTTGAAGTCCCTCCACCTTTTTTGTTTCAATAACAACAACAACAACAACACAACAATAATAATAATGAGGCAGTCAAGAAAACTCAGTCTGGCCGCAGTCTTTGGATGTCCTTGAAAGAACAAGAACCTGAACTTTTGACTACTCCCAAGATATCACATCTTGTCCTCCAATCTTTGTTATGATGGTGAATATGACCTGCACCAGTACATTCAATGTCGAGGGTAAAAATTACAACAAAGAATTCCATCGCGTCATTGGAGTTGCATAAAGAATTATTAATAATAAGATTTCGGGACAAACACACTTGTGTCGTGTGGAGGTCTCGCGTTACGCCATCCCAAAGCTCGGGATGACCAATCCGCCTCATTCTAGACCCATTGTAACAGGATCCTTCAGCAATCCAGAACCAAGCCCAGAGCAGAGGTAGGTGTGAATGGACGACACATAAAGGACACGCGATGTGGACATCACCGAGCAGAAAAGCGGTCGTAGATAGGACAACACGGACGTGGTTGTATCGAGGCGGTCGCACAATATCATCCACCATGGCGCAACGTAACCATCTGCCAACTCTCTCGCATGTCCTGGAGACCTGTATCTACGTCAAGGACGTACAAAGCTCCGCTAGCTTTTACAAGGACACGCTGAACATCATACCATTCATAGAGACAGTGAGTCTAATTCGAGTGTCTTGATCTCCTTTTTTCGGTGTCATTTCTTATGAGGAAGAGCTGTTGGTCTAACTGATGGTCCAGCCTCGGATAACTGGCTTCTCTCTTGGGTCAACAACGCTCCTTCTATTCCAACTTGGTGGCACATCGGTCGATATCAACACCGCCAATGGAACAATCCCACACCATGGCCCCAGCCCCGACATCTGTTCTCTCCTTTCATCGGGGAACAAGGAGAAAGCCAACAGTTTGAAACAGCATTTTTGTTTTGCCGTGAATGACCCAGAAGAGGTAGGAAAATGGGATGCCCATCTGCAGCAGAAGGGGGTCAAGATTCTCGGTCGCATGAAGTGGGAGCGAGGTGGCCAAAGTGTCTACTTCGAGGATCCCGATGCCAATGTGGTGGAAATCGGTTCTAAGGGAATTTGGCCCCATTATTGATGGATGGTCTATCTAGTGAAGTCTATGCACATCATATAACCGACGAGGCACTTATTGAAGGAATGCCCTTCACTTAATGTCACGGGTGACTTTCCACTGTTCGAGTATTTTCCATTTATTTCTCAACCAGTCGGGGGCTTTGAAATCTGTCTTTATTATATAGTATATTCAAGGTATTTTAAAGCTCCACCTAGTGCCGGAGTGGTAAGAGAAGCCTTCAGAGAGGGTGAGAGCAGCACTTCTGCCCTGTGTTGGTAAACTACTTCATTTGACATGATTGGCCGTAGCATTGGTGGTGCAACAAGGGGTAGGTAAACTCACCTTTACATAAAAATCTTCAGATCGGCGAAAGGGTTCCAGTTAGAATAGTATTCTAGTTCCTAGGCTCTGAAGGTCCTCCATTAATGCCTATATAAACTACATAAGTGGAGTTGCTCTAGTGATGCTACTGTTTAGCCCGGTGCCAGAGGAGCATCAATAAGAAACGCGCTCTTGTTGTGTTGACGCGTGACATGAGTAAATTGACCTTCCCGTCTCTTTTCCTTTGTCTTTTTCTTCTTCCTCTCCATCCATCCACGATATCTCACTATTCAGAGCTCACCCTTTAGGTGTATAATTCAAGGTGGCTCATAACTTTCGATGCTAACACCCGGTTTTCACACCATGTGCGTCCTCGATGGAAGAATAATTATCGAAAAGCTCCACCCTACCCCATCGAAGAAGAGACTTATTTGCAGCGTCGACAGCCTACGTACAACCTGTTAGGAGCTTAGCAGAAGTACGAGAAGAGTAAATGGAACCTCACCTCCGACGGTACCTATTTCAAGTTAGGCAAAAAGTCCAAGAACGCGGACTAATGACTCAAGTTTTGCCTAAATCCTAGGGGATCTAGCCTGACAGGGCCTAGCTAATCCTCTTCTCCCTTTCTCCGCGTTGTGTCAGGCCAGAAAATTGTTCTCTTTCGGCAGAGCGGATTTTTTCAATGGCTTCTTATATGAGATTTTATTTTTGAACGACCGAAAGCACTATGGGTGAACGTGCCGGATATCATCGTTTGTCGCGAGCATTAACTCCATTCGGCTGGCGGGCATAGCTGGGAATCGTTCTGGATGGTCCATACTTCGCCCAGCCATTCAGTGATTTGGTCGTCCGCACTAAATAAATAACCATGACTTGCTTGATTGCGACAATCATCAGTTCATCATCTCGTTTCCGTTCTTTCTTCCGCCTCAGGTAAGCTTCTAGGCTCCTGCTACAAGCTTTCTGGACCGGATGTAGATATGGCAAATTCATCAATGCAACAGGGCAAGACCTGTTGCTAAATAAATCTCCTTTCCTTCCCCTTCCCCCACCAGGCTGTCTGTCGATCGCCCCGCATACCAAGCAAGTGACAAAATTGGTACTGTACAATGCAATGCTTCAACCACGCTCCAGAGGAACACGCTAATTCAAACACCCCTGCAAAGGAGATTACTTATTTGCAGCTCCTCCTAGCCGGAGCCAATGAACCAGGGCTGGTGAGAACAACCGAAATTAAGCATCGTTCTTTCAGCCGGGGGAGACACGGAGGGCGGCCCGATTCACGAAGCGAGGATGGGGTTGGAACTGGAGACGTTGGAGTCTCTTGCCGATCGGTTGAATATGGGGCAAACATGACAGGAGAATTTAAATACCCCACGAATTAACCTGACCTAATCTTCAATGCTGGAGGGGAATCTCTATACATTGGCTCTCAAGTCTTTGTAGTATTCTCCGTCCTCGTTTTTCTCAACCCGCTTCTTTCTTTGTAGATCGCAAAGATGCTTAGTAGTCGAGGGTTGGCCGCCTTCTTGGTGGCCGTCACCTCAGTCAGAGCTGGGACAAGTCCTTTTGCTCTCAATTCAGAAATCTCTCTATTAATTAACAATGATCTGATGGGTAAGTAGTGGATGCAAATGAAATCCTAGCTTCCGAACGCGTGCTGACCCGTAGACTAGAATCCGGGAGTCCCCATAGTGACTCTGGAGTTTTGCTACTGGATGAAATGAACTTCACCGACGCTACCAAGGCTTGTGCTGCACTTGGGGAATCCTTGTGGGGGGAGAAGGTGTCATTCAGCGAAATTCAGCCGAATCTCGATTACCTGGCATACGACGGCCGCTATTCATCGCGCCAACGCTTCTGGATAGCACCGGATCACCAAAAGAAGGCTCGCACGATCAACAGTAAGGGCACTATCGTTTCTGCAAATGCGAGAGAACAACTTCCTGTTCTTTGCACCCAGACGGCTCCGTATTCGAATATGACATATCAGGATACTACAAACCAAGACTTGCATGTCACTGTCTTTTCCAATAACGAATATCTCACCGGGTTAGACACATCCGTTCCATTATTGCTCTCCATATGGCAAATGCTAATGAAGGATTGATACCATAAGATTCCGCGACCGACTGAGCTTCCGCTTCCTTGGCCTACGCTATGCTGAACAGCCCAAACGATGGACTTATACTGAGCTATATGAAGGTTCCGGCGCTAAGGTATCCGCCCTGGAGTATGGTGACGCATGTCTTCAAGCTGGAGGCACAGGCACCGAGGACTGCCATTTCTTGAACGTGTGGACACCCTACCTACCTCGAGCGCACTCGAAGAAGTCACACAAAAAGAGCGGGCTGAAACCAGTCATGTTCTGGATCCATGGAGGCGCTTTCACTGGTGGAATGGGGTCAGACACTACCTTTGATGGTGGTAACATGGCTGCGCGTGGCGACGTTGTTGTAGTCGCTATCAACTACCGTCTGGCCAATCTAGGATTCCTCGCCCTAGACGACGGGGAGACTAATGGCAACTACGGTCTTGCCGATCAGATCACCGCATTGGATTGGGTGCGTAAGAACATCCAGGATTTTGGAGGAGATCCGGATCGTATCACCATTTTTGGCCAGTCTGCTGGTGCCGGATCGGTGAGAGCCCTCCTAGCATCGCCCAAGGCGAGGGGCAAATTCGCTGGCGCCATCATGCAGAGCAATCTCGGTGGGCTTGCATACGGCACAACATATTCCAAGTACTATAGCATTGAAGAAGAAATGGATGTGGCTGGCGCTGCTATTCTTGAGGCTACGAACTGCACCCAGGCCGCTTCTCGGATCGACTGTCTCCGTGCAATCCCTGGAGATATCATTGCCAATTTGAATGCGGTCGCACGCTATCTTGTTGTTGACGGTGTTTACCTCGTGAGCGATGAGCTTGATCTGAAGAACCGTGAGGCAACCGCTAATGTTCCATTGATGATGGGCCTGATGAGAGACGACGGTGCGGCCATGATCGGTTATCCTTCTGCGGGCCAGAGTATAGAGACCTTTGTAGCCGCGCAGGGCTTGCCACCTTCCGTCCTTTCTACTGACTCATTCCCTGTGCCGAATGGGCAAAATTTGACTCTAAATGTCTTTAACACCACATCTCGCATCGCGACCGACGGAATCTTCCGATGCATTGATCAGGCCACGGCCTATGCTGGTGTCAAGAACGACATCTTCCCTGAAATTTATTTCTACGAATTCAACCGCTCGTACCAGATGCTGGGATGGTCTCCGAACTCCCCAGTATGCGAGGCGCCCAAGACCGCCGAGTTTCCTGATGGCGACCCAAGCCAGGAGTACTTCAAATGCCACTCGGGAGAACTATTCTTCGTATTTGGAACCGTTCTTCGCCAGGATAACCCCTTCCGCGATGAGAACGATCTACCGTTTGAACAGTTTGTGCTTGACTCGTGGGTGAGTTTTGCGAGAAGCGGCAACCCAACTCCCAGCCACGGTTTCCTCGCTGCGCGACATTATACCAATACTATCGAGGCGCTGAAAATGGCCGGGACTTGGAAGCCCTTCTCTCAAAACGAGTACCCTGTGCGCCAGTTCCAGTGGCCGAATGTGATGGTACCATTTGTGGAGTTGGAGCAATGCAAGGCCCTTGGACTCCCCTTAGACTACTATCTCTAGTCGTTTCCTCCCTCGCGAAATTGTACACTTGCTTTCCTTGGATCGGATGCGCCAACAGGATGGTCCCAATAAAAATTAAATTTATTTGACTATATAGAATAAAGGCATTCACATTTGCAGAAAAGTAAGACACCGTGAAAAAGACACAGTAATATATATATGTCCAACATTACACAGATCTGGTACTATACCCCGCTAAATTTGTAAACCAGACGAGCCGTCTCGAATTCTTGGCCCTTGATAACTACTACGCGACGAACCAAGTATTGCTTCGAGTCAATATCCTCAAAAGCCCAGACCTATAAATAAAACCGTTAATTCTTGCCCTCTGTTGTGAACATGTATAGACCCTGTGTCTTGAACGACAGGAGCCGGAAACGGGAAACAGAAAATGATGAAAAAGAGAGAACCTACCTGTTCCGCTGTCCAACCAGCAGTCTCGTTCCGACCAAAATCATGGATATACAGATCCTTATAACCCTTCTCACCCGCGTCGCCAGACAAATGTGGGTTCCCCTCGGTCAAGAATGCTTTCACCTTGGCTAACGTCGCGTCGGACTGAATTTGCGACTCCAAGTTGAGTGCGGGACACACCTTCCCCTCTGCATTCTGTTCTCCATTGATGAATCTGCTGCGAGTCATTGTGTCGCCGTAGATGTGATTGCTGCGTGCCCGCTCTACCCAGTCCATGACACGTTCCTCCGTTGCACCCGAGATGCCTCCTGTCAGTGTCTGGCTCATCGTGAGACGGGTCGTTGACTCTGGTGTCTCAGACACGATTTCAGACTTGAAATGCAAGGTGAGCGTTGCAGCGCCAATGGCTTTGCGCATGAGCCAGCCGACGCCTTGCTAATCATGGTGCAAGGTAAAACGAACGCGCTTATCAGCAATCCCTGTTCTTGAACGGAACGTCTTTGACCTTTTAACGGACAGATGAACACGTACCAGCTTCAGAATGGAGTCTGCATCATCAGCGACGGATTTGTCCTTTTGGATTGTGGTACGGTTAATGGTGTCTTAGGTAATAATGGAAGATATTGAGATATGAATTTACCAAAACCCATGATCCTTGGAGTGTTTTTAGAGTGATATCTGTAGGGACTGCCATGGTGTGTAAAATGTTCGTCTGCTGACTGTAAAGTTAGGAAAATGTCGAGAGGACTTGGTGAAGGAGTAGTGTAGTGATTAGCAGATTCTCTCCCAACTTCCTTCCCCTGTGGCCAGGGCCGTGTGTTTAAATATGCGACTCAATCGCACAACTTGTATACTCTTGGTTTCACGAGAGAATCACCTGCCGAGTTGAGCCAGCCTCCTCAATCCCTCAACTAGCCCCTGGTGCGGGTCAGGCCGCCCAATTCGGTACATTGGACCGTGTTGGCATTGATCAATTAATATTGTGTGTGGGGGATTTATTTATCCCAATAATATGATTGCTGGTCCTACAGGTGTTGTCTGTCACCCACTGCACTGGGAAATGTGTGCCTCTGACTCTTGATTCGCCCCTGAAGATAGCTTCGGGCCGGAATATCCTTTATGCGACCAGGACAGAATTATCCCGGATTTGCATGTGATGAACGCTGGACTCTCTGATATCACGACCTTCTTCTCAGCGCGTATAAAGACAGCAGGAGGGAATATAGATCATGCTAGCATTTCTATCCTGACAGATGACCCATTTGCTTCCTCCATTCTCTGACCTTCGCTAAACTGTCTAGACAAAACTAACAACAACTCACGCATCGCTGTGAATGGTTGACGGTCGCACATTCATTCAACAGGTAAAATAGCTACGGGCCCTCTAGAATGAGCCAAATTGGGTCGGATGCTATCAACACCGAGCCGGGGGCGCATCGGACTACGTTCCCAAAACGGATGGTGGGTCTGGGGGTGATTTACCACCGTTAATTACTTGGCTCAATGGGCGACGTCGCACCCATGTCCAATTTGATCATTCCAAGGGTCAAGTATCAGAAATTTCGGGCAAAATTTAAGGGGCCAAGAAAACGCACAAACATGGCATGTCCTTAGTTGACTACCAATAAGACCAGACGACTATGACAGCAAGTTCCTCAACCAAGGTTAACCACCAGAATTCTTTTCGGTCGTCTTTTGAGACCAGAGCGCGCATAATGTCTGGAAGTAGCATGAGAAACGCACAGGTGATGCTACAGTAATACCTAGATATCAAATGGTACACGGTCCATAGGTAAATCGCAATACTGGCCAGCAGAATTGATCCACCGACAAGGAGATCTGATGCTGAATTCGGCCTTCCCTGCATCATACCGGATCCGAAATACCACACCCCGGAGAGGGCGTGATACGCGGTAAGGAGCAACATGAGACAATGGAATACTTTCCGTCTCCATGACCATGAGGTTTCCAACGCTCCAGGGTCGGGTTTGCGCTCCTTTGTATCTACTAAAGCCTTCGGGTCGGGAGAATCGGTTGAATGGGATCGATTGCGAGGAATCAAGCGCATAACCTTGGAGGTGTGGAGCAACCAAGTCACGATGCGTCGAGCTGAACCAGCGGTGCCATCATGGTAGGACATGGTCGAGCCTTGTTGGATCATCTCTTTCCAGTACGTATTTCTAAGCTGCTCTTCCCGAGAGTGCTGTCGCTCGTTTCCCTCGGGGTCTGCCCATGGCGTTTTCATCCATTTAGTTGTTACGAGCATGATATTTTCGAATGCCTGGACTCCGCAAAGTTTCTCAAACAAATATATGTGCTATTGAGAAGGTCATTAAGTGCTGTGATCTAAGGAATTGCAGGTATGTGATTAATGAACTCACATTCTCGGCTAATCGCCCAAATCGAGGTTCAGTTATATCATGCAAGTAAATTAGACCCTTCAGTAGTTTGTCTTTCTGGAGGTTCTCGACAATCAAGGTCATTATCTGCTCATCTGACAGCTTTTTGTCGTCAAATCCAGGCGTATCAATAAGATAAATGGGGGTATTGTCGACTTCGGCCTCGTAATACTCTAGGTCGCTGGTGCCTATCAAGTTAGATTAGCTTTTTGGCCCTTTTTTTTTTTTTTTCCCTTTGTGAGTGCTTTTGTTCTCCTTTCCCTGGACCATATATCGGAGAGAGAGAGAGAGAGAGGGGGGGAGAGAGAGAGAGAAATTAGGAATCAGGAGATGCATCCCACTTACATGTTTCTAATCCATGACAGATCTGTGGAGGGTGGCCTGTGAGGTTACGTCCACCAAGAAGGTCAATGAATGTGCTCTCCCCAACTCCAGTTTTACCCAGGATCCCAAATATCGGACGTCTGGGGTCAATACCAGGCTCCTTGGTTATTATTGGGGGGTCAGGGACTGGGTGTTGCCTCGGGTCAATAACCATGACTAGACCAATGCTGTACACTAAGAATATTAGTAGCTGAATTAGCAAAGACCGCTTTCTGAAGAACTTTTCCATCGCTGGCTGGTTTGTCCCAGGACAATCAACTAAATCTGTCGGTTCGTACTGCCTGAGGAAGCCTTTCATGCAGGCTGCCGCCGTGGCTGCGGCATAGCCTTGCCAGGCTCTATCCTTGTGGCTATCGGCATAGTCGCTGACACCTTTAATCACCACGGTTGAGACAGTATCCCACACTCCAGCGCCTTCCATTTCAAAGCCGATAACGCCATGCTCTTCTGCTATCTGATCCCGGCGCAAGGCGGACCGGATCACTTGGTCGCCGGATGCAATAGGGCCAAAGAAGATGCCCAGATCGGGACTCACGATATCTGTGTGGTCCAACATAAGCTGGAGGCGAGGGCGAGGGACAAGTAAATTTCCGTCACAGCCTAATTGTGCACAGCTCATCTCGGGGGCTCTCCCACACACCGAGCTGCTCTCGTGCTGGGAACAGGTGAGACACATATTTGGATGGCGGTGTTTGTGGAGGTAATTTTGTGGAAATAGCTTATCTGCATGCACACCGGGATAACGCGACGGAAGGAATTTGGGGTGTCCCAAGAGCTGTTTTAGATAGCGAATCGTGTCGCCTTTGAGTCGATCACTGCCCTGATTTCCGCTCAAATAGTTGATGAAGGCCCGGAGCTCGTTCGGCGCTCGCCCAAGACTATCGGCTACGGTTGTCTTTTCCTGGATGCTCATGTCGAATAGTCTTCCGTAGTCGAACTGGTGAATTTCCGTGCTGATAATTACATCTCCAAGGATAATCTCCATGTCATCCCTGCCTGGCGATCGTGGGACCCCTCCACAGACACCAACAACAATCACCAGTTTAATTCGAGGGAAGGTGGCGCGAAGATTTGCTGTCGTGCTAGCAGAAGCTGCCTTGCCTTTGTGGGAGAGGTAGGCTAGGACAACGTTGAACTTGTCGATTTTACCTAACGTGTATGTATTGGGGTCATTATTTGATCTGCCCACGCCCATTGACCTGGGGAATATTGTGTCGAATATCCCTTCGACCGCATCGGACTCGAATTTCAGGGCACAAATGACGGCGATAGTGAAGTCATTTCGACTAATAGTTTCTGGGTTGACGCCCGTCATAGGGCCGGGTATCGATCAATCACGGATTATGCTCCTTGGTTAGACGCAAATGCTGAACACCTAGAAAATGATATGCAGCCTACCTACCATTTGTTCAGGCAGACTTGTGAGAATTTTTATAGGCCCATTTGAAGCCGCAGAGTCTGGGCCTTCTCAGCTCAGCCATCGTGGCGGCATGCTTGTTGGGCAGCGCACTTATCATTCAAAAACAATACATCTTTTCTTTTTTTTTTTTTTTCTCTTTTTCTCTTTGACCCAGCCCCCATGTAATTTTGCATAAAACAGCAGGCAAGAGCCTTGACTGGTGGGTATGAATGAGCCCGAGGGAGAAGCCACAACAGGGGGGGTTAAGAAAGAACAAAAGCAAACATTACTAGTGTTTTTCAAACGGCAACTCCTCCCCATCAGGCTTTGCCTAAAAGTTCACCCAGAGAGGACCGGACTGGACAGATCAACGATTATTTGGCATCGAGCTGGAGGGAGAGCAAAGCCACATCATTATGACTGGTTAGATTTATCTTCAAGGCGCACCGAATACGAGCTGCACACCAACCAGACGTCACCAAGAGGAGCCACCCTTCGCCCGGGTTGATGCATGGTTATTTGGCCCCTCTGGATTGCAGGTACTCATTAGACTTTGTGTCCCCAGGCGCGGCCCGACCGTTCAGCGAATGAACTCGATGCTTGTTTTGGATCGATAGATGTATTATTCAATATGGCTATTGAGCAAATTAATGCGGAAAGGGAGCTAATTGTACTGCGTATCACTTGCTATCCAGGGATATTATACGATTATTTACTACCCACTCATTATTTGAATCGGAATGGACTCTAAAATGAGTCAAACCTGGGTTCCCTTGCGCCACACATATTTAATCCAACATTGCCGGCTGCTCACGGGCTGGGGAATACCGACAAGAAGATTACAAGACAAGAACAAACAATACACCGTAGCCCTGCCCCAGATACTCCC
This sequence comes from Aspergillus haitiensis, assembly GCA_027569155.1. Classification (NCBI taxonomy): domain Eukaryota; kingdom Fungi; phylum Ascomycota; class Eurotiomycetes; order Eurotiales; family Aspergillaceae; genus Aspergillus; species Aspergillus haitiensis. The sequence goes on from JAPDEO010000034.1 coordinate 102,841, forward strand.
ATCTATTTCCCATGCCTTATACTTAAGACGGCTTTTCCACGACAGCCACAGTCGAAATCGACTTGCCGCTGGCATCTTCTGCGGATGCTATGGGACCTTGGAGCGTACCAGGGGCCTTGAGGTTGCGGCGTTGCTTCCAGGTCAAGCCGGGAGCTTCAAAAATGGACCAGATTTCTTCTAAAGTGTACCCTCGGGTCTCCACGAAGAAATACCAAACAACGAACAGCTAAACGTGAAATACTTAGCAGGGCGGCGATGACACAAGGTTTAAAAAAGAGAAAACTAACCTCGATCGCCGTGTATATAATGTAAAAGATATAGTACTTCCAACCAAGGTCCTGCAACCCAATCGGATTCACAAAAGTCGAGAAGAAGCCAGAGATGTGCATTACTCCAGTCATATAAGCAACGCCTCGCGCACGAACTTCAAAGGGAAGCAGCTCAGCAGGGTATCCCCAAAGAGGGGTCCAACCGATGTCGTACGCGCCATTGGAGAGGAAAATGGCCACTAGCACCCCAATGGCGTAGCCCGTGTTTCCTCGAGTTGTGTACACTAAGGGTTGATAGCATGGCGTCAGCTCCTCTGGGGGAAATCATAAACAGTGGAAGTAAGAGTTAAAAAAAAAAAAAAAATACTCACAGGCCGCAAATGTGGTCCACAGGATGAACGAAATGAACATGCCCGCCGTAGACAGGATGAATAGCTTGCGGCGTCCGACACTCTCTACAAAGAAGGAGGCTCCGACGGCTACAACGAAGTTGTAGATCGAGAGACAGCCGTTGATGGTCGTCTGCGTGGTTACGCTCGTAATACCAATGCTCAGGAGGACGGAGTGGAGGTAGTATTGGACAAGACCGTTCCCTGAGATCTACATATAACCAAAGTGTCAATCAGACGCGCTTCCAGGGACAGATATATACTTTCATACCTCAAGGAACAAACCACAGAAAGTGGTGATGATTAGTCGTCGCCGGTTTGGCGCCGTCTTGATGAGATCTGACCACTTTCCCTTCGCTTTGTACTGTTGATCCTGCAGAATTGCCTCCTTGATCTGGGTATACTCGAGTTCCACGATGGGACTGGTCTCATCGCCATTAGCATGGTATTTTGTGAGAATCTCTTTCGCAGATGCGCCCCGACCTTGGGAGACTAGCCATCTGGGACTCTCAGGCACAAACCAAATGAGGAGGATCTGCACGATGGCTGGCGCAGCCTGGAGAAGACTCGGGATGCGCCACGACCAGGAACTAGCTATATGTCGAGTCCCATATGTTGTCCAGGCGGCGATGATGGCTCCGATATACCAGGCTGTGGGGAAATAAGACAGGATCGTGCCTCGATGAGCCGGAAAGGCCAACTCAGCGAGCAGAAGGGGTGCGCCGACCACGGTGTATGCCAATCCCCATCCAATGAGGAGCCTGGAAATCACAAACTGCGGTATCTGATGTGATGTTCCCTGGAGAACAGCTCCGACCAGGGTCCATGACGCTCCGAAGGCGATAGTTTTGCGACGACCGAACCGATCGAGAACGGGTCCGATAAAGGGCAGCGCGACGACGGCGCCGACAGTCTGAATAGAATTCAAAAGACCCAAGACGGGGCCTTTAGGGTAATTGAACTCTACAGGGCGGAAATTAAAATTAACTAATCAAGCTTAACAGTTGAAAGGGCGGGGACATATGAAAATACTCACGTTCTTGCCAGCCGGGCAACAGCTGTAAGCCGTTCATGATCATCCCATCGAAACCCTGGTACGAGCTACTGAATATGACCACTGGCAGCCACAGATACAAGGCCCTAAGACCACGATTATGGATCCATGTAGGATAGTAACGCGAAAAGCTTGCCATCCTTGAATTTTCAGATGCTCGCAACGATTGGGCTATATTGAACGATGGCACTCCCTGTCATCCCCATGAACCTGGCCTCATATTATATATTGCGCCTCGACACCGTTGCGCCAAGTTCTAGGTTCAATCTCGATGGCGATAGAATCCTTAACGTTGAACCAACTATTTGCTATCAAAGATCCTCTCTGTCGTCCCATCGATTTGGGTCTGTTCTAAACCAATCGTACGTCCGGAGCGCTTGTCATTCTTGGACAATATGGTGTATGGTGTTGGTTCATTCTCATGTAGACAAGCCACCCTATTGCGCTATGGAGCGTGAAAACAATTCGTCAGTTTTGCTAACCGTTGTTTTGTTTCTTTTTCTTTTCTTTTTTTTTTTTTTAATCGCGATATTCCTTGCGGTCATCCTGAGCTTGGCGGTCGTTCGACTCCGAGGTTATCCAAACCCGATCTTTCGGACTTAAATGGCAGGCCCAGTCCGTCCAACTCCACGCCTGTTGGTAATAAAATTAAGATCACATTCAATGTCTGGATGAGCTAATGCTAGAGCACAAAGACGTCTCTCGACACTTCCTCTCCGAGCGGCGATCCCTAATCCGGACCTCGTCGACGTTGGTAGTTTTTATCCTACCCATTGGCCGCCTCTATTGAGTATGAACCTTTTTCGTTCTCTTTTAGCTCCAGCTCTCTGGTTTTACTTTGCTGCTCTTACGTTTAGACTTTCTGGAAATTGAACTAAGGCCAGAAAACGCTGGCTACGCTACGCCACCATCCATAGCCAATCAGCTGGAGAGCGAACAGTGAGAGATGGCGGATGACCTAGGAGTAGGTGTTGGTGAAGTTGTTGAGGCAATCGGGTTTGAAGGCCTTGAAGCAATCAAGACGCTTCTTCGGAGCCAAACCGACTCTGAAGCAGTGTCGAGTATAGGTGTGGTCTTTGAGAACCTCTCTATCGCTGTGGACTCTGACACGAAGCCGCCTGTCAAAACACTTCCGCGGGCTATCCTTAATACTTTTGGTCCTGACCAGTATAATTTCGTGCGCGACAAGCTGCTTGTCGCGCGGTCACCTAGGATAGGTGCCACCAACGCCCGCCGGATTCTATCTGACTTCACTGGGATAGTCAAGCCAGGGGAGCTCTTGTTGGTCCTAGGAAGACCAGGAAGCGGATGCTCGACCTTTCTGCGCACAATCGCCAACATATCCACCCTCTCTCAAAGCGGTGATCTGCACTACGGTCGTATATCGGCAGCTGAATTTAGAAAAGATCATGCTCGCGAAACCATATATCTTCCTGAAGAAGACCGACATATCGCTTCCCTGAGTGTGCGACAGACTATAACCTTTGCCCTTCGAACTAGTCTCCGCAAGGGCTCTCGGGACCCTGAGCATGTATCTCGCCTTGTGGAAGCTATTGCAAAATTATTTGGTCTTGGCCATGCCCTTGACACGCCAGTTGGAGGTGCATTCAGCCCCGGAGTTTCCGGTGGTGAGAGGAAACGGTAAGCATCTCCCTAACCCACCAGTTATAAATCACATATTGTCATGTCGAATATATAGTGCTTGGAGCTCATATGAATTGCAGTGTCTCAATTGCGGAACTTCTTGCAGCAGGGTCATCAGTCCAGTGTTTCGATAACTCGACTCGAGGATTGGACTCTTCCACCGCATTAGACTTTGTGAAAGCTCTTCGGGCGCTGACGGATATTGGCAACAAGACCAGTCTAGCCACTCTTTACCAAGCCGGCGAGAATATCTATCGCGCATTCGATCGGGTTGTTCTCCTTGATCAAGGGCATGAAGCTTTTTTTGGGGCCGCCTCTGAAGCTTGGGCATATTTTGAAGCATTGGGATTTATTCCCGTTCCTGGTCAGACAACCGCAGAATTCTTGACAATGGTGACCGATCCAGAACAGAGACAAGTCCGGCCCGGATCGCCAGCAGAACAGATTCACACTCCTGCAGATTTGGCGAGGGCGTTCAAGCAGTCCCATCATTATGACCGACTCAAAGTCGAGATCGAGGAGTACAGAGGGGCTTTGGAGCTGAAGCAAGCTCCGTCTCCATCAGCCACCTACAACCTGTCCCTCCCAGGTCAGATTTGGGAGTGTTTCCGGCGGGAGGTCCAGCTTGGGAAGGCGCAGAGACGGGTCTATTATACAAAATGGGTCACCACGATCATATTATGTCTGGTCTGTGGTAGTGTCTACTTTAACATCACCAACACGGCGCAGGGTGCCTTCACACGCGGAGGCATTTTGTTCTTTGCTCTCATCCTCAACGGCTGGTTGCAGTTCCCTGAGCTTTTTGATGCCTATACTAATAGACCAATTGTCGAAAGACAAGGTTAGTGTTGACCCTTCCTCTCAAAACTTCGTAGCTTTAAAACTAATTCGAGAAGCGCAACTTCACCTCATCCGCCCATCTGCCGTAGCGATGGCTAGATTTTTGATCGATCTTCCCCTGATTGCCTTTCAGCACGTCTTGTTTGTGGTCACCTTCTATTTTCTCTCACGGTTGCAGGTAGATGCCGGAAAATTCTTCTTTTTCTACCTCACCTTATTTATCAACACGGTCTGCTTCAGCAATCTCCTGCGGATGTTTGCCTATTATGTGGGGACATTAGATGACTGTATGTGCATATCCTCACTGTCTAACCAATGCTCTTCATAACTTATCCTTACCTCTACCCTAGGCTTCCGGTACGGGGGTTTCTCATGCACTGTCCTCCTACTCTTTGCTGGATTTTTGATTCCCCCCAATGATATGGCCCCGTCTTTCGGATGGTTGCATTATATCAATCCCATGTACTACGGCTTCGAGAGCGTGAGTCATTCTCATAGATAATATGGCTGCGTAATGATTGCACATGTCTAATCTTCTCTAGCTTTTTGTAAACGAGTTCTCTGGCTTGTTGCTCGATTGCAGTGAGAACCTCGTGCCTCAGGATGGAAGACCAGATTTCCAGACCTGCGGAATCCGCGGTTCGCTTCCAGGGCAAAGCTCTGTCCCTGGTGTTCAGTACGTGGAGTCCTTTGGGTTTTCAGACTCTCATAGATGGCGAAATATCGGGATCATGATCGCTATCGCCATTGCCTACTTGGCTGTTGGAGTCACTGGTAGTGAAACAAGAACTTTTGTCTCCCAGGGAGGAGGTCCACCAACATTTGTAAAACGAACGCTGAGCGAAGACGACAAGAAGAGAGATTCGGATCCTGAAAAGTCGGCTACTACCTATTCATCAGACCAAAGCAATGTATACCGCGACCTCGGTCTCTCATGGAAAGATGTCTCAGTCAATATTGGGGAAAAGCAAGTCCTCCAAAATATATCGGGCTATGTTCGCCGTGGAGAGCTCACAGCTTTATGTGGTGCAAGCGGTGCTGGAAAGACAACTTTACTCACGGCATTAAGTCAGACTAATTTTGTTGGTGAGCTACAAGGGGAAGTGCTTGTCGGAAATAAGGTACCAACGGTGTCTTATCGCAAGTCAGCTGGTGAGGCTTCCTTTAACAAAGGGATCTCATCCTTCGGGTGCTAACATAAACAGGCTTCGCGCAGCAACTGGATCTACACGATGGCACAGCGACGGTTCGGGAGGCACTGGAATTTTCCGCTTTGCTTCGTGCACCAAACACCTATTCAAAGGCGGAGAAGGTGGAATATGTAAATCGTTTGTTGGAGATGCTCGACCTGCTGCCCGTCCAGCACGCACTGATCGGGGACGAGGGCGCGGGATTGGGAGTAGAAAGGCTTAAGAGAGTCACGGTAAGTTCAGACCATTGTTTCCCGTGGAAGTGGCATATTGCTGACGTGAATCCAGATCGGAGTTGAGCTGGCTGCTCGCCCGCAGGTCTTATTTGCCGATGAGCCCACATCTGGCCTCGACTCACAAGGAGCTGCTCGGATGATCCACTATCTAAAACTATTGGCGCGTCAGGGCCAAGCAATTGTGGTGACAATTCACCAGCCTTCCGCTCTGCTCTTTTCCCAATTTGATAACTTGTTAGCATTATCTTCTGAAGGCCGCCAGCTATAGTGAGACTTCTATACTTTACTTGCCACCATAGGCCTCTGTACTGACGCCTCTAGCTTTGGTAAAATCGATACTGCTCTGGAGTACTTCGCCCGCCACGGCGCTGTTTGCCCAAGAGACACCAACCCGGCGGAATTCATCCTCGAGACAGTTGGTGCTGGAGTTAATGCCCGGGAGAATGACAAAGCATCAGACTGGGCGTCTACTTGGGCATCTTCGCCAGAGGCTGAAGCGTTGAGCGAGGAGATTGAAGAAAGTAAGAAGCGTACGCCACAGAAGAACAATGATGAGGAAGAAGATGTATCCGAGTACAATGCTTCGCTTTTCCTCCAGACATGGCTCTTGTCAACTCGTATGATTAAGAATCAATGGCGCAATACAGCGTACCTCTACTCGAAGATCTGGGTTCATGTCATTAGTGCAATTTTCGTCGGGTTTACCTTCTTTAGAACGGGGACGAGCCCCCAGGACCTACAGAACCGGTAAGTAGCCTACATATAACTCACAGATATGCGTGCTAACTTTTTATTGTCAACAACTAGGGCATTCAGCGTGTATTTCATCCTTTTCCTCTGCAATGCAATCGTTAATGTCATTCTCGCTCGCTATTTCTTTGCCAGTTTGTATTGGCAGTTCCGGGAAGGTCCATCGCGCGCATATGGATGGGTTGCTTTTGTATCCTCGACCATTCTCTCCGAGCTCCCCGGTGCTCTCTTTGTGACAGTTTTGTATTTCGTGCTGTGGTACTTCCCAAGCGGACTTCCCTCGGGTGCCGCGGGCTGTATATTTGTCTTTCTCTTGACCTACGAAATATTCCAGGTGATTATCTCTTGAATTCTTGAAAAGCCTCTCGCTAATCCATGTTTAGCTCCTTCTTGGTCTCTTCATGATGGCCCTGAGTCCAGATCTCGGAGTTGCCGGTAATGTGCTCGTCTTCATTATCTGCACCTTTAACTGGTTCAATGGAATAATTGTACCTTACGACCAAATCCAGACCTTCTGGAGATATTGGGTAAGCTGGCCCCCTTAACGTTTTGTAGTTGCATACTAACAACAGTTTACAGCTTTACTATCTTTCACCGTTTACATATATGCTAGGTGGCATGGTTACAGCCGTCGTTGAGGACGTCGCCGTCACCTGCTCAGAGAAAGATATCACTATCTTCAACCCCCCACCGGGCCAGACTTGTGAATCATATGCAGCGGATTGGGTTCAGTCAGCAGCGGCACAACTGTTGAATCCCAACGCCACAGATGCCTGCCAGGTCTGCAAGTGGACCAGTGGATCTCAGTATCTTGACCAGTTTCACCTTGGTGGTTCTCACCTGGGCGGCAAATGGGGATCGTTCGGTATTTTCATCATGTTTACATTTGTAAACCTGTTTTTGGTCTACTTCTTCACTTGGGCGACAAAGGTGAAGAGGTGGAAGCTATTCTACTTTTTCTAGCCGTGGGAGGTCGTGATTCTGTTAGTTCGTAACCGGCGAGGGTAGATAGAATGCTCAATCGCAACGGATTTGTGACAGATAGTTAGCAGAGCGGATGAAAAGAAGAAGAAATTTAATTTCCACAAGTTGTTTTCGCCGACTGATGCTTAGAACACGAACATGGCCTACCTTTCCATTGTTATTGCTACTAACCATCGATGACCTCGGACAGGGTGACACTGTAGTCCGGTCTTCATATACAAGAGTCGCAGATATTGATTGCATTCATATATATTTAGCTACAGACAGCCCCATCGCGTCTATTAAGGCACCACGCCATCAATCAATGCAAATGATGAACCAGAAGGTCGAACAAATACCGCCAAACATTCTTCGGAGAAGTCTCGCTGCGGCCACTGAGCTTCACCGCGTCCGTAGCCCTCCAGACCTTCTTCTGTGCCACTGCCGCTCGAGGTCGTGCTTCTGCCACAGCATTGGCTTTCACTAAAACCTCTTCCCATTCCTTATCGGCCTCACTGAGCCACGTAATGGCGCCTCCAGCACCCAGCTCTAGATTCTCTCCGGAGCGGACGATCGTGCGAATGACGACTGATTGATCTACATTGCCACTGGCGCAGAGATATCCTAGACTACCAGAGTAGATTCCTCGCTCCCGCTGGGTTTCAAGATGGTCCAGGATCTGGACGGATCGCAACTTCGGTGCACCTGTCATGGATCCCGGGGGGAAGCAGCACTCGATGACTTTCACCCCACCGACCTGCGGTGCAATCTGGGATTGAATTGTAGTGACAAGCTAGGAGACATTAGCGATAGACAATAGCTAGACTGCTGCGGGGGGCTACACACCTGGTGAACAGTCTCGTAGCTCTCCACATGGAGCAGTTTTGGCACCTTGATGGACTTGGATGGTGAAATATTATGCAGATCGGAGCGGATTAGGTCGACGATCTAAGATATAATCTATCATTAGTCAAGCGTTCAGCGACGAGCACAAGGAAGGGTCTTTCACCATCAGGTTTTCGGCCAACTCTTTGATGTCCGTCGCCAGCTGATTTTTACGTTGCTCGTCCTCCGCTGGATCGGGGCTCACAGCCAGGGTCCCCTTAATGGGCTTCATTTCCGCAACCCCATGAGCGTCGATCGAAATAAACCGCTCCGGTGAAGAGGACAGAATTGCCACGTCGTGGGTTGGAAAGTTCATGTACGCCGAGTAAGGGGCTGGATTCCGGGCCCTCAGCGACAGGTACAAGGCGTAAGCGTCTACCGGCGGACTTTTGGCTTGAAACTTTGTCGTCAAAGTCAGCTCGTACGTCTCACCTTCTTTGATCGCTTGTTGCGCTTCACGGATGATATCGCCATACGATGCGCCGTTATCAAGTGCGACGAACCGAGGCAGAGCTACAGGCGTTGTGGCTACGCCTTGAGGGGGGGAGGTAAAGACGACATGGACATTCGAAATCCACTCCTCAAACTCCGACTCAGAGTAGCTGACTGGACTCTCGAACCCCACATAATCCGCAATAGGGTCATGCTCACTCCGTCGGATCAGGGCAAAAATGGTCCATTCACGGGTCTGGTTGTCCAGTCGAAACACAGTATTCGCAAAGATCAGGCGACTGTCTGAATGATTCGAGCTGCTGCCATCATGCGACGACGGGACCGGTGTATAATTGTATCCCGGTAGGGATTCCCTCTTTAACTCGTACCCGAAGTATCCCAGCAAGCCAACTTGTAGGAGTGGTTGGCCGACCTCGACCTCCTGGCCCAAGAGCTCTACTGGGAGCGTTTCAATATTTGCTTGAATGACGTCCGTGTGGAGTCTGTCCAGCCATGTCCAGTATGTGGTTGAGAGCCTCTCTGCCTTTGCCTTCACTCCCTTTTGGTAGAGGGAGACTGTTCGCGTGCTGGATGAATAGTCCAGAGCGAATGCTGCCGAAGCGAGATATGAATTGCGGGAGTGGCTGTCACGGAACTTGGCGCTATCCAGCCAGACCTCTCCGTCTCGGGAGGCTCCCTTAATCAAGGACTGGAAGACAACATGGGGTAAGGGACCTTTGCCAAGAGACACAGATTTGACAAAGTACGGACGTACGCCCAGTGTGTCGGTGGAAGACGTGCCAAGTGTGGCGGTCTCGGAATGTTCTTGCGTCGCCTGCTTCACAATGACATTTTTGTTCAGAATTGACTCCGGCAATCTATCATTCGCGGAGATCTCGCGGTTCGTCCATCCGTTCCATGCTGTGCTTCGGGCCCAGAAGTCCAAGGTAACCCGGCGAAAATTGCGCAGGATTTGGTCCCCATGCGACGAGCACACGCTCTCTGGATGCCACTGCACCCCAAAGATTGGTTTCTGCCGATGTTGGATGCCCATGAGGACCCTCCTCGATGTATCCTCCGGATCATATGTCCACGCAGTTTCCTCCAGAGTATCCGGGAGATCTGTAAAGTACCCCATTCCATTAGACTTAATACACACTCTGGGGCATTAGTCCCTCCACATACCTGCATGATCCAAAACCAGACTATTGTACCTCACTGCATCGAAGTCCTGGGGCAAACCTGACAGTACCCCTATGTTCTTATGGCTGATCCCGCAAACCTGCCCATGCTTGATGTTGGGAGTGTGTATAATCTTGGCACCAAAGGTTATTCCGATCCCTTGGTGTCCAAGGCAGATTCCCAGAATTGGGATATTAGCCTCGCGGATAAGCCTGGAGTTGAAGCCAAAGTCTGCTTCACGCTCTGGGCTACCCGGACCAGGTGAAAGGATAATGGCGTCTAAGAATGGAAGGACATTTTTTTTAAAGTCCTCCCTGTACCCGATCAGCATGCGTCGTTTAGAGGGAGAATGTGTGGATATGCTACAAACCAGGAGAATTGGTCGAACCGAACAATAGCGACGCTCCATTCAGGATGCTCTACTCCATTTGCATCCATGTAACTATTCTGGAGGAGCTGAAGGATGTTGTTGGTGTAGGAATCATAGTGATCAATGATGAGAACCCTCAAGGTGCCCATGTTGAAGACCTGTTTAGATAGTCAAGAAAAAGTAGCGAAGGTGATGAAAGGGTGACTTGTTCCTCCCAAACTTCGGGTCAGAATATTCGGCTTGCTTTATCTCCATCTCGTCATGTCTTTACCTAGCTTCTGATATTGATATACTATCCCAGCAGGGTAGGGATGGATATGGGCAATAGCCCCCCCGAATCACGGCATCGCCACTATTACTTACTCTTACTCATGCTATGTAGCTGCACAGCTTACTACGTTCCCTGATACTGTACAGATTTTGGATACTGGGCCTCACGTTCAGCCACATGCCGAATGGATCTGCTCCACTGGCTCATCAAGCGGCCTCTCTCTGACTTCCCAAACCCAGCTCTGATTAGATTTCTTATCGCTCCTCAATTCCGATCGTCACATATACTCCATCTGGGTTAGCTGCATAGACTCATCCTTCTCCATTCCAGTTGATTGGCACAGGTTTCATTTCGTCACGGGAGGATTCCTGACGCACGAAGACAGTGATGAAACCCAAGCTCTCAAACTCCGAGCTTCCCAGAGAGAGTGGAATTCTCCTAGTTAGCTTGATTGATTCGCTCGCAGCAACTCCAACTTCCCTTCTTGAGTCTAGAATATTGGTCACTTTCCACAAACCTCGGTATGGGGCATTTAGTGGCGCCAGGCTCGTATTCGGAGACATGGGTAGCTATATCTAATATCTCTAACGTATGGCGTTTTTCATTCTGCAAGATGCCGTGAATTATCATTATTTCCAGGCCAAGTGACTGGCCATTACTTTGTTTCTATATTATCGGATCACCGTCTGCAGGTTCCCGACCTATTCATGAACTTTTGGGGTTATTAAGGCGATTCACAAACATAGAAGGAGCTATCTCAAGTACCACCTCCTGAGAAAGTAGTCGCGTTGCATAAACACTACCCTCAAGGGCTTTAGATGTGCATCTCGGCCGCTCAAGTATAACAAGTAAAAGGAGACTAAAGTTGTAGAATCATGGCCATCATTCAGAGCTGCACGATCTGATGATGAAGATCTTCACAAGGAGATTGAGGACTTGGCTGCAGGACAAGAGATGGCGTCATCTGAGGAACTTCTGGTGTCAACATACACGTGTTTGGCGTAGAACAGGCCGACTTCTTCTTATTGTTGGCCTTACCCTCCAAACACTCATTTCCTCTGTTCGGAGCTTTTCAATCAAGTCGGAGTTCAGTGCATGCACGCATCCGCCTAACGACTACTGCCACGAGCTCCGAGGCGACGTTAGCCTAGTCACCCCAATGCAAGCCGAACGGGAGCAAAGACGCGATTTAAGACCTCCACGGTCCGGTCCGACGAAGCGAAGGGACCGTTGGGCTCCACAGGGACCGTTTGCGTGCCCGGAATGCGACAAGGAATTTGAGCGGAGTAAGTAACGCAATGCGCGATACAATGATTGATGGACATTCTGCGCTCTTAACCCGTAGCAGTACTTGAACAATGAAGACTTTCTTATCACATGAGATGATTCCAGAGGGTGATGGTATTCCAAAGCTAACGATGGTGGATCTCGTCTAGAGGAGTACCGCGATAAACATCACCGGCGGTGTCTAAAAGCTGCAACTGGGCCCAGGCAGACACGCCAACGTTCGTGCGTTTCCTGCGTGGCGTCCAAGCTCGGCTGCGACCAAAAGCTTCCGTCTTGCTCGCGCTGTGCTTACCGGGGCAAACGCTGCGAATACGTCGCTGGGAGAGGTGACGCTAGTCAGGACAAGAACCTGCAGCAGCGGGGGGGCGCTGAGGCGCAGCCTGAGGGACACTCGCAAGTCCTTCCAACCTCCTCGGACCTCGATCAGATAGAGTCAATCTATTGTCCCATCACCCCGGAACCGGGCGAGGACATAGGTGTTCAACACCTGCTCATAGAGATGAACAATTCCTCTTTACCGTCGGCGGCGACAGCCGCGGAAGTACCTGGTGTAGCTCCCAGGAATAGCTACCAGGCGTGGCCTCTAGATCCCAAGCTGCAAAGAACGCAGCAAGAACAATCTCCCGATCACTCTATGAAGGATATTGGCCTCGTATCGGATTGGCTCCAACGCAGTCCATCGCACGGGTTTGTTCCTATCACTGAGGCAGAGTCTCTGTCACAATGGCCTTCGCGCGCGTGGCCGTCGAGGAGCCCGTCCGTGACCATGGTAGAGGCCACATCTATGCCTTCAGAATGGGACGAGGTTCTGCAGTCAGGTTCTAGAGGCACCAACAATGAAATCCACTTCGACCTCCTGGGCTCGCTCGGGGTTCTGCCCCGAAGTAACCGCTACACGCCCGGTGGTCCCCAAAGTAACTCAGTAATAATGCAGAGCCAGAAAGCTGGAAGTGCTGTAAACCACCTGCTGCAGGGCGCTGGTCGCGAAGACACGTCCAAGGTCCCCAGTCGCTCTAGTAATCCGGTAGCCACCAGCCGGGCCGCAAGCAAGGAGCGAAGTCCAGCCACCCTGCGTGACACCGTCCAGATGTCCCGCGAATCCCACCCTTTATCCGAATCAGAGAACGAGTCTTCAATGAGTGCCATCCTCTTCCATGGGTTCACAAGTGACCACGAGACAGTGCGAATCATCTGCGACTACCCACGGCTCATGCTCCGGCCGGGCATCTACCCCCCTTTTGTCCATCATATGATCTATCCCTGCGCAGAGGGAGAGCTACTTGAACCCCTGGCAAAGGCATTTTGCTGCGTTGGAGCATTTTATGCATCGGTCCGGACCAGTGAGAGCTTTGTCTACGCGTTGATGAATGAGGAAAGTGGTCGGTTGGTAAACGGATTCGTATGTCTTTCTACATCAGGGCCCTCACCAGGATTCCGCTTATTGACTCACGACGCCTTCTCTAGCAACTGTGGTCCAACTCGGACAGTAGTATGTTGGCAGCAATCCATGCGATGTGTATCTACCAGATCCTGGGTTTCTTCAGCTGCAAAAGCCCAGAGCAAACCCGCTTGACCGAGTTACAGCACCAGTTTTTTCTCAAAGTATGTTTGTCAAACTAAAATTTATCACAAATGATATATCCGTACTATCCTGAGCCTAACACCTTCCTTCTAGATGGTTCGGAAGCTCATCACGGCCCACCTGCAACCGGAAAGGGATGATGAGAATGGAAAGGTCAATTGGCGAAAATGGATTATGAAGGAAACCATTCGACGGACGGTGTTGTTAGCCAACATGATCAATACGCTGTCATATCGTACACAAAAACAGAACCCATTCTACTATGAGGCATTGAACGACGGCGTAATTATGAATATGACGCTACCAGCTCCCCCATCCCTCTGGAAGGCATCTTCGATGGAGGAATGGCTAGCGGCCAAGGGCAGATTGAGTCCAGAGGACATTGCTCGCAGTGAAGCGACGATTCAAAGTACGATCGAGCAACTCGATAATCAACGGTCCGCCACTATCAGCGGACGAAATAAGGGGCGAGGACGGACATCGGATCGGGTGCAATTTGAAGGTCTAGACGAATTTACCAAACTGGCGATTGTCACGGCACGGATCCATAGATAGACTTGCCTGTCTTTAACTAGAAAACTATGGTTTGCTTAATTAAGCCTTGTAGTTTACGATGACATGCACCTACGAGTACTAGGACCGAAGACAGGTTCAATTCAACTCCATTCTTTATGCGATAGGGCAGGAACACAAACTCCCCAATTTGATCAGTTAACGTGCAAACTATTAAACAAGCAACTCGCGAAAGGCTTCGCTTAGCCTATGCCGGTCGGCCCTCGAGGATAACAAATCGCTCCGAAAATCCCTTACCGGTCTTGGTGGCGGCCTTGATATCATCCTGTCCATGTACCAAAATGACATTCTCAGGGTAAAGCTTCCCCAGCAGAGCGAACTTGACGATGGGATCCGTGACTGGGATAACATGGATCACATTCCCCCGATCTTTCTGGACGCGTGGTGAGATGACGAAACCAGGCTGCGAGAGGATATCGGCCGTTTTGTGAATCAGCGTCCGGGGCAGGTCTTCGAGAGGCGTAGATTCCTGTCCATTCAACTTCGGTCCACTAGTTTGCTGCTCCGGCCGCACCTCGTATGCATATCGGCGCCCTCGGGTGATTTGGCCAAGATCGATGTCGATGCAAATTCCCGAGTCCAGGGTGAGTTGGAGTTTCACCACCCGCCGTCGAGGATCACTGCTGCTGTCAATGGCGAGGGAGGAGGATTGCAACGCACAAGACTCGATCGGGAACAGTGCAGCCAGATTCCACTTGGTGAGGCTTCTGGCATCATCGCTTTGGGGAAGTACCGTCCGTGGAGCGTTAATGTATTCCTTGTGTTCGTAATCCAGGAGCAGATCCACTTCCGAGTCATCGAGCCGGGCCGGGTGGTAACGCAAGAGATGAATCGAGCTTGAGCCCGACAAAAAGGCCGGGAGAACGAGACCATGCGTATACTGGAATCCATACCCCCCGCGCGGCAGACTACGCGAGGTAAACACCTTTGCCAGATCGACAATCGCCTGATTCTGAACTGCGCCGGTCATGCAGTGGACGAGGAAGACCTTTCGCGGCTCCTCAAAGTCCCGGATGCCTTGACTCGAGTGCTCGGGAATCACGAGCGGAACCTCGTCGAAATTTTCGAATGGAAGGAGACTGTCGCGAAGCAGAATCAGGCGATGGAGCCACTCATTGTAGAGTTCCATCAACTCCGCGTTGCCTCGCGGGCCCATGAGGAGGGCGGCCACCGTCGGTGTCCACAGGTGTCCTTCACAGGGGCTTCGGAGCCGCAATCGGGGGTCTAGGTGGGTAATGGGGGCATCGCGCACGTAGGAAATTATCGTCTTCGCGATCCGGTGGGCCTGAATGGCGATCTCCTTCCGCGCCGTGTCCAGGTTGCTGAGGGTGAGAGGGAAAGTTGACTCGCGGCCACTCGTCGCTAGTGAGGCGCGAAGGCCGTCGATCAGGATGTCTCGCGCACTGGGGCCGGCCGTGAGGTCTGGGCCCAGGCGCGCTACGATCGCATCTAGCAGGGGAGAAGTTCGTACGACTAGCTGATGAATACTATAGACCCCCGGAGGGGTTTGGATAGTAGAAGACCAAATGTCCTCCAAGGGCGAGTGCTCCATTGGCTTCCTTGGCGAGGTCAGAGGAAAGGATATTCGATGACCGACTGCTAACTGCCCAAGATTGGTGAGATGATATGGAACAGCAGTGGCCAAGGACATGATTCGCATGGAGAAGGGGGGGGGTAGTAGAGGTGGTGAGGGTTGAGGGCTACGGCGTCGATGGCGACTAAAATGTAGGCCGATGATGACAGAGACAGCGGGGGTATCGGACCAGTGGATATAGTGTATAGGCTCCCCTGATCAGAGTTTAGTGCGCCTATTTGTTTGTTCCCTTTTCTCCTTTTCCTTTCCTTTTCCTTTTTTTTTCTACTTACTGAGTATTGAGGATCGGCTGCTTTGGCCAACGCATTTGAAGCAGAAGGCAACCAGAAGGAGCTACTCGTATAACCCGCCCCACGATTCTCTCCGGCCTGCACTAGAGGTCTTAGCCGTCTCTCCACGCTCAAGAACGCATGAGCTTGCCCTCGGAGTTTGGTGGCAGCAGCTCAAGTCTCCGCAACTCCGATGAAACAGGGAGCACCGACCACTCAGGCACTCATCGGCGCAGGGAAGGGTTGCAATGTAACCCGGCAATTGTATTGGTGCTGAATAATATGAGATATTACGAATCCTAACCTCCTCCAGTTCACAGGCGATGACAATGTAGTCTCCCTATCACGATCCAAAACATCCGCATTTTACGGTACAGTCACGCCAAATCCCCACCCTGGGTCTTCAAATGACGAAATCTCATCTAGAGCATGCCATTTCACGGACAAATGACTCCCTCACTAAAGCTTGGAGCGGTTTGGTTCCAAGCTACAAATCCAGTATTTTATGTTGACAAAGTTGGGTACTCCCCCATCACGCACGCTTCTCCCTCCTTGTGTTTGTGACAAATCATCATCTCGATTCTCTTGGTTTTACTCAAACACTATGGCTACAAGCGTAGTCGAATCCCCTAGAACCGTTGCATCTTTCGTGGGCACGGAGGGGGCGTACATGCTTCCCCATCATGCCAAGGAAATAGAACGGCTCCAGAAACAACATAAGTTCATGAATAGTACCACACAAGGGAAGCTTCTCCTTGTCCCATCTATTGAAGAAGGTGGCCAGGAGCCACTGCGAGTGTTGGACTCCGGGGCTGCTGATGGTAACACACATGTTCCAGCTCCCAAAAAGACACCTAGCTGTGCTAATATGAACTCCCGATTCAATATAGGCCTCTGGCTGAGGGACCTTCCCCGGCAGCTTCCCAATCGGGAGCTACAACGTTACGGAGTTGATATTGGATCTACCCTCTTTCCTCCTTCGTCAAGCATTGACCTCCGTGCGCACGACATTCGCACTCCATTCCCCGCCGCATGGGACTGGCAAGGGAAGTTCGATATAGTACATCAACGTCTATTGATATGGGGAATCAAATCGGACGAGTGGCTACGAGTGATCAAGAATCTATATACTGTTTTGAAACCCGGTGGCTATATCCAGCTCGTGGAAGCCGAATGGATAGACCATGAGAAACCAGCTCCGCCAGAAACGCGGCCGAACCTCAGCAAACAGGCCTCTTTGCAGGTGTGGTCGACAGAGAGCTTTGGTATGGATATTGATATCGCGTATAAATTGGAGGACCTCCTCCGCACCGCTGGCTTCGAGGAGGTGACTAAAGTTCAATTCGCGCATGGATATGGAGCGCTCGCCTCCGATCCCGCCCAGCGAGACGTGTCCGCAGAGCTCTGGGTGGACTGCTTCCGCCCATTGGGAGAGAAGATCCCTGGTATATATATAGACCCCCCTCCAAATCATCCGATGAATGCCGGGATCTGAAAAGCTGATGTTGAACAGAGAGTGGCATCCCAGGTGTCGCCAAGAGTGCATCAGAATTCTATACATTCATGGATGCTCTAGAGACCGAGATTAAAACTTATGGATACCAGCCCAGATTGAACTTTGTGTATGGCCGGAAGCCCTTGGGGGCGAGCTCATCATTTGAAAAGCAATAATAGACATAGAGCCCCAGCAGGGGGTAATGAGACAGCAAGTCTCATTACTCACGCGAGAACTTCGGTGCTGTCGTTACTTCACGTCCTGTGTTGGTAGTTCCTCCAAAGAACTACATCTTCCCCATCCCGGTATAGTAAGGAAAAGTCACCTGAAGTTGATATATCGAGAAGCATAACATGAATCATATTCACAAAATACCAATGTGTCTTCTCCTTCCTGTTGGAACGGTGTTCAATGGATTCCTTGATTAATTGTGTCAAGTATTACCACTAGTAGTAGGAATGTCCATAGACATACGTGTTTAATGACCTAGTTTACTGTTCTGTTGGTGCCCGATGGTCCTGCCTGTCGCGGCCGTCCTCAGCTAGAGGATGAGATGGATAACACCGTTTGTAGAACCTGAGGTTTGAATCCAACCTAGAGAGTCCGGAGTCCTGCCGTGGTCCACTCGAGGTTATCTAAAGCTGAGTTGTTCCCTCAGTGTATGTATGACCATAGGGCTGCCCATTGCTACATACCGTAAAAGGGTCTCTCGCTGCATCGGAAATAAGGTTAATCGACGTGATCTAGGAGCAAGATATATTTTGTTGCTTGCCTTATCGCTCTATGGCCCCTGTGGGTCTTTATTAGGCAGCAGGCATTCCTACGTAGCGAACCGACCCCTCTCTTAACGATAATAAATTGTTAAATCAGGTAAAATTGAGCTCCTCCGAGACCAGCTCATACTACGTACATAGCTGGGCATCTATCTCCGCAGATTGCAGTTTCTAAGGCCACTATCCTTCTCAGTAAGAACTCAGTGCACGCTCCATTTCCCTCCTTTCCTCTGCTTGCCTCTCCTGTTCCACCTTAATGTAATCGTAGTTTTCAACATCCTCGCTGGTGATGATAATGAATTTTGATCCTTTGTCTTTCCCATTGTCAAAATAGCCATGACGCCATTGACTCCACAAATCCTGATGTTTTTCCCTCCATTCTTCTGCTTTCACTCGGTCGTAGTGCCGAAAGTCCTCTAGAAATTGCTCTAGTAGGCGGTTGTACTCCATGTAGGTAACGAGAAGTGCAGGTTCCTAAATTGTAATGCCATTAAGTATATGTTAGATTGTCAGGAGCCCTTCCTATGCACTAACATTTTGTTGAACCCAATATTCAAAATACTTGTTTTCTAATTCATATTCCTTCCTTATGTCGAGTTGTTGGTTTGGCTTTCCCTCCTCTTGATAGTCTAGCCAGTGGACTGATCCAGCTTTCTTTTCATTCTCATATCTTTTCTTCGCCTCCTGCTTAGCATCGATGGCTGCCGTTGCAGCTTGATCATATTGCTCTTTGGCATTTCTGAAACTTGCTTCAGCCATAGTGGAGATTGCGGAATAGTGATTGGAGAAGAGTATGATATGATAATAGTATGCTTTGAGGTCCTGAAGGATTGAAAGTAGAATGTGTAGTAAACAATAGGAGGAAGAGAACGCTTTTATAGCCTTAATAAGTTCTATCACTTTCGCTGGGTTCAAAAGTGGGCTTTCTGCACACATTGTTCAGCTCCTTCGCATGACTAGCTGAACATAGCACATCATCTCCGAATTAAGCTGCTGTCGTTCAGAAATACAGGATGCCCGTGTGCTCGATTGGAAAAAAAAAAAAACTCCATTTAGCACGCAGAGAACCGATGTGCATGAGCCACTCCACTGAAAAGTACACCACTTTCTATATTCCGAATATGATTGTATTCCATTTTTGGGCAAGTTACTTACCAAATACACTGAAGAGAAGTATATTTGGTTGGGCAAATAAAAGGAGTCTGGGACGTGGTACTCAGGTTCACATTTTCTAGGTGACTTCATGTTTCCCGCTCTGTCATTGAATTAACATTACTTGATAGATCAGATTGGTTCTTTAACGATCTTAAACAGAATCACCTACATTGGCACAAAGCCCCTCACTAGCTAGTTCTAAGAGTGCTAGCCTTCGGGACGCTAATTACTTAACGGAAAGATGGGACACGTTTTCACTTGAGCTATCACCCTGTTCCATTGGATCCGTTTGCCCTATTCTGCAAGCCCCTGGTTTAGTGAACTACTCCGCCTTGACTTTTTTGCGTAGGTTTATCGCTATCGGGGATCATGGACTGGCTTGAGATGTGAAAGTGCACGTCCCTCGCTCGTTTACTGGGCACTAATTACTTCGCTATGTTTGGGGACGCCCATGATCGAGTTTCCAGGGGTCTCGCTTGGACCACAATTCTAGTTGTTTGGCTAATTCTGATACGGTCGTCATCTAAGATCGGCGGATCGGATGTCCAACATCTCAGCTGGTTCATCCAGTGGTCGGTGGTGGAGAACGTTGACGCCTCGAATGGAGCCACCGAACCGATCATTGCGGTCGGGGGAACTCAAAACGACGGGATAATTTAGCTCGCCATCTTTGTCCTCCTGCTGGCCTATCAGAAGAGGTGAATGTTGCCGATCAGAATCAGTGAGATTCTAGGCTCTTCGAATGTTTCTCTCCGTTGTTCCAATCCGCCCGCACAATCCACAGGGTCCCAATACCATTTTATAATTTCAATGGAGATGCTGGTGGGTCAGCACTTGGGTGTTCTATTGCGGCAGATCTCAAAGATAGACACGGACAGGAGCCATTTGACGAGCAGATACGCGCGATTATCCCAATTCAGGCTATGATCAACCCCATCATTACCCAGCGATCCCCCTTTGGGCGAGTTACTCCTGACGACTGTGAGGACTGCCCCACTTCCATGACTCGTAGTGTCTACTGGAAGCTCCGGCGGTCGTCACAACATACTGATCGAATGGACTGTATCCACCCACTGAAGTGATGTTTACAAGCGCCTTGGAAGGCCAGGAGTCGAGGGTGTTGAATGTACTCGAGAAGGACTGATAGTGACCGTATTTTACCGAGCTGGCTCGCGAAAGGAGAGCGCCGAGGGTGGGGGGGAATTCTTGCAGCAAACAAACAACCCCCAACCAACCCAAAATTAGGAGGTGAGGGCATCCTGATATGACGCAAAGCCCATGAAGATCCTTGCTCAGAGATGTGGCCCATTCGCTGCCAAGAGCCAGTCATCGCTACGAAAAGGTTACCTGCCGGATTTCGTCAAATCGTCAAATCGCCGCCTTTCGGAAGCACCCCACGCACCCATCGGGCCCAAGAAAACATGCGGGGGCCGGCATCAGCTGCAAATACTGGCTTTGGGGACCGGAGACAAAGAAGCGCTGACAAGATATATTATCCCCGAGATCGAAGACCCGGCCGTCGCTGGGCGAATAAAATAGGACCAGTCGACTTTCGGAGTCGCCCTTGCCTTTGTGGGGTAGACTGATGGGTTCAGACACGTTCTTGCATCGCAATTCTCGAAGCGAGTCACAAATAGACATTGTTGCATGCAAGCCCTTGCCCCACCAGCACATTTGATGCAGCGGGGACCGGGTTAAGGGCCTGTTTTTGGGATAGATCGGCCAAGTCGTGTTCTTGGAGCCGTCGCTCCAGCTGAGATATCGCTGCAGCAGAGGCAAGGCGATGGCCTTAGATGGCGCGGCCGAATCGCAAGGCCTGCCGATTAGTACCCGATATTCAGAGAGGGACCGGAAATGCTCGATTGTGCGAATGATGTACTCAACACGGAGCCTGTCTCCCCTCCTCCTCCACCCTTCCTGCGTCTCTGATTGGTTTCAAATCAGAAACGCGGCCGGCCTCTGCCAATAATACGTCACTGTGTCCATCTTTTTCCCTTCCCGTGCGTCGTCGTCTCAAACGAACTACCAGATCTTGTTGACAAACCTAAACTGTGGCGCTTCTCTTTAGGCCGCCTAGCGCGTCGCGAAAAAAAGGCTGTGGCAGACCATTAGAAATGTAAAGAAGCCGGTGGAGAAGAGCACGATGGATCAGGCACTCTCCAGTCTCTACTGACTCCTAATATCTCGGCCAAGCCAAACAATATGAGAAATATCTCGGAATTGCAGCCTGAAACAGGACCCGAGCTGGGTGGCTAAAACAAAGATCGGCTGCGACTTTGTGACATGCTCAAATGCCGCAAGACCAGACATCATCCATCATTCATCCGATGATCACGATGCAACCAGATTTCGGACCCGCCTTGAGCCAGCCACCGGCACCTTGGGCAGGAAGGAAGTGAGAAGATGTACTCTGTAGTGTGATCTAATTGGACCCACAACATTGGTATGACGCATAAACCAGAAATTCTGTTGTCCCCATCAGACGCCCGATCAAGCGGTTGATCAAAGGTATATAAATCCCCGAATCTGACTATTGATATAATTCAGTTGCTACAATTTTGGATTCCCACACCTTCACGATCTACTAATACTTGACTCTCTGAAAAGTACATCATGCCAAAGGTTCGGTTTTCGCCAGTCCTAATTTGGATTTAGTCCTGAGCAACACTAATATTAATATAGGTATCATATATCCAATTCGTGGACGATGAGGCGCATGCCAAACATGGAGTAAATGTTGACGAGTAAGCAGAAAAATAACTGAAAGAGTTTTTGTATTTGCAATGGAGCGGCTGACTTGCCTGAAGCATTCTCCTCAAACATACTGGAAGCAACCAACATATGAGAGGAAATGAGGAACCACCAACCATAATTGTTGAAGAGTATGTGTGCTTTTTATCATTTGAAAGGAATATATATCTGACATGGATGACGCAGCCTTCCTGAAAACGCTGTCACGGAGTTGAGGAATTTAGATGGAGTAAAAGTGCACTGTGAAGATTAGTGTCTAATCCTTGTTAAAGGTTACTAATCATGCAGGTGGACTAAAGCACATTTACTGCGCTGTCGGTCTTGCGAGGCCTTTGAATTGTTGCATTATTTCTCCCATTGAAAATAGACTGCTCAGTACCTAGTTCACTCCGGATGGGCCAAACCACTGGAGCGATAGAGTCCACCAATTGTTGAGATGGCTTTTGTCTCGTTTCAGGATCGTAAATGGTGTAGGTTTATTAGGGTTACTTCACGTAATATCTACACCAACATTACCGTGGGTGTCCATCAACAACTGCCTCACAAGAGTTAGAGCTCTCGGCACAATCCCCCCACCCAAGATGATGAATGCTTGGCCGATAGCAACCTCGTAGAAGTGGGAGCGAGCACGCTCAATCTCATCGGTGCCCAGGAGAGGTGATGCTGAACACATAGTGACATACCTGGTGTTGCCAAGAGTGCGCCAGGGTAGTATACATTCATGGATGCTCTAGGGGCTGAGATTGAAACATATGGATACCAGCCCAGATTGAACTTTATATATGGATGGAAGCCCTTGGGGGCAAGCCCATCACTTTCAAAGTAGTAATCAATATAGAGCACCAACAGGGGTGATAAGACTTGCTGTCTCATTGCTCTCGTGAGAACTCTGGGAGGGCAGTTAATTCAGGTCCTCTGTTAATAGTCCTCCAAACAACTATACCTTCTCTATCCAGGTATAGTAAGGACATGTCACCTGAACTTAATGTATTTAGAAGCACAATATTGATTATATGCGCAAAATACCAATGAGTCTTCCTCCTTCTCTGTCAAACGGTGTGCAATGAAATTTTTGATTAGTTCTTAATGACTCCTTACGCGAAAATATACCCATCATCATCGTGGTCATGAAAAAAAAAAAAAAAAAAAAAAAAAAAGGGCAGTGTGAGTCTCAAGGTCCAAATTATTGAGCATGTTCAACTTATTGCCAAATATATGTCACGGATATGGAAATCTATAGGCAAACCCTTTATGGGCAGTAGGGATTTGATTAGGTCTAAAAGCCCGAGTCGCGGAGATGGTTTCAAATTGTGGTATTCGCAACAGTAACTAATCTAACCTAAAGTTATGTCCTATGTAACTCCATCTAAGTACCGGTAATGAATTTAGCAAATTCCTCTACCAAATTGATTGCTTGAGGCGCCGACAGCCTGGGATCACAGAGCGAGGTGTAACATATATCCAGCTGTCCAGTATGGGGTACGTGGAGCTCGTCCAAGCATTCTGTAACCTCGTCTCCCGTCTGCTCCAAGTGAACGCCACCTAGATAGTTTCCCAGCGACTGGTGGACAAGGTAAGTCTCCTTGAGCTCGGCAAGCATGTCCTGTGCGCGGCGAGTCTTCCGTCCCTCCGCGGTCGTCCAGGTGTTGCCGTGGCACGGATCACTCAGCCAAACAGGGACGTGACCACTGAGCTGAACCGCACGCACCAGAGCAGGGAGCACGGATCGGACCCTGTCGTGGCCGAAACGCGTAATGAGCACGATTTTGCCCGGAGGGAAGCGACTGGGGCAGAGTGTGTTGAGCAGGTTGATCACCTCACTCGGCGTGGCGGTTGGTCCCAGCTTCACCCCAACCGGGTTGCGAATACCCCGAGCATACTCGACGTGGGCTCCATCCAACTGCCGGGTGCGCTCACCCAGCCAGATGGTGGTTGCGGACAAGTTGTACTCTCCCCGGGAAAGAGAGGCTTCGTAGGGCAGGTGTAGGGCCTCGTGCGAAGTATAGATTGGGGTCCGATTCGTTCTCCCGTCAGCGAGATGTCTGATCATGGTATGGGAGGTTGCCGCATGGAAGTAGCCCTGGAGCAGCCGATCTGGGTCTGGCCTCCGCTGGTGCTCATTCTCCGAGTTGATGATGTGCCCTCGGAAGGCATGTATTACCTGGCCAGAGGGGAGCGTCTCGAACGGGTTTGAGCGCGGTTTGGCGTACTGACCAGCAATACGACCGACACAGATCACGGGCTTCTGGAGAGCGGCTTCGAGAAGCTGGCCTTGTTGATGGAGGAGCGCTACCTTCCGCTGTATCATGTCGTACCGAACGTCGTCAAAGCTCTCGGCACAATCCCCCCCCTGGATGACGAACGCTTTGCCGATCGCAACATCGTAGAAGTGAGAGCGAGCACGCTCAATCTCATCAGTGCCCAGAAGAGGTGGCAGCTGCTGCAGGGTTTCACAGACCCGCTGCAAGGCATCAGGGTCCTCATACACCACAGCCTGCGCTGCTGGCTTCGATTGCCACGATGTGAGGCTCCACTTGTCTGACACCGGGGCCCAGGCGATGGGAGCTGGCTTTTCGTTCAGGGCTTTCGGGGCATACTCGATTTCCCCAGGCTAAGGTGTTTGGAGGGGGTTAGTTCTTTGCTCGGAATATCGCGCTCATCGAAGACACGGTACTTCTCGCATACCTGTAGGATGGTTGCAACTTGACTCATTTTTAAATTAGGATAGGGTATTATCTAATCCCTTCGATTTGCGTTCAGTATACGTTGTGACCAGCCCAGTCCGCCTTCCATTAAGTTGCCCTGAAGTCATGGCCGAAAACAAGTATATATACCTCCATCCATCGAAACACCCTATCAGATCTATTGCCCATACTGTCGCCTCAGTCAGGCCCCCTCTACTATGCAGTAATTCACTAAGTTACAGTCATTGATATAACCTACCATAGTCTTTCACTATTGCGTGAGTGAGCTTCTTTCTAATTTGCGCGCACCTCCTGCTACTATCTCCTACCTTACCAGGGGCAAAGTGAAACCCCGATACCCAATCCGTTGAGGTGACTTTCTTTTCCTTTTCGTTTATTTATTTTTTATTTATTTATTTATTTATTTTTATTTTTTTTTTTTGCGCGTAGTTGCCGCGCTATTTGTGCCCTTCTTGAACTCCGATATAAACACTCTGCGCTGCCCCGAAAGTCCGTATACGTCGGAGCACAGCGACTTCCGGACTCGGAGGGCAGAGGAATAGAGACTTAATTGAGAACCCAACTTTCGTTGGTCCATTTCTATCCGACCGGAGTTCTAGATCGTGGACGGTGTGAGGCTGCACTAGTCGAGCGTCACTTCATCGTCCAGATTGATACCGTCCAGTTGCTAGAAGGGTACGCTGATTATCCCAATCATGCCTTTGTGGAGTGAGGAATCAGATTACAAGATGGTAATGGGCAAAGTAATGGCGCCAGTTCAAATTCATTTATTGGTCTTCCGAAAAAAAATATGACATTATCTAACATTTCCTCCAACGGACATCGAACGTGTACCAAACAACACCTAGACAGCCAGAGCAGGCGGGGGTGCCCGAGGGCTCTCGCGCTGCATGTCATCCGTCCATGCATCCGTATTCTTGCCCCGCTTGTGCAGATACGCAAGGCGTTCCACCACATGTTGGCCAGCATACACGGGGCCATATCTCTTCGGGTTCTCCGGGGTACAGCAGGCCTCTAGTGGTTCCACGAGGGCGTCCCGGTTCGGATGGCCAAACCAAGCAATCGCGTACCTAGCCGGGACGGTCTCTGGGACGTTCCCGTTCTCGTCTGGGACCGGCTCTGGCTCTACGACTCGGTGCTCAGTCGATCGTAGTCGGTCATTGAACCATCGAGCGAGCAGGTCTCCCACTAGGAGGGAGAGTTAGAGGAGAAGAAGTACGGCAGGGGGTCATCGGGACGAAAAGCGGACTTACCGTTGATGATTGCGCAGCCCTCAATCGGGGGGGCATCGATATAAGTTCCATTCGCGTGTTTCACCTGCAGTCCGCCACGGCTGTCGTTGAAGAGGAGGGTTAAGGTCCCGTAATCTGTATGCGCCCCCGCGCGCTGGCGATCCTGAAACGAGGCACGACTGGTTTCCGGGTAGTAGAGCACGCGGAAGAAGTGGTCTTTGGCGTTGACATGGGGCTCGAAGAAGTTCTCGTCAATCCCCACCTGCTGTGCTAGGGCCTGCAGCAAGGTGAGGTGGACGCGATGGCACTGCTCGAAGAAAAAGTTCATGTCGGACCGAAACTCTGGCCAGTCGGCCGGCCACTGGTTTGGCCGGGTGGGATCGTTATCATCACCGACATCAAAGGCTTCTTTCTGGTCTGAATGTCTCTTGTCACCCGAAGTGCGATCGGGCGAGAACCAGCCGTGAAATGCCTTGGCCTCGCTCGTCTCGACCTTTGCCTTTTCGGACACCGGGAGACTAAAGAACCGTTTAGCATGAGCAAAGAGATTCTCCCGCGCATAGTCTGGGATCGAGTGGTTGGCCAGGTATACGAATCCAACATCGACGAAGGCCTGGTAGAGCCGTCGCTTCTCCTCGTTGCTGGCTGCGAGAACGTCCGGGGAACGAGATATTGAGGGTCCGATGATTTTAGCAAAGTCAATGATCGGAAGACTTGCGTTGGTGTTCGTCATGGCTGCCATATATTTAAAGCAGTTCCGCTGGTTCTTAGAGTATGTAGAAGATAGATAGTAGAAGGATTTGAGCACTTGCTGCTGAGACACTAAGACCTTCAACGTCGGGCCAGGTGTGTTGTAAATACATGCATGTCCTATTGAACGCAAGCACTACCATTTATTCTTCATTTTGCCTGACATAACAGGCTAGCTAGGAGCTCGCAAAGTATCCGCTGCTATAGATTCTCGTGTGTTTCGTCCTCATCAATCTCTTCTTTCCCTGCAAAACTCCAAGCTGACTCGCTAATCCTCCATTTCGTATTCCGAGCTCCTCGCATGGTCACAGCGGATGTCGCCATCCACTACTTTAGTGCTGCATATGCCACTAGCTGCCACATGCAGTCGGGGCGGAGATCTGGCTTATGTCTTTTTCCTCTGAGATGTCGCCATCAACATCGGGGATCGTGATCATGACGTCCAAAAGGCCTCTCCAAAAGCCATTTCACTTTACCTCCGAGAGCTCTCTTGATCGCGTCATTGAGATGAAGAGGTTGAAAAGTATTCCCCTAGATGATGCGACGTCTCGCGTCAGATGTATCCCCGATGGGAAAATCTCCCTCTAGATAGTGAATAGCAAGAGAGGCGATCAGTCGGGGTGGGAGAAATAAAAGCTCACATCCACTGCGATCATCTCAGCCAGCAAACCAAGCATCTGAGGGAACAACATCAATCACGATGGTGGTATTCACATCTCGTCTTCCCCAGATCGAAGCACCGGGGACTGATGTCTTCAACTTCATCTTCCACACCGGGCGCGACAATTATCCTCCCGATCGCGTCCTGTACAAGGTCCACGAGACGGGGGAGACTTTAACACTGCACGAACTAGAAAGTCAAAGTCGTCGATTTGCGAGCGTGTTGGTGAAAACATTCTCTGTGAAACCCAACGATGTCATTGCCTTCCTAGCAGACAATTCAGTGAGATTGATCCTTGTGACTTGCTCACGGGGGCTGTCAACTAATACACCATGTAGATTCAATATCCTGTTGCCTTCTTCGGGGCGCTCGCAGCCGGCGCGACTATCTCCCCCATTCCTGTGCAGACCGGGCTCGATGTGGCGGCTGTCGTGCCTCGCCTGGAGCAGGCTGACGCCCGGTTGATCATTACTAGCCAGGCCCTATCTGGTGTAGCTCAAGGAGCATCGGTCGCATACAAGGGCATCCCACTTATCAGTTTGGATAAAGTCGAAGGGATTGACTCCATTGCTCGCTTGGTTGCAGACGAGCCCGACCCGTTCCACGGATTCCAGCTGACCTCGCAGGACGAAGCGGACGTGAACAACGCTTTCATCTACCGGACCAGTGGGTCATCGGGAAATATCAAGTCTGTCCTCACCACACACGCGCACTGGGCCACGAACCTGTTGGCCACGAAGCTGACCGTGCCAGCGAATACCGACCCGGCCAAGGATGTCTGGATCTCCTCCCTCCCCTTTGCCTATGGGATCAATGCGAAGCTCAATCTCGGTCTGAATGTCTTGCTTGGAATCCCCGTCATCATTGTGCTCAAAACATTTGATCAATCCTCTCTCCCACTGATCGATCAGTACGGAGTGTCCTTCCTCTTCGTGACCCCGCCCCTTGCGGCGCAGATTGCCAAGACAGAAAAGAGCACCACCCAGACCTATAAGAGCATCAAGTGGCTGCTCTCTGCGGGGGCACCACTCCACGAGAAAATCCGTGATGCCGTGCAGGAAAAGTTCAATGGGGTACGTCTCACCCTGGAATGGGGAACAACGGAGACGCTGCTCGTGGCGCTGCAGATCGATGAAAAATCCAGTGTGCCGGGCTCGAGCGGAACCCTGGTCCATGGCATTGAGGCCCGAGTGATTGATCTGGACACCGGACGAGATCTAGGGGTCAATGAGAAGGGTGAGATTCTGGTCCGCAACTCGCTGGCCCGATTCGCCGGCTATAAAGACAACGAGGAAGCCAACAAGGACTTCGATGCCGAGGGCTGGTTCCACTCTGGGGATGTCGGATATCTCGACGACAACGCCAATGTCTTCATTGTGGACCGCTTGAAGGAGTTGCTGCGTGTGGGCGACGGATATGGAACTCATGTCTCTACCGGGGAGTTTGAGTCGGTGCTGTTTGACCATCCCTCGGTGGCCACGGCGGTGGTTGTCGGAATTCGCGATCAGGATACGCAACAGGAACATCCTACCTCGTTTGTGATTCTACAGCCCGGGGTAAAGGAGGGGCACAATCTACAGTCTCTGGCGCAGGAGATTGAGCAGTTTGTGGAAGAGAAACTGGGCGCGTTCAAGAGGCTGACTGGTGGCGTCTATTTTCTCGATAAATACCCCCAGGTTGGCTACAAGATCAACAAGCAGCAATTGAAGCGATTAGTCGATGTTGGGGCAACGGCGGACCGGTCGCAGCGGTGGATTGCTGCCCATTAATTATCTAGACAAAAGGACTCCAGCCAAACTCTGAATATAGGCAACTGTAATAATCACGATAGTCCCCTAAATGCATCACTCAACTGTGTCCAGTTCAAGATCAAATCCCAGACGAAACTCCAGTATACTCTATCATCTACATCATAAAATAAACGGTAATCTACCCGATTAATACTCCCTACCTGAGCAACAACACATCTTCCCTTTAACTCCTCCCAAATGAACATATAAGAAGAAAGTCAATCTCTGGGTGTTTCCGGAAGGCCAGGATTTCCACCAGTCGAAACGTGCATTTCCATAGATTTACGTATATCTCTTCAATATGCAATACGATTGTGCAGTCGAGAGAATAGTTCTGCCTCCATTCTTTCAGCGGCGTAAGGCGCGTCCTGTAGCTCCCCCATCATGTCGGAACCCGGGGGGAAATCAAATTCAAAAATGGGTTCCCCAGCGCCACGCACATTACAGAGAACAGCCTGCTCAAAGTGCCACCGTAACAGGACATCAAGGACCCCAGACGGATCATTGGGCTGCCGGCAGACAGGATCCAAGACTGCCCCATGATATCTCCAGGTGTTAGGTGTGAAGCTCTGAACTCGATAGCCATCGTTAGGGTTGATAGCGATAGAGTAATTGTCCCACTCGCGGTGAATATGAGAGCGAAGTAAAATCCCATTCTGAGGAGAGTTAACACTAGGGAGGTCATTGTACGTTATCAACTGTGAGAACCCGTGCTGCATAAATATTTCGTTGAGGGCCAGTGGAAATATATGCGCCGCTTCAAAGCCAATCCAGTTATCTTCATCTACTTCATAATTGATATCCCCGGATATAACACAGCGGCAGTCGCGATATCGGACTTTCCTACGGAATGAATCACCGCAACTTGTACTTGAGATTGAGAAAGTGCGTGGATAGTAACGATCATCACTCATCTGCATTTCGGCTCCAGGAAGGTTGGGGGTCAGTATATACCGTCCGTGTGGCACAGCGCCGTCCCCAGGAAGCAAGGGCGTATCAGAGCCGTCTAGACGGGTTTCGAAGCCACCTGGAGCAGAAAACAGAACAAAGATCATATGAAGCAATTGCGTAGCAGACAGATTCGTCGCGGCCGCCAGACCTCCTTGAATAGTCCCGGGTGACGAAGAGTACTCAAACCAGATATTGCGTCGTTCTGTTCGATTCCTTGGAGCCATGTCTGCGATCAGGATATCTGCGCGTTGGATGAACGGTGACTACAGAAGTAATGGTACTTCAGTCTTCTAAGACCTTGAAAATTTATATGAAATTGCGAAGGTTTAAGAAGGGGCCGACAGGGATTGACTATATTACGTCATTGCTTTATGATGAACAGCCGGCTAATTACTACATCATGCTGAAATGGATGGAGCTAATATGACAGTAGGAGGTAAAGATCGGTTCAAGCATTTCCTCATAATAATACTAAAGAGACAATGATACACCATGGTCATCATATCCCTCCCAGCTCAGTGCTCCAGCTTATGCTTATTCGCGGCCATCCACTCCGCCACAAGACACTTATAGTCCGCCATCGAATAGGGCACCATCCAGTCCCAGAGCCGGAACTTGCGTGTAACGGACAGGCCCAAGTCCTTGAGCAGCAAATCCACATACGGCACGGAATCAAACACGATATCCGGGTTTCGCTTCCCAAACCCACCCGGGCAGCGGAACACACCAAACTGACTGTACAGCGCCGTATCCCACAGCAAATCAACATCGGCATGTGGCTGCACCTCCTCGTTCAGGGAGGCGCGGACTTCATCGGGACATCGCTCAGGGGTGAGATTTAACGCGCCCCCGAAGTAGCTCGCCACCCAGAGCGCCTGCGCCTGAGCGATCATAGTGGTGTTCACGGCCATGACAACGCCCATGAACGCGATGGAACGCTCTGCAGCCAGCGCAGGCGGGACTATATACCGAACCAACCGGAACGGATGCTGTGCCGCCGCGGGCGCATCCTGTCCGAGGGGGACAAGGGAGTCCGGGTCCTGTGGCGCATTCCGGAGGTAGGGGAACCGGCGTAAGATCTCCTCATTGGCGTGCATGACCAGCTTTTCGGGCAGTGAGTCGGGTTCGTTAGGATATCCGAGCGTTTGGGCGAGCGAGGCCGGACGGAATTCGATACTGGGTCTAGCATCCCAGCCAGTACAGCAGATCAGTGCGTCGGAGGGAATTGTTGTAACGGAATCGGTCGCGAGCTGGTTGCCGGCTTCGTCGCGCCTTGTTCGGAGGTGGACCGTTTGGGGGGAGAGATGGTCAATCCGAGCGATATGGATGCGTACTTTGCCGGATGTGACGATCTTGAAGAAATCGGTCGGGTAGTTGAGAATGCTGAATCCCGTTGCGACCCAGAAGGGTTGGATCCACGGTTTCAATTTGCGAGTCTCCGGGTGGGCGTCGTAGTTATTCGTCGTCGCAGTGTTCATCGTCAGGAATGCCCAGAAGGCATGGATGATTTTGCGGCCGAGCCAAGTGCGATTGAGGAACGCGCGGATCCACGAGTGGCCATCGGCGGCGCCCCAGATGCAGGGACTGAACCAGGTGAAGAGCCGGGTCGTCATGAGCTTTTCGAGCCAGATCTTGGTCGGTGTATCGGTGGCGTAGGGAAGCGCCATCCAGGCCGGTCCGTGGCCATTGTCACGGATGACCCAGTCTACTTGGCTCCCCTCAGTGACGGCGGCATATACAACATCCCATGCGGACTTGGTGCCACCAAAGACTGTAACCCGTTTCCCAACGCCGAGTGTCGCATCCTGGTATTTGGCGAGTTCACTCACGTGGAAGATGGGCGCGTTGAAGGCTTCTCGGCCCTTGATTGCAGGCATATAGGGTTTGTAGGTCATGCCCGTGCAGACGATTAATTTCTTACAACGGATCTCGTGGTCGCCATCCGTATCACTTACGGACAGTAGCCAGGTCCCGTCGGGCTGGTGACTCACCACATGTACTGTGGTTTTTAAGCGAATATATTGTGCGAGCTGAAAATGTTCTACGAATCGCTGCATGTACGCATGGACAACGGGGCCCGGAATATGCTCTTTTTCTCTGATGGCGAATGTCTCATCCATGGGGAAATCACTGAATTCGTAGGACCCGCGAATGTTATTTGTCTTGAGCCCCGTATAGAGTCGGTCTTTCGCCCAAACACCACCAACCGTCGCTGCGGAGTCTAGCACAACGACAGAGACCGACGGGTGAACCTGGAGGTAGGTCCGGAGAGCCGCCAGACCACTCGGGCCTACATCTCTCGTATTAGCTCCGTTTCATTCGGGTCGCAATCTTCCCCCATACCACCTGGCGAGGGTTCAGACATACCGGCTCCAATGATGATAAGATCCACGCTCTCCATGTTGGGTGTCAGTCGCGACAATCGTGGCAGGAGCAGTCGCAAAAGATGAGGTTAACTGCACAACAGGTGAGATGGGGGGCAAATCCGGCATCTTAAGCTCGGTGCTATTTCGCATTGAGTCCCCACGTGGAGTATTCCTCATCAAGGCAGAGAGTGAATGAGAGCAAGACTAGATAGCTCTAGAGCCATTTTCCCCCATCCTTCTCACCAGAAGGCACCAATGAGTTCTCAGTGGCCGTCAACTAAGAACCAGTCCAGTAGGAGCGAGTGGTGGTTAGCTCGTTTGGTCTGCATTAGATCGACCAGGATTACGGATCCTTCGCCCCCTCCCCTCTCTCCCCTTTTCTTTTTTTTTCTTTTCACTTTTCTTTCCTCCTTTGCTTTTTTTTCTCTCTGGCTTAAGCCGTTTTCTCCTTTCTTTTTTCTTTCTTTCTTTTTCTTTTTTATTTCGCCTGCTGCATGCAGGATTAACTTCTTGGCCTTCAACGGCAGACCCATTCCCAATCTCCCACTGTGATCGGTAGAACCACCCCTCCCAAGCTTTTCTAACTGACGATGAGTTTCTGAGTCAAGTTAATGTATCTATCTGGTGGTTATGGGATTTGACCTCTCAGGGTGGCTGGAGGAACAATTGATTCAATGAAGGCTCAGTAGTTGCAGAACTAGTGGCCCCGCGATCCCACATAGCAGGTGGAGAATCCCCTACGCGAGATATCTCAAGATTCCCTTGCTCTGAACTCTCATTTTACCGGTGCAGTCTTCTTTGTTGTGAAAAGGTTTTCGTGGACTCGTACTCGGAAGTATAATTCGCAGTGACGATACGTGGTGTCTAAGGTGTGGAAGCGAACCCTAATTAGCCAACCAGCTCGTCTCACCACCTCATCACATCATGCGTTTTAAAGAAAACTGCACCTCTTAACAAAGCCCACAGAACATTGGAAGGCTATAAGTCCTTGGGCGAACATTTCATCTTTGCTGACATCGCTCAGTCTCACCTCATCTCTAAGGGGGCCCCAAACGGAAGCGACATCCTCCACGTCTGCGCGTCTCGGGAACAACTCATTGTCGACAATGCCACTCTTCGAGTCTGATGAAAATGTGGTTTCGGTAGCTTCGACCCCATTTCATCAATTGATCGATTCAATTTCGTCCCGGAAGAGCCGTCCGATATGAGCGACCGTCCCACAAACAACGGTGTTGTTTCACAGCCGAGGAGATCTCCAATATGACTCGTAACATAGCAATGCGCGAGACAACATGTTGAACAAGAAATCCCATTTAATACTGGGATAGGCCCAAATAATGTATGAATAGGGCACTACGACCAAATACGCCTTTCAGCCTTCATATCCGGTCGCTTCCGAGTCAACATCACGCGAATTATAACCCGGACCGGTTTCCCATGAGGACTAGCAAATCTCGCTATTGCGCAATGCGTGAGACCAGGAATCCCTTAAGGCTAACTAAGTCCTAGTAGCCGTTAGGCAGCTATTTTGCTTCTTTCAGAGGTGCGATCAGCTGCCTTGCTAAGCTCTAAGCAGCGTGCATTGTTGCTGTTTCGCTTCGGCGAGTGGAATGGGATTCCAAATCATTTTAGGCACAGACCGTCGATTGCCTTGGTCGACTTCTCAGATGACTGGCAATACGGCCGCAAAACCAGACTGGTTCACAGCAAGGCCTCAAAAACCCTGAGTGACAAATGTATGCAGGGTTTTAAGTAAATCACTAGAGAACTAGTTATTGCGAGTAGCAGTAAATCTGGTGGAACCAAACGCTCCCTCAGACACGTCTAAGGCTCCATAGTCTATCCCGCCTTTATGCGACAGGTGCATTCCACATGGGCCGAGAAGGAGGGTAATTGATCACCCCAATTGCCTCTTATGGGTATGATCAACCTGATGAATGTCGCATCGCCCTGCCGATTGCCGGCACACTGAATTAGTTAGTGACTCCATGCGTGCTGCAGGCGACGCGTAAGCCTGGCCATGGCTATAAGGTCGAGATAGATATTCACTGAAGATGTCAGTTCCGGAAACTATCTAAAAAGCGTTACTCAACGCGAGAAACCCGGCGTTTAGATCACTTAAAAATCCAGAAGAAATGTTTATTTAGTTCCTTCTCTACTCCACAATAAAGATACTCCAAACAATCTTGACTCCACTTGGACCCGGCAATCATCCGTGAAGAGATCCATAGCAGTCGCTAGCTAACTAGCTAGGTCACTCTACACCAGTAACCTCCTCTCTCGTTACTTCAAGGTACAGTACGTACATCTATAATAAGGACTAACTCTTTCGCTGCGAAACCCACACGCGATACGCTTACTTACCACTCGTCCAAAGTGGCATACCAGCGTTCAATAAACTCAATCCGCTTAGTTGACTGGGACAGAGGACCAGCGCCCCATGAGTTGCCCAACCACATCGTGCTCCTCGTTTCGTTCGTTGTCGTGATGAATGTAGGTTCAGCGTCGCCATTGGGGTCTCCGCTCCGGATGAAGTTGGCCCAGTAATTCGACATACGCTCCTCCACCATATAGTCATACGCGTTCCAAGAGACGTTCGAGTAGTCCGAGTAGGGAATGTTATTGAAGGTGTACCACAGCTCAGATCCGTGATAGGCACCTTCCTCGCGATTCTCCGCTGGGGCGCGGTCAAAATAATAAGTGTACACATTGCTCTTTGCACCCCCAGCAGTCCAGTCGACGGCCCAACGCCACGTTCCCACGCGGCTCAAATCTCGGAAGAGCTCATTGCTATTCTTGCTGGCCTCACTTTCGTTCCGACCCGGATACAAGGTGAAAAATTCCTCCGCAAAGTCGCCAAACAGCTGGGTGTAGAGGGTTCGGTATTCTCCGACCGAGAAGGAGGTGTCAGGGGAGGCACCCGACTCATCCTTATTGTTTCCTGTCAGAATCGGGACGTCGGCGTGGGCATTTTGACGCAGAGCTTCTCCATATTTGTGTGTCATGACATACCCATCCAGATTCGGTCTCCACATTGGTGGCTCCATGAACGACGACGTGAGATTTTCAAACTGAGTGCCCTCAAAGATAGTGTCGCTGAGAGAGTCGTATTCGAGCAGGGTTTCCATAGACACTTCCCGAAGTTCGGATATGGAAGGGACATTCAACTCTTTCAAGAACTCGACGCCTTGCGCCTCAGCTGCTGCCTTTGACCGGTAGCTTGTCGCTGCGCTCCCTGTCACTGGGTCATGGGGGCCACGAGCACCACTTTCTGAAATGATCCCCTGCGCCAGCCCCTTACTCAAGGGACTGAACATCATATCTAAGGCGCTGGCCGAGCCAGCGGACTGTCCTCCAACTGTGATCTGATTAGGGTTTCCGCCAAAGTTAGCGATATTGTCCCGAACCCAGCGAAGGGCTGCCTGTTGATCGAGAATTCCATAATTGCCCGAGCTATTGTGTCCTGACTCGGCCGACAGGTCTGGATGTGCTAGGAAGCCGAACGGGCCAAGGCGATAGTTAATCGTTACAACAATGATATCTTTGGATGCCAACCCAGTTCCGTCGTAAGTGATAACATCGCCTGATCCCCCTTCAA
This sequence comes from Aspergillus haitiensis, assembly GCA_027569155.1. NCBI lineage: Eukaryota > Fungi > Ascomycota > Eurotiomycetes > Eurotiales > Aspergillaceae > Aspergillus > Aspergillus haitiensis. Next base: position 138,848 of record JAPDEO010000034.1, read on the forward strand.
AACGCCCGCCATAGATCCAGAAGAACACGGGCAGATTCTTGGACGCCAGCTCAGTGGTTTCATTGTAAGCGGGCGTCCATATGTTCAGGTATAGACAGTCCTCGCTCGTGGTATTTTTCCCGCTGGAGAAGATACCGGCGGAACTGATCTGCTGGGCACACTGTGGACCGAAATCTGTCGCACTCAAGATACCCGACCAGTTGTCTGGCGCTTGGGGAGCTTTCCAGCGGTTCGTTCCTGTTGGCGGGGCGGCAAACGGGATACCCTTGTATACGGTGGCAGTGTTGCCTCCCCGAAAGGGAGAGGCCTCTCCCCGAACATATCCATTCTGTGTCTTGATGACCGGTAAAGTAGAGTGATTAGTCGGTACAGCGGAAACATGGAGTAGATTGGCTGCAAAGGCAGCCGCCACTACAGCCGAAACCGAACGCATGATCGACTAACAATGTATTCTGGCAGGGTAATAAAGAGAGAAAAAAAAAGAAGAAATCTGAAGATGGAGGCTCATTTCAAATGGATTTGTAGCATGTTTATACCTGTCCCGCTATACATAGGTCCAGGATTGCGATCCATAAATCAAAATAGAGACCGTGCATTGAGCTTATGTGGCAGTCTACGTCACTGAGGACCCGAATAGCTTATTTCTTGAGGTCATTTCACGGCCAATTTCCTGTCCTTTACACCCAATGTCAGTATTTAATACGTACATCGTGCTCCACAACCTGAAAATCCAGCTATATAAGCATAATGGAGGCATTGCTTAGTCTCGGACATAGGAGGTGTTGTGGATCCTAGTTAACACTGATTATCTCCGAGCATCCACACACAAGGAGATGATCAGTGGGAGGACGCCTTTCGTTGCTGTAAAGCCCAGGATTGCCCATGACGGTTGCTAAATGCTACTAGTCTTGGGCTTGTTTGACACAATGATCATACATTATGGGCAATTAGCGCTTGATGCATATATGCGTTTACTCATTCCGTTTGAGAACCTCCGAGTCTCAACATTTTCACAAAGTTTCCGAACTATAGATATCAATAGATAATCAAATTCCTAGTACGTACTAATTGGGTACTTGATATTTAATATTCATGGCTCTTGATTAGCAGCTTGCCATACGCAGCGAGAACTTCGGCTATACGTTTTATATTCATCTCGCCTGAGGGAGGTGATGGATGATGTTTCTATGATTCTTATGTAGCAAAAAATAGACGTTAATAAGTTCCGGTGCTCACATCACAAACTTAGAGATATTATCGGATCATCTTTAAGATGGTTGGGAGAGTTTTGTTTACAATTATATATACTCTTAGAGCCCTTATTATTTACCTTGTATAAACCAGACGCGTCCCTCATTATCAGTGTCTTAAAGGCACTATCACCCATTTATAAGAAGGGGTCACACGTTTTTGTGTACTATAAATGTTTCTCGTTTGCCATGACACCTGCCTATGTCTAACATGCATCATCATCTACTGTCTGAAGTTATTCTGACCCGAGCACGCCCCCGAAAAGATATGATAACTCCACCGCAAGGGCCAAACAGAAGCAAAATAGTGACACTTCAATATCGAAGCCTCTCTCGTGGAGATTGTAGGAAGCGAACCATCCTGCCAATACAGGCGAGAATACTGGCATTGTGCTGCTCGATCCGGCTTGGGATATGCTCTTAATTATAGGAGATGGGGGCCCAAGACGCCTGCTTGCATCATCCAGGCTCCTCAACCTCATCTCTCAGGTCGTTGGGAGATGTTGCACTGCAACCTTTCTTCCGAGTAAAGCAAATCGCAAAGTCCTACTACTTAGAAATATCACTGACCCGATTGTGATGAGGATTACATTAAAGCCCTGCACTACCGGGGCCCCTGGTTAGAATATGCGATGAACGTAGAGAGGCTTGCCATAATTGTGCTCCACTCCGGTCGATATGTTTTTTTGGGGGCAATTAGTCCATATAATTCAAGGATCATGGTCGTCTTCTCCGGAACGCAAGTTTATTTCATGATGTAGAGGGTTTTTTTTTTTTTTTTTATTTATCCAACAAGGCTCTGCCCACCCTACGGCCTGATTTCAGTATTCAATGGGATAAGATATCCATCCTGCATTTTTTGCCCCTTGAACTTGAATATAGGGCTTATTTCCCTTATTTATAGCCCCAATAATTGACCTTACCGATCGAGTGAACGCGCTCATGAAAAATATACAGAAGGGACTGTAGTTTGTCGACTTAAGGCTAGCGAATGATGATAGCCGTCACGAGATAGATCCAGGGTAGTGGCGTCTTCTGCATGTCCTCTGTGTGAACTCACGCCGGTGCCATCGCTGGAACTACGACAACCTTATAAAAAAAAAAATATAAAAGATCTCTCTGCCAGTATTTACCCGGATGCACAGTCCTTTGGAGCCCTGGGGAATAGGGCTGCATTTACGAACCAGCCTGCTACAAAGACTGAGAGACACATTCGTTCGATAAAAGACACCCTGCCCTAGTGTAGGACTCTCGTAGAAGTTCACCATTGCCCGCTTCGGGATGTCCTAGACATTCTCACCCGGTGGGTTAGTGGGATGATATCCGAGACCACTGGACTAATGTTATTACCTAGGATGACGGCGAGAGGTGAGGATGGGCGTGATGTAGAAGTCTGAGTTGAAGAGAAGACAGACTCCGTGAAAGCGGCATTACTTTGGACGTCTTTTATTAAATTCGTCCGCTCTTTCCACTATCCAGTAGTTTAAGGCCTCCCTTCAATGTCCAGGTAACGACCTCGTCTATCCTTCAATTAACCGGAATGTGAGAGGTTCAGAGGGCGCATTTGATTGGCTTCGGTGTGGGAGATGGAAACCTGGCTTTTCAAAATTAATAATAATTTAATTGTCCATTATAAATAATAACCGGTACGGCCTTCTCCGGAAGCATCCGAGGCAGAGCCGGCTTTCTCCAAGTAATAACAAAAATCTCGGAGTTGGGCGTTGGCCCCAGCTTAGCTTCTCGCCTCTCCTGATCTGAACCAGAAACGCCGGACGGACGGATAATGACCAGAAGGAGAAGGAGAAAAATAATAAAATAAGTAAATCGTAGACCCTGATTACTAGTACGGACCCCCACTCAAACGCAAAAGGACTGCTGCACCGACAGAGTCATCACTACAGAGTACTGTGACAACGACATTTCTTCCAACTAAAAGCCACATCTCAATCGGGTGTCTGAAATTTGCCGTAGCCGAATCCCGATGGGCCGAATGATTCTTGCCCAGGATGAGTGAGGGCTTTTTTAATTAAGCCTTTACAAACAAGCGTTTGTGGCTGAAAATTAATAGTCAGATCCGTACCTAATTGCCACCGAGAGGGCAACTATCCCGGTTAATATCTGTGTCTGTCTTTTCCTTTTCCTCTTGCTTTTAGCCAGCTGGCTCGTGCTAGTTTACCACCACGGGGTAATAACTCGGGGTTGAAGAGTCTCTCCATCTCCAGAGGGTTGGGTTGCGTGAGTGAAGAGATTTCCTGGTTCCGACCAACGACTGCTGCGAAGCTATACTTAATTAGGGCACGAGAAAGGGGCATTCCAAGGTCGCTACGGAGAACTAAAAAGGGGAAAAAAAAAAAAAGAGAAAAGAAAAGAAAAGAAAAAGAGGGAAAAGGATTTAAAAAAAAAAGCTTTATTGAAACCGTAATCGTAATGATCATAAAAATATTATTACAGAAAAAAAGAAAGTAAATCTAACCTGATGAAAATGAAATACCCTCCGTACGCGAAGTCCCCCTTCTCTCTGTCTCACGATCTCCCCTTTTCTTTTTTTTTTTTTTCTCCGCGGTTTCAAACGACGGAGTCCACTTTCCCTGCCCGGGGTAATTCATTCCCTTCATTAGCTTTTTTTGAATATTTTCTACTTCTCAGCTGAGACATGCTCAACCTGGGTCGCCCCACCCGTCGAGTCCTCGAGTTGCATCCTCTTTGCCTCCAGGTCGTCGTCGAGCGCACCCAGGGCGCGTCCGCCAAAGAGGAGATCGATCTCCTCCAGCGACTTTTGCTTTGTTTCCTTGAAAAAGAAGTAGATGGTAGGGATCGTCACAACAATGTCTAGAGAGTCATGTTAGTCAACGGTTTCCCACGGCGGGTGAAATCTCTCTTTTTTTTTTTTTTTAATAATCAACCGGGGTCACTCACTCCATGCAACAAAAATAAAGTAGAATTTCCAGCCCATCTTGCCGAGAGCGATCGGGGAGACCTGACTCCACAGTGTACTCACGACCCAGTTTCCAATACCCGTGGCGAACGCATTTCCCTTTCCACGGATTTGCATCGGCATGATCTCGGACATGTACACCCAGCTAATGGAGCCGAAAGACATGGAGAAGATACAGGTGACACAGAAGAGGAAAAACACACCACCGATGCTGTATCCGGTGCGCGTGCCGTCGAGATTCTGCGAGTTCAATGCCGCCTCGCACACCAGAGCGATCGTGATTCCGGCCGCGCCGAAGAGGAGAGGCTTTCTGCGGCCAACGCGATCGAGCAGGAAAGTAATGAAGATCAGGTTGCACAACGGTCCCACCACGTTGTAGATACCGGTCACGAGGGTGGCCCGGTTGCCGGTGATGCCCAGAGCCTCGTACATGATATTCTGATAGTAGTTGATCACGTTGATACCCGTCATTTGCGTGAAGACCTGGATGAGGGTGCCCAGAAGGAGTCGATGGCGCCACTGCGGCACCTTGAACATCACGAGCCAGCCGGAGGCAGTCACCTCCTTCTCCGCGTTGATGGTTGCCTTGATCTCGGTAAATTCTTTCTGGATCCAGTCATCGTTGGTCCCGTCAAAATGGAGGCGTCGCAGCACGCGCAGGGCCTCCTCGTCCTTGGCCTTTTCGATCAGGTGACGGGGGGACTCGGGCATCCAGAAGAGACCAACAAGAAGCAGGAGGGCGGGGAGTGCCTGGAACGCTAGCGGAAATCGCCATTGCACCTCATTGGTGACAGGGGCATGGAGGGAGCCATATCCGATCCATCTATATGTCCCCGATGTGAGCCTTAATCCCTCGGGTTGGGGGGAGTTATGGTTATGGACTTACGTGCTGACAATGAAACCAACTCCAATCATTTGCTGAGCCAAACCGACGATTCTACAATGAATTTCGTAAGAGATAGTTCTTCTAGAGAGGAAAAGAGGGTTGACTCACAAACCACGGTTCCTGGGATGGGCACACTCGGCCTGGTAGACCGGCACTGACATACTCATGACACCAACGGCCCAGCCAGCGATAATACGGCCGACAAGGATCATTGCCAGATCCCGGGCGGCGCATTGCAGAACGGCACCGACCACAGAAAGAAAAGCACCGATCTGAATGGTATTCTTACGACCCAGTCGGTCAATGGTCATACCAGCCATCAGGGCGCCAATGGCAGCTAGAGCAAGCAAAGCCAACAAGTTAGTAGATGTATAACCCCCTCCCCCCAGGCTATGAGATGAGTATCCTGTAACATACCGCCACCGGAGAAGGTACTATTGATAGCACCAATAATGGAAGATGTCTTGGTAGTGTTGAAGAAGTTCAAGAAGTTGGGAGAGGCAATCACATCAGTCATGACACCGGAATCGTAACCGAACAAGAAACTGCCGGTAGCTGCAAAGGCAGCGAGACCGATAGTGAAACCCCGGCCCATCTTGCTTTTTACTGTTTGGTGACTTGACAAGTTTAGGGTTGCTGTTTGTGAGGGACAGAATCTGGGGATCTGGGGGTGGGAAGGCAGGAACTATTTAAAGTAAAATCATCGGCTACGGAGTATTCAAGGAGTCATGCATGAACAGTGGAACTCCCATGTGAACAAATCCTATCACGCGTGCAAGAAAAAAAAAGAACTAAAATTAAATTGAATGCATCCGGAGCAAAGAAGGGGGAAGGGGGGGCAAAAACTGTACTCCGGACATCTCAAGCACATGGCCGGGTAAATTGAGCCATGAAATTGGATTCCAGATCCAGGACTTTAACCAGATAGCCAGCTAGAAGACGATAATAGTCCGCAAAGGATGATTGGAGAGGCAGTGGAATGTCGGAGAACGGGCGGGTTCCACGGTTGAATGAGAGCGTGACAAGCTGGCGCTGTGGGGAGTGTGTCTAACGTCGTGCTCCGATAGCGTCGGTAAGCCTGCGTCTACTGGCTCGCTTGGCTCGTTGTCCCCGCCCCCGGCTTGCCGACTCCTCCTTCACTGTCAGTCTGCCTTCTCGTTAGCAAACTCTGAGACGCTCTCGTCAGACCATACCGAGTCTGTCCCGCGGAAGCTGCTCCCCTCGCAGGAGGGGAAATAGCCTAAATATGAGCGAGAAGCGGAGAGAGCGAGAGAGGACAAGATAGCCAGCAGATACTCTTTCAGTTAGTCTCGACACTCGATAGCAGGAAAAAGAAGAATAATATTTCTCTAGGTGGATCTAGCCATCACTCCTTATTGTAAATTGGGTGGATGTTTATTATTTTATTCTTTTCGGATGTTTTTACCCAGCAGAGTTCCCAAAATATCCCGTCGCCACAAGCCTCAATTGTACCGCGCGGGGATAATTCCGAGGCTCTCCAGGTGACAATAATCCCGACTATCTGGGAATACCACCATGCGATCTAAAGATCGTCTTGCATGAGTGCCAGATCAGCCTTTAGTTACCATTTTAATCTTTTACCCCAGTCTCAAAAGGGGGGAGGATTGCCTCCCCCGTATTTCCTGGTGGAGGAGAGGGGTTAGTTGTGACATAGTGAGATCATAGGCGCAAAGGTATGATACCGAACGACGCATTAGGTTAGAAGCAAAGGGCTCTCCAGAAAGTGCGAAGTCTAAAGCCGAACTTTTAAACACCTGGGGAAATCTCCTCCTCGGCTCCTGAATCAGCAAGAAGAGCAAAACAGAAAACACAAACAAACCCGAATCCAACAACAGTCTACTGCCCTACTAAGAGACGCATCTTCATGACCATACATTTGCACCATATTCATCTATTCCAGCACTGGGGGTCGCATGCACAACTAGAGCAATGTAACTAGAATCATAGAATCACCCGATTATGATATGCCGGCCTACTCTACCTAGTCATGAGACCCCGGGCATAGGATTAGCCACTTGCTTCTATATCTCTTTATCGGGGCAGGCCATCATTCGCGGGAAAGACTAGTGGACCCGAAGCGATGCCGGTCATTGAAGCCTCAACGGAACCATACCCGGGAGAGAATCGGCGGAACGGGGAAAAAGGAGAAGCAAACAGGCTGAATAGGCCCAATCCGATAAACATCGGCACGAACTCGTTGTCGTCATAGAATTTCATCTTCGGCCTTGATGCTGCACTCTGATTAGTCCGGGAGCCCTTTCTCGTATACGGTGTCATTGTCACAAAATCGGACGGGCTTTGAGGGGTTACTCCCCGCTTGACTAGCCATTACTTACCTTCTGTAGGGCGCCCTTTAAACTCATTGTACATCACATGCTCAACAACAATAGTAAAAAGTATGCCACGATATGAGTCCTAGTGGTAGTCACGGGTATCTTTGTGAATTTGATCCTCCAGGTTCGGTCAGGATCGAAGATAGGCCGGCCTCACTCCTGCAGGATGACCCCTAGTACGTGTAGGACTATAACTAGTTAGTGCTTGTCAAGACTCTAAGAATGGCTTTAAATAATAAGGCGCGCATCTTCCACTAGCAAAACGTCGATGCGTGGTCCCTACCTAGGTACCTACGTTCAAGCCGTGTCCATTCGAAGTCGAACTCCCTTCTTTTTTTTTTTTTTTTTGGTGAAAAAATAAAAATATTATTATTCCGTCATATTACTCTAGATATATCTTGGAGATACTGTAGTTTCTTAAATTTCGAACATGATACCAGCACCTCATCTAGCCGGGGAGGGGGAACAAATACCAAATACCAAATATATATATCTACGAAATAGCATGGTGGCTCAATTTCGCGTACGATGCACTTAGAAATATATCATGATGTGACTTTGCTCTAGGGTAGAGATAGTGATAAAGCGATTACTATCCACCTACCGAACTACTTGCTATCAGCTGTATCGTATATAGGAGGTAGTTATCACAATGGGAATCAATGCTTGCGACCAAGCCATGGACAAGATTAGTATCTACCTAGGCCGGGACTGTACAGTACAGCGTTGCACCCTTAATATTCGACTTGATTTCGACTCCCTTCTCGTTACAATAAACTAAATTTATTTTCTTGGGCTTTCTTGTAGAGTTCAACTATTTTCTTATGTCTCATAAATGACAGATAATGAAGCTTCCAGCACGTTTGGCTCTCACTTTCTTGGCACTGCCGAACCAATAGAGCCGCTCAAAATACCCTGAATATCACTACTATTAATGGGTTAGGGGTGATTGGGGTGGCCCAATGCAACTAGAATGTTGAAAGTACGAAATGTCTCACCCCCCTTTTTTTTTTCTTTTCTTTTTGTGAAGTGTTAAAGGGGTGTCATCTGTAGGGAAGGGCTGGCGTCAGAGACTATATTTTACCAAAGCATTTTGATCAACGCCAAGACCGCATCGTTTTCAACCTCTCACCTTTCCTAAAGTGGTGACCAGTGTCAGAAGCTGGGCAAAAATGACAAAAATACCGACCGTAATCCTCGTCAAATGTCCACCAGATCATCCTGTGTGGCGTAATGGTATTTCCGGTATTGAATAGATCCACGTGAGAGACTAATTCGGACTAGCTTATGAGGTGCTTAGCCCCTCAGCACAGCCCATGCAAAAAGGGGATTGGGATTATCATCATGTCATCACAGCAAATCCATATTACCTATCGCCTCACACATGTGCAATCCTACAAGCTAGCTATTTGTGTGCCATGTCAAAACTGAGGCAGAAGCATGAACAACGAGCGGATGAGGAAATTAATGGCCTAGAGTGAAAAAAATAGATCCACTAGAAGTCTCCGGTTACCCGGCTCAAGGAATGCAAGGGCGTCAGCGTGGCAGAGGGCGGCGCCGGGTGGATGTGCAATTCATCATCACGGACCCTTCCGCGACAGCGAATAGGCCCGAGGTTCTAGGGACCATTCGATCACACGCTAGACGATGGACGTGGCAACAGAGCCGCAATAACCATGATCGGGACAGTGTAGAGGGTGTGGAGACTCGGGATCGAAGGGTTCAGCTCGATGATAACGGTGCCCCAAAAAGCCGAGAAGCCATTATAGAAGACGAAGATTTGGTAGTTGCTACCGTCTCTGATTGTTTGATCCAAGAGAGAGGCACCGCCATACCCAAGCAAACATCAGTTGCCCCATCTTCTTCGTTGGAACCTGTTGAGCAGGATACAGAGGGGCGGAAGGAGTCTTCAAATGCAACAAGCCTATGCTTGGTCATAGATCCATTAGATGAGATGAGCACGGGGAAGTCAAAACCCACTCACAGGCTACTCTCATCGGGCCAGATGTACCCCTTGAGTGCTAGCATGCTTGACCCTTGCCAGATCTATGTTCACTCTCCGTTACCTCTGGAACTTGTCAGTGTTTCCAACAAGTACTGTAAGATAGAACCAAAGAGAATTGACCAAGTATCCCACTGATTTTCCTAGGCATTTCCGTTTTATGGCCCAACTTAATGCCCGAGATACCCACGGATGGCATGCATTGGGGCGTACAACACTGGTTCCACAACTCCACTCTCCATCCCGCACTGCATAGCGCTATGCTATTTGGCGCGTACTCACATAGGAGAACAAGGTGGCTCCTCAAAGGGACCGACCACTTCGGCGTTTCAGAGACGAATCAAATGAGACAGTGCGAGGCCGATTCAATTGCCAAGATTAGTGCCGCTCTTCAAGAACCCTCACAAGCCGTGTCGGATGAGATCATTCTGTCTGTGTTATGCCTTGCGGCGAATAAGCAGGAGTCTCAAAGGGGGAAACAAATCCACTCTCCCTTCCAAGCTCCTCTGCGGAGTCTCCAGTGGCTCGATGTGTATGGGATTCTTTCGGCAAACCCGGTCCATGTGGCTGGATTGTTCAAGATCATTCACTTAAAGGGCGGCTTAGAGAAAATAGAACTCCCGGGGGTTGCTGCCACCATAGCATTGTAGGTGACTCCGTTGAATGGAGAGATCGGTCGGATCGGCTTTTGGTTAATCGTACTAACTCCCTCAAAGTTTCGGCATACTCAATGCTAGCAAGACATTGACAGCACCGACTTTCCCCTTTATTTCGCTCCGTGGTGCAAAATTGACATTGCATCAAGTGATTTCTAATGATATGCCAACTGAAGAGGCCGAGCCCTGCCCCCTCTTGGAAATTTGCCTGACGGATGAGATGGACGTTGTAATTCGAGGCATCCGGAAGTATATTTCTCTCGTTTTGGCGTACCAAGATGGGGTCCAAGTAGAGGTGAATGGCTGTTATCTGTGTGACTTCCGCAATGTTGTCCAGTGGCAATTGATGTTGCTGCCTCCCGCTCATGAACTTATTATTCCGGTCGGGGTGTGTCCATTGTACGAGGCATGTCGGCTTGCACTCACCATTTTTGGAGTGGGGATTGTCTTCCCCCTACCGGCTGAGAGCGCACCCTTGGCAAGCCTCGCAGAAATGTTGCGAGTCGAACTTGAGTCATATAAGCCAAAAGCCATGATACAGACACCGCACACGATCGCAGTGCGATGTTGGTGCTTGGTCATGGGGGGAGTGGCTGCAACGGGGACTCCGCACCGGAGGTGGTTTGTCCAGCAGCTTGGTCAACTGGCTGGACTCTATGGTTTTTCAACCTGGGAACGACTGAGGCGCTTAATGATGTCAATCATATGGCTACAGAGCGGCTGTGATCCGGCAGGGAAACAGCTGTGGGACGAAGTGATGGATGCGCTAGGTATTTCTGAGACTCATACCTGGGTTGACTGACAATTCGAGTGTACACTACACCCAGCCTCAGTGGTCTGCTATCTTGTTGTTCTCGGTATTAGTTCCTCTGACAAGAGGATTTGTTGGGTTAATTCCAATGTCATAAGATGTCCCCGCACAGCACACCCTATGAGAGAATAGTGGTAATTACCAGGTACTGGAGAGGAGAGGGAAGTACGGTCGGTTGACTAAAATATTCATTTATACGTGCGAGGGGGAGGTGAGATGAGTCAGCACTGGCGCGGTGGTGACGGAAATATTCACCTTCCTGTCTGGGAAGGTGTCTACACTAGCCCCCTGGATGCAGGTGACCCGTTGGGCATAAATCATTATTATAGGCTCTCGGTAGTGCGAAAATACCGAATGCAGATAGTTGCTTCCTAATCTGTTTTATGCCGATACCCTCTTCTGCAGATCTTTATTATCGGGAATTCGCTGAAGCAGGGCGCCGTAAAACCATCCTGGAAAAAAGGCACAGCCAAAATGTATATAAACAGTAAACGGAAGAGAATTTAAGTGTTGAACAAAGGTGCAGTACGTAGATAGCTCTATACTTTTTTACGCCCGGTTCTTCAGCACGACCGAACCGTGAGTACGCCACGGTCGGGGAATCGGAATACCAGAAGGCAGTCCCGCCACAAGATTGTGGGAGCCTGTTGCTGTTGATGAGGTACGATCTAGTGTGGCGTCTATAAAACCCCCCCTACGACTAGGTTGGACCTCTTGACTATGGTCAACCTTCTAGCGAGGTATGCACCCATAATTTAACAGGCTTCGCGATTATTTGGGCGACGAAAACCTCGTATTTATGGAGACTCAAGGTCAAAAGGTGTCCACCTATTTGTTACCCCCACAAGGATTTTCCTTTGTTTTGATATTTGAAAGGATCGCGTTCTCCGACGTCGACCACGACCACGGACCCGACGCGTGCAGACGCTGGAACATTGGAGTGAAGTATCGGCGTTATTAGGTCGATATATATTAATCGGGCGCGCATTGAGACTATGTGGAAGTTCTATTCAATGTTGGCAATTGGGCGATTTAGGCTTTGCTCTACGAGGGGTCGGTGTGAACCTGGATTTCGCTCAACCGATTTCAAGTCCGACATATAGATGCTAAATTGAATTGCCGGGGAGCAGACAGCAGGACAGACCGGAGTAACGTAGCGGGATGACGCAGTGTGCACTCCAAGCCTCGGCGGGTATCTGTGATCGTGTTGTTTCCCTGGATCACCAACTCGTTTGCAAGTGGAGCCAAGCCACTAGGGGATCTAGACCCAGCGTTAATTACTCGGATTGCCGGCCAAGTCATGTTGGAGAAAGAGTTTAATATCTTTGCGCGACTCCGATTGGTGTTGACTCGGGAAGTTCGAGGATCCCCGATCTGAGAATGCTGAGAGGGACGCTGTTTGGTGAGTTATATTGTGTTTTCCACATGTCCCTCGGTTCAACCCCGCATATTGTTGTTGAATATGGAGTAATGGTACCTACTTAGCTTGCTGCGTGGCGGAATTCGAACCTTCTCAATCGTGCGGTTCCAGCCGGTTGAGGGCTGGGGAGATTTTTGTCTCCATCAAGTCTAGGGTCGTCAGCAACGTGACATCAAAAAATCCCACTTGTGTGACCAGGATGCCCGAGCCTTTCTCACTGAATCCATTGCTGAAATCCCTGGAAGGGGTGAACAGCCCAGGACTTCGACGACCGACTCAGCGACAGAGCGCCCAGTGTAACCCCGCATTTCCCAGAGCTCTAGCGCCAAAGACTCTACCAATACGAAAACGCAATTCGAGTGAGGAAACCAGGCCTTCAGCTAACCTAGTAGCTACTTGCTACTAGGAATTAATTAATGTGGGATCAATCACCCTCAACGAGAGGCCAATTGTTGTTGTGTCTTGGTCCTGCCGAGGGAGGGACATGTGCGTCTGTCAGCATTGACTGAACTGCAATATATAAGGGCCCAAGACCGTGGCATTTTCTAGTTGGGGCCAGCATCAATCTTTCCTACCACGGAGCAGAGGTACTCAATTGCCCAAAATGAAGTTCTCTACTATGATTTCCGTCATCACCCTCCTCGCTCCCGGGGGGTTTGCTTCCCCAACCCATGTACAGCGTGACATCGCTGCCATTGAGGGCGTTCTCAGCAACATCAACACACAAGTGAATGCCCTCAACACGGCAATCAAACAAACCCCTCCGGACCCGGAGTCCATTGTTGCTCAGTCAGACACACTGATCCAAACCATCCAAGATGGCACGGTCACCGTCAGGGCCCAACCGGTGCTGGGTCAGCTAGATGCCCTTAATCTTGTCACACCAACACAGAAACTTGCAAGCGATACACAGACCACGATTAATAGTCTGATTAGTATCAAGGCCACAATCCTCAGGCTCGGCTACGGATGTACCACCCTGGAGTCACTGCAAAAGCAGTTCGATGCGGCGACTGCTCTCTCGGCGGCGGTCGTGTCTAAGGTTCCTGCTGGTTTGGAGGGCATTGCGAAGGACTTGGCGGATAGCATTGCAAATGCCATTCAGTCCGGTATTACTGCCTATCAGGGCTCTTGCGACTCTACATCTACAACCACAACTACCACCACCGCTGCGCCTACTTCCACCACCCAACCTCCGACAAGCACTACCACAACTACAGGCCCGACCGCTTGTCCCGCATACTAAAGCTTCGCTGGTATGAATATCAATATCAGGATGCCTAAGTGTTGGGTAGACAAAGATAGTGGGGTTTTTTGCTTTTTAATATTCTTAATTCAATAACACTAAACCACGGAGACATCATTCTAAGGACAGAGATTTTGCCTTGGTTTCATGAATGCTCTAGATTCAAGGATTTCGATACATTTCCACAATAATATAATATATGATACAGTCTCTCATATTTTTATGAACATAATATCCCAGGATCACCAGCTTGTGCTGTACCTTAGTCTCGCCTACCCTGCTTCATGGCGACAAAATGCCGAAAACTATGCAGCTTGTATAATAGAACGGCTAAGTTGTTCCATACTGTAAGAAATAGCATATCTAAGGATGTAACTCTTAAACGTCTACAGCGAACCATTGAGCATATTTCAGGTAGTTTCATTCATATCGATATTGTTGAAGGTTGATACGAGTATATTTTGGATTGGTTGACGCTTTCTTGTATCGTCGTGGTGAAGTGTCACGGTATCCAGGTAGCTCCGGTCTCAGCTGGGGACGTGCCTATTCAACAGAAATTGAATATCTATCACGATATGACGTTGTTGCAAACATGTTAACCAACCTATCGATACAGCGCGAAACTTTGTCGGATTCCAACCACTAGAATTTATCACAGTTTCGACCTTCGCAATCTTTTATCTAAAGAGGTCTATTACAATCCTCCCGCAAGCTGGGTAGCTAAGTATATAATCTAGCCCGGAGATAGGCATATACGGTGGATAGCGCTGCAACGTATAGTCTCCTTTCTTGGAGCACTTCTGTTGTCCAAATGAGGAATGGATTTTATATTGTGGTGGTGTATATTGGCTCAGGTCACCTGGCTGTGGTATTATAGGACTTATATTCAAATAAGTATCAAGTTAGAGATTTAACTTTAAGCCTCAGATAGATGTGTGTATCAGTTCCTTATGAATCAATATTAATTTTAATTATCAGATAATAAATCGATGAACTGCGCTTTCTTTATCCATCCGGGCTTAATGTTGTATGGCAGGCGACGCAATAGGGTCAGCTTGTATTAAATAGGCTCATGTCAATGCCTTATCTAGCACCCAGTTATTTAAGGTGACTGGCTAACCTATGACAATTAAATTTATTTTCATTTTCCTGCATAGCTTGGAGAGAGTGAATCATAATAGCTTATTTAATTCTCTTATCTATTAGGGAAATGCTTTAATGCTCCAATGCTTAAAAAAAAAAAAAAAGAAAACATGCTAAGCCCATGTACGGACACTAGTCCACGCATTAATAACTCAGGCGTCATCTTGATTACTTGTAGGAAAACATTTTACGATGTTAAAAGTCATCGATAGGGATTTACCACTAGTTTATACCTTGCGTTTAAACTCAATTGGTATCCAAATTTGGATAAGGTGGAATTTATTCCTAACCAATAATGGCCCGTAGTGGACTTGGGGCTAGAGTGGGGGCCATTTTGCTAGACAAGGACATGCACACCTTCTAAAAACGGAAAGTGAATCTACATGGATGGTTTTTCCACATGGCATGACACCCCATTATTATCGTATCAAAGACTACTCTACATAAGAATATAGAGATATGTCTGCTATCAGGCTATATTTCCGAACTTCACTGCCTAGGCATTTTTTAAATAGTAAGGCATTTTTTAAATAGTATCTTCTCAGTCAGCGCAGACCTTCCCCGCAAATTTCGAAAAAAGCCGAAGACTGTTCATTCAAGAAACAAAATTAGTGAGGAAGAAAAAGGGGTGTTAGCACCTTATCCATGATTTAGTGGCATATCCCAGATAAAGAGACCAAAGGAAATGCCTCTTAGTGTACTCCGTAGGAGACATTTTGAATTCCTGGGTCGATGTGGGGCCTCTGTTGTGGGGCAGAAATGTGCACGTTGATCTTCTTAATAATGTCATTTTTATGAAAACTATCTGGTAACATAGTAACAGTATTATAGGGTTGGTTGCCTTCCTCAGTGTTGTACGACTCGGGAAAAGGTCTCGCTTACTGACACCGTATCAGGTATATGAGCGGTACTGCGCATTTTACACCAAATCTCAATGATGATTGGCTATCTCTAGGTAATCCATTTATGGATGAACACGGTGTATCCGGTATCTCTGTTCTGGAGTTCTCGCGTCTCACGGCGATCGAATCTGATCCGACCGAGTCACGTCTCAGCCGATGTGCGAGTTGAGAGAGTGAAAGTGCCCACCTACCAGGTATCTAGTATATTGTCTTGCATTCTATTAGATAGCGACTAGGTGAATGAGAAATTTTTAGATCTTGAGGCTAGATCACGCGATGGAGAAGCGAAGCATTCCAGGACAGCCGTCCATACGTGAAATTTCAACCAAAGCTGTGCTGACTAAATTTAGAAAGAAAGATTTCTCATCAAGGTGAACGCTTGAACTCGCTAGTTAGAGCCTAATCTGATTTATAATTGTCTAAGTCGTTAGCGCGACGTCTTTGGTGACTTCCAAAGTTGGTTTGAGTTTGAAGAGTGATTGACCCGACCCACAATACACTTAAAATAGGTATACAAACCACCAGCCAGGGCTTCAAAGGGTCTAGGGAGAGAGTTGCAATAATGCTAACGGGCAGCAGCTGAAGAATTTAAGCAGAATTACAGTTCTCGTTCCCCACATATTGTGGTTTAGCCCATTTTGATTTGCTGCGCGGCTGAAAATTACACCTAGTTGAATACCACCACACGACTAGGAGATGGTACTTGGAAATGCCTTCACCCACTCTATATATTTACCGTTCAGCCCAGTTCAGCCTTGTAACTACCCTCCAATATTCGGTGTTGACTTTTTTTGTGTGCTGGCTCTCATCAAAGAAAGAGAAAAAGGAAAAAAAAGAAGGATGGTTGAATCAGTGACAATGCTCCAATGTGCCCCGCATGCTTGTAACGCTTGTTCGATTAAGAAGAGAAAATGTGACAGGCATCTTCCGAGTTGTAAAAGGTGTCTCCGGTAGGTTTTCCATGATGGATGGAGCAAGACCATCCTATTAGTTTGGGAAAGTGAATCTCCGGCTAATGCGAAATGGTCCCAGAGTCAAGCAGCACTGTACTTACGGCAAGTCGATAGCGTTATTTGGTGACGCACAAGAAGCGGAATATTCTCAACGGGATCAACAACACACCTTACCAATCCAACCATGGGACATGCAAATAGCGCGCCCTCTAAATGCTTGTACAAGATGTCGTGCTGGGAAGAGAAGATGTAGTAGGACTTGGCCCAGCTGCTCGCGATGTGACCGGTTAGAGAAAACACCAAAACCTTCCTCACATCAAGCATTAGCTAAATGCTCATTTAATGGATTGATAGACAAGGAGTATCGTGCGACTATAACTTCGTGAAGGATTCAGCAGCCGCTCTGGCCGATGGAACTGACCCTACCCACTCTATCGGTGAAAGGGCTTTGATGACTCTGCAGAATGAAGCACTGCTAGCTCGACTGACGACAGCGAACGAGGGGGAAGGTCCGTGCTCTCGGTGTAAAAGGTACGATCGAAATATTCTTATACACACTTGTGTGTTCTAAAAATTCTCTCCAGGAATAGCGCGGTCTGCGTTTGCGAGTTGAACTGGCAATTCGTGACCTTGATGCCCCCGGATATAAGGCAGGCTTTCTTACAACATACTACTGCTGCCCTGCAGAATCTTTATGGGCCTTGCATCAAACCAAACTACCCAGTAGAACATGGATACCACATTCCTATGATACTAAAACATTGTAAGTGGAGAGAAGATCTACAAATGCGGACCATATTAGCAGCCCCCACAGGGAGAACAAGCAACGCTGACATGAAATCTACCTGATTAGTTTGCTCACTGACCCTTATGCCCGTAACGATAGGCGGACCAAAAAGCCTCGCCACACATGTTCAAACAACCTGGATGCAGTATGCCATGCAGGATGCTTGCTTATTCCATGCCACCATATATAGCGCGTCGGCGCAAATGGATAAACTGCGTTGTATTTCTAATAGTCCTGTGACTGTATTCCACCACGTTCAAGCCTTGAAATTACTTCGCGAAAGAGTGACGAGTCCAGGGTTCCAACCGGACTACGCAACCATAGCTACGGCATTAGCCTTAAGTTATTTCAACGTATGAATGGCCATATTGCCCTTTACATTGTTGATCACCGCGCTAACGGTCCACAGATGACAGTTAATGACATAGAAGGTGCTCTCACCCACAATCGAGGGTTACTAAAAATGTTAGAGTCTAACAAAAACAATGAGCCGGATATCACAGGGCTTATGGCTCTAAGCAACGAGTAAGCTAGGACCACACTTGGCTCGCAAGGTGAACAAGCAAAAAGCTAATATAGCGAATTTCCTAGAACCCTCCTCGCCTTTTGCATGATTCTCAATAAGGATCTTCCGCTTTTGCCATTTGATGGTATGAGCTCTGATAGTAGCTCTACGCTGACGGCCTTCTCGAGTATTCAACCATCAAACCTAGTTGGAAGAGTACTTTCACGCGCATCATCCATGAAAAGAAACATTCTTTCAAGCCTCACCATTTTCCAACTAGAAAAAATCCTTTGCTTTATAGCTCAAATAGAAGAGACAGTAACTCTTACCCCAGCAGATCTCGAGTATTATGTGAATGCTGCCTACGCCTCACAGGGAACGGATCAGGACATAGGGCATCCCTGCGATGACGACTACTCATCCTTGGAAAGCATCAACGAATGCTGCCAGTTGGCTGTGAAGGTATTCTGGGATTCTATTGGAGATGGATACTCAGTGAAACCAAGAACTCATACGATGCACGAAAATATAGAGAAACTCCGGAAGCTCGCAGGAAATATCAATCTTCTATCATGGCTTCGAAATGCACCGGAGGCATACGTTTGGGTGCATTTTACAGCCGGGGCGGCATGTTCTGCCGAAGTGGATCGGATCTACTTCATTATGACCGCCATGCCTGTCATAACAGCCTCAGATACAACGGAGCTTAGGATGTTGAGGGAAGGTTGCCGATATGTGCGATGGTTGGGTGAGATGCGTGCGATGAACACGATAGACGCTGATTTGCTGTTAGAGTAATGTTCGATAGTTCTGATCAATGTATGCAATTGCACTGCTCGTCTAGAAAAATCACTTCTCTACGCAATACCCGATATTGAGTTTATCCAAGCATAGGTATTGTCTCCTACTTTTGAAAGTTACTAGCTCGTATAGCGGGCACCACGTTTTGAGGTCGTGAGGTGCTTGCGTGCAGTTCTAGAAGGGAATAGTCTGCTGACCAAGACTGACTAAAGAGGAGGCAAATTTTTAGCCTCCCAAATAGCCTGGATGGACTTGCGTCAAATGATTCGCCGTCCTGAAGTTGATTGTACCTATGCAAGGGCGCTATATCAAATCCTAAAAAGAAATCGTCGCAAGCTTTTCCCGTTCCAGATGCTTAGTTGCCTCCACGGAGGTATACTCCGAGTAGACTCGCTTGGCCGAATCTTCGAGATTGTGGCTAGGCAGTGACATCCTGCCAAACGCCATCTCATTGAGTTTCCCCAAAGGGACTCCCTGCATGGATCATTCAACAAGCACAAATCATCGTCAAAATACCGGGGTAGACAAACTTCTCCAACGGTGACTAGCGTTATTAACTGGGAGGGGAAGTGGAGGCAACTAACGGGGTAGCGTCCGCTAGTCCCCCATATTGACGCCTAACCGGCGTCTTGGCGATGCAAGCCTTTCATGTATCTATACAGAAAGCACTTCAAGAGCCTCCCTACCTCTAAGAATAGTAATGTATCTATGTTTGTGGGACCAGTCATGGGTCGCTTCCTCAACACTTTTCGGGAGGTGCCGATATTGCTTGTTATCTATTTTTATGCCCCCCTCTCTTTCTCTGTGTGTGTGTGCCTGCGGTGGGCTGCCTCTGTCTGCCTTTGTCTTGTCTCCTCTGAAGTGAGTTCAACACACTGTTCCGGTAATTTACACAGCCCCAATGGCAAAAGCACCCCTGTAAGTGGCGCTGGATAGTCAGCTGAACCCGGACTAGAGCAAGGAAGCCCTTTTCAGACTAAGTGACGTGACGTCTCATTCTAGGATCGAATCCCTGTCGGACGTGGCGAGCTGAATGTGAATCACTCACTGTGGAATCAGCCCTACGAGCCAAATCCCATTCTGCTCATAGTGGGACCTCAATACAAGCCTGCAATCCTGACAAGCGTCATGTAGGAGCCCGAGGAGATCTAAATCAAGCGACTCTGTTACCGATCGTAAGCAGCCTTGGGACAAAATGCCACGCGCTGGTGTAACCCAGCGTTGTGGTAGACTAATAGCGACATGAAATTCTGAAACTCAACAACTGGTCATAGCGTTTGGGTGAGAATTTAGTTCTATCTATGTATTAAGGGTTGAGGAATGTGGCTCGGTGTTTGGTGTAAATTTATCAGCCACCAGGGCCGTCTTGCCGAAATATTCTCTCAGAGGTTAGGTACCACATTGCCCCAATTTCCAGACCCCGCAAGCGTCGCCGAGAGAGACCCCGGACGGGAGAACAGGGCTAGAACCTGTCAAGAAGAAAGTAAGACCCCACTCATGGAATTGGATTATCGAATGTCGTACTAGACTAGGTAGTAATAGGCAAAAGAAAAGAAGAGTGAGCATGAAATCATACTGTTTTCCTATGGACCTTATGTAAAGCCGCCTTTCTTTCAGCAGGAATCGTACCATAACTCTAAAAGTGATGAGCACTGACTAAGACTGCGCACTAGAGTGAAAGTTGCTGGTACCATATTTGTCAGAAGAGGATATTCATAAGTTCTATTGTGTTTATTGATTGAAGTCAATGCAAGCGTGCACCAGATGGTCATGTCATTTAGACAGAAGTGGAGAATTAGTAGTATATGAGGCGAGTTAAAGAGACCCAGAGTAAGATCAAACATTACATGGAAGGTGGAAGTTCTGTCTATAATCCAATATCCTTAAAAATGAATAGAGATTTTTCACTTGAGTGCTTGTGACTGGTACATTTTCAGGAGCATAGGGTAAACTGTAATTAACCCTGGCTTAGTGTAGGGTTAGCTGGTATCAGATAATGGTTCTTTACAGCTTCTCCTTTCTCTTCATGACTTCTCTCCATTATGTGAATCGGAGTGAAAACATGAGGATAAAGGGGCTCTGGCAGCTATGCTGTTACTAGTAAGAGTCCTCTAAAGAGCTGATACTAGTACTTAGAGTCTAAACTGCTATTATTCTACCAATGTATGTCTGTACAGTATATATATATGTTCTGGTGATATTGTTGTGAGAAGCTGGATCTCATTCACGCTATGTGAGGGCAGGTGGAGAACAAATACTGCAAGGAAAGGAGAGCCTGGAAATACCAAGAATAATTCCATTTACTTCATTCTTGAGATAAAACCTGCTAGCTGGGGCAGGCTGCTAACTATTTTCCCTCTACTAGGTATGCTTAACAATATTGATTTAACTTGGATAAGAACACACGGTGTGTATTTTAAATTCTCCCAGCAAGACGCAACAATCCTGCTAGGGTGTCAATGTGCTATTTCAAATGTTCCACCCAATTATAGAAGAACCCTTTGTTGGCTGATTGAGTCTCTATGAATGTTCACTCTGCCTTTGAGTTTTTGAGATTTCCAAACAACATGTGCGGTAAAGAATGCCCAAGCTTGGATATATCCTGAAATAGAAAATTAATGCTCGCTAATTTTGTGATTTACCTATATTTTTGTAACTTGATATCATGGAGGGAATTTCTTCAGAGCGGCTGAGCTATCTTTGAAGCAATCAAGAGCGTTTTAAAGGTTCCATAGCTGATGTTTAGCCAGTAATGCTATCCACTATTCTAGAATCCCTTGCAAGTTGATTTGGACATAAATTGTTCTCCCCTCTTCACTGGCATACTTCTATTTTTTGGGTATCATATCAATGCCGGCTTTGAGAAATCATCTATAAATTAAGGTGGAATGGTATCGAATAGATGAAAATGATGATTTTACTACAACTTGGATTCAGGAGTTCGTTATCCGACAGCCCTTCAATAAATGAAACATATATTTTCTAAAAAATAACTTTTCTGTATCTTATTGGGTATTTTGCATTGTCAAACGCCTGGAATACCTGAAACAAAACCTCTCATTGGGAAGAAATGTCTCGTTGGCTGTCACTTTGATAGGTATCTGTCCCTCGCTTGTTCCATACTCACGAAACTTTATATTTTCCCAGAGTTGCTGAGAGATTTCAATTATAAGACTAGTATCTCTGCTACAGCAGGGGGGAGAAGTAACTATCTTGTTTTTGACAGTACGATGGGTGCCCTTTCGAATGAGAAAATCAGTTGTATCGCCCTGTCCTTCTGCAATAGCAAGATGAAGAGCATCTCTCTTTTGTGTACTGGTGCTATAAATATTAACAGGGGGGTTCCAAAACTCCAGAGTGGCCTCTGCCTGCTGCCCACAGTAAAGGTAGTCTACCATGGTTGGCCTTCGCTATCACGCGCCTTCAGAACTTGGTAATCCTGTTTCTATCTAGAGTTAGGATATAGGTCACAAACAAGATGTCAGAATAGGGAGCATCGATGACAGAGGCGTTGAAGCGCATTTATGACTGGGCATGGGAAATTGTCCATTCGACCAGCTGCTTACATTCCAAAATACGGTATGCCCTGTTCCACAGAGAAACATTAAGTCAATTACACGGTATTGGATATTACGTTTGCTTGACCTTCAAGGCGGTCTCACTATGTAGTACTCCTAGAATCGTCCCTAATCAGTATCACGAGTGAGGTGAGCATCTTAGGGATGGAAAATAACAATCTTTCTTGCAGCCAGGAGATTGTAATTGGGGGTCCTTAGCTATTACGGATGAGAGATGTTGAAGAGCACATTGTTCATTTCCCAGATGACTCAACTGTACGCACAAAACAGCATTCAGCAGTCCTGAAGTCAGTTTTCCCAACATTACTGCTTAAATGATACGATCTTCTTCAGTCATTTTATCAGCAAGATATGTCGTGTGATGGAAAAGAGACGACGAGTTGGAAGAAAAAACAGGAGTTCCCAGTCTGACGATGTTGTCTGGAAAAGCCCACGCGAGGGAAAGAGTAGACGCATCAGTTAAATATGGGAAGGATGGGAAGAGGTAGGGTTACTGGGACACTCGAATTGAGGATAACGGAAGTAAAAAAAAAAAAAAAAAGTAAAGAAGAAACGAGTCAATTAGTTGCGTACGCCCTCCGACTAGCAGCCTTGAATGATGGATTGTACAGCACATGATAGCAGTTGAGGACTAAACACTACATGTTAACTTGTAGGAGAGTTTTATAGCGTTAGAAGATTGTCCTCCAGTCTCTGCTGTACAAAATTACCCAATTGGGGTATTGTGAGAAGGAGTTGCCCCTCTACAATATCAAGATGCCCCCTCTGCATCCCAAGCAACACCCTCCTCTATGGGGCTGGCTCTCATCGAGTCTCTTTAGATTTAGAGTTTCGGCCTAAAACGTGAGCGAGAGAATAGAGAGGCAGATTCGAGGCCCGTTTTATGGTCGTTTTAGGACACCCGAGGACGTAGCTGATCGCATACTCTATGGATTGCGATCGTCATCAGCTACCGGCATAGCCTCGAGATCTCTCCAATCTGTCGTCCCATGTCCAATTGTTACTTTTCTATTCTTGCTGTCGGAAGGCTGTGGGCTGCAAAGGCCAGCCGACACACGGTCGCAGACGATATAATTGATTAATTGATCATCCCTTCCATTTGGCTCAGCCCACTTGATAACAGACAGATTCGGTAATGAGTGGGGCCGGCGGCACATTAGACTTGATCTGGTTAGCGCATACTATAAGCCAAGAACTGGGGCGCCTTGAGGTGGCTGTGATTGGCTTATAGGGCAACCCCTCCCCATTCGGGCTGAATCACCGTCATGATTGTTTGCGCAACCAGATCATCATATATAATATCGAGAAGCCTTTCCTGGGGTATCGATCGTACTTCTCTCCACAACAACAGAAAGAAAGCAAGAAGAAGCAAGAAAGCATTCCATCCTATACACCCTCTATGGCTGCCCCCGCCCCCGAGTCGTCGCATGTCCTGCAGGTCGACTTCTCTTGGAAAAAGTTCAAGGGTCTAATCTACAACCCCAATGATCCCACGCGCAGCCCACTGTATGTTGTTCATTGGAATGTCATCACGTCACCGCATATTACTCTCAAACGTGCAGCGACCGAGGAGATTGTCGGCACTGGCACGCTGCACGCGGTCAAGATAAACGCCGATTTCGAGGTTGCGGGCCGAAAGGGCACCCTCACAGCACAGAAACGCTTAAAAACCCTCTACACGCACCAATCTTACGCTTATTCCACGACCGGAAACCCCGTTACCATGACCTGGACCAGCGACAGTGGCTTTACCACTTGGGACTTTGTCTGCTCCGACGAGCATCTCAGGCCAGTGGCTAAATACTCGGCGAAGCTGTGGGGAGTCAAGAAGATTGGAACGATTGAGTTTATGGATGATAGGCCTCTTACGACTGAGGCGCGCGACGAGATTGTTGTCACTGGAATGACGCTCTTCTACTGCATGTGGCTCCGCGTCAACAATATTTTCAATCTCTTTGGGGCAATCCTGCATCGCCCGGGCCATGACGAAGAGAAGACATCACCTGGCGCGGCCAACCAATCGGACGCTGATGCGGGTCCTCAAGGCTATTTAAAAAGGGGTTAGTTATAGTGAGTACTGGGAATGTTCTTTTGACATCCATCATATGTATGGTCGTCTGACTTTCCATAGAGTAACGGGGACGAAGTTTGAAGCATATGGTGACAGCGAGCTGGTTTTGCGGATCTCTAGCGGATGAATTGACGACATGACAAGAATGTTGCCAAGTATATTAATAGCCTAAATGTCAATCCAATATCGAATGATGCCAAGAACTGATCCCACCATTTCATGGTAAAAGCTTTAATGATACTCGCGTGAATTGATAGGTTTCTGGATTATTTGAACGCAAAAGAATGTAAATCATCAAATAATTCACCAGAAACGAATTATAGCCCTGTGTAGTAAATCAAAGTCACCTAACCTTGGAAGATATCATAGTCTCCTCACCCGCGACTTGGCTTCTCCTAGACGCTCAGCCTAACTATAAATATACCTCCACAGCTCCAGTCAAGGATAATTATACTTGGTTCTTGTTTCAGAACCCCACATTCCATGATACTCTGGTTACTATTCAAGAGACAACATGAGGGTCGCCTCTGCTACAACTGACATCATTGCGACATAGTTCATTCTACATCAGATTTTACCGTGGGATATTGTTCTCAAGTGTTCCAGCACCACTGGCTTGGTGTCGCGGGAAAAGACTGCGAATTCGCCACATATACATCCATAAGAGAATCACGAGTGGAGGAGAGAAGAACATATGACATATGGTATCGAACGTTTACTAGTAAATGGCCCCGATTGCTGTTGCGAAGGACTACGCCCCTCAATAGGGATGCGGCCGCTCCACTGGCCAAACAGGCCTAGATAATACGGCAAAAGGTCGAGTGTTTCTAACCATCATGAATGCAGACAAAACATGCCTAGGATCCAGTAGGTCTTTCTAACCGTACTAAAACCTATTCCAATTCAAAAAGTCTAACCCATATCGACTAGTATGTGTCTAGAGATATATACATTCGGTAGGAAGGATAAGGTGCTTGCAGCCCAAAGTCTCGGTATAATTGGCTCAGTTAACCTGGTCGGCAAATGCTAGGCTAGGTTTTGCTTGGTTCCAAATCATATATTTCGCCGTGTAAAAGGGAATGCCAGCATTCCCTCGCCCGTCCACGACGCTCATCCAAGTGTTGCACAAACCGATGCTTGTGTCGCCGCTAATTTTGAGATTCTCCCCGGGCACGGTCACGGTCACTGGGCCACTGGTGACATTGGAAAATGTGAATTCCAGATTAGGAAGAGGGGTGCCACATGGATACATCCAGGTGCCCGATGAGTTGGTAGCGCCCTCCACCAGCGCCCAGTATGCGGCGGCCACATCCGCCGAGAGCGCCAAAGTCGAGGTCCCCGAGTCGAAATTCAAATCCAATGGCTCCGCGTCAAAGAGGGTTCCTCCCGATCCGAACTTGACCCCGAGACTCATCCATTGTCCTTCGTTCCCGGTGCTTGCGTTGAATATGGGGATTTCCGTCATGTTGCCCTTGAATGCGGCAGAGTCGTAGTATCCCCAGTCGACGAAGCCGGTGTCATTGAGTTTGAACGAAGTGCTGAAGATAGGAGCCGGTACATACGGCTGAAGACATTCCATGAAGGTGCACTGTGGATTGGGTCGAATGGAGTTCCAGACACCCCAGCCCAGTCCCACGGGGCCGTTGGTGCCGCGCGTGCCACTGCCTCCGGGGTAAACCAGATCGTTACACATCCCGAAGGGCATGTTGGGGACAGTAGCGCCGCCAATGTTCACCGTATCAATTCCCACGAGACCCGATGCCCCGGACCCATCCGCATACCCCAAACTGAAGGTGCCCCCTGCCATCTCTTGATAGGTTAAGCTCTTGGACGGGTCATACATGACCCCACGTGTGACGGTCGCTTGCTGGTCCCCCGGCATGAAAGTACTTGTGGTCCAACTATCTCTCTCTAGTCAGTCATTCGATGGAACAGTTCATTTGCCTTGCAGCCCAGTGGCTTTATAGGTTGCGGGATTCATACATGTCGGAAGAGCCAGTGTCGATATTCAGATAGACCTGCTGGTTCCCGATCAAGACCGGGAGGACCCAGCCTGCGCCATCATATATTCCGTAAACTGCCCCAATATCTCGTGAAGACAGAGTATTGTCAGGGACGCGATGGTGTACAACCGATCGGAAACCCCTCTTTTGTTTAGGGGTGACAGGGCTGCGTGATGGTAGAGCAAGGACATCCTTGGCTAGCGTTGCCAGCAATACCAGCGTCGGAAGCACAGTCAACATGATGGAATACAAAATGAACAGGGCATCAGAAGATGAGAGAAAGGAACAGCAAGAAAGATAGCTGATATCCAGAGAGCGCTTCGAGTAGAGAAGACTGAAAGGCTCCGGAAGTAATCAGCTCACTATATAGATAACACGTCCATTCTCTCGGCCTGATCGTCATGTTTCCTGTCGAGTCTGCGATCTCTTTGACAAAGTAATGATCGACAAAGGCGTAGGAGCCAGGCTATTTTCCTGGAACGAACAAGACCTCCCTACGGTTGAACATAGGAGTATTCATCCGGCAAATGCAATATTTGGGATATTGTGATTGGGGAGACCTGCCGCTTTGTCCAGGGCTGTGATAAGGCACACGCCCTTTTTTGGTGGCCCGAAGACATTTCATACGTAAGATACCTGCAAACTAAAGAAAAGTTGGCCAATACCATGTCAAAAACGGTTAACTCAGCCCCATCCCAAGACGGGGACGGAAAGTCGTCAGGGGTTGTTGTTCTTTATTTATGAAGCTACCAAAGGATCTGCAGGAGTTACGACTGGTGGTTGGAGGAACATTTCTCTAGCTTCGAATTTCAAACAACTTTCTAAACCGAGGAGAGAAAATTTAAAGGAAGGAAGTCTTGGTACAATTATTTTCGAGATATTTTGTCACATCCTTGTCAAATTTAAAGAGGTATAAACAATTAGGGCCAGCGCCACCAGATCGCACCGTCACTCTACCCGATCCTTGCAAAATACCTCAATAGGATCGATGACGCTTCTCTGGTATTCCCCGCGTATGACAGACAGTGCACCGCTAGCGAAGGTGGTTGTTGTGGTTTCATAACTAGTCTCATCCTCATTTAGCCCTAACACATATGCCCCGCTTGTCTCGGCCACACGGCGTTTTGGCGGAGCTGCTGTAGTGAAGAAATTCCAACGACCACCCCACCTTTTAGATCCAAGAGAACAACAAATCGCGGAGATCATCCCGTTACTTTCACTTATTATCTCCGACAGATCTACATTACTCCGGAAAAAATCCAGAGAGCCCATGACCCGGAAGAAGCCTTGTGGGACAATATAAGCGCTTTCCCCTCCCGGCCATACTTCGTACATAATCGTCCTTATTTGTGTCGGAGATCTACCCTTTCCGTGAAGGAAACGAACAGGAGACGGTGTGGAGTTTACGTATAGGCATATTTTCCAACCAGTCACAGCGTGGGATCGGATAAAATGAAGATGACGATCATAGATTTTCTTTTGAAAGAAAAATAAAGAAGTAAACATGCAAGAAAATGCAAGAGAAAAATGCAAGCGCCCAGACTTCCACCGATATGAGCCCATATATACACTTCGGGTAAGGGATAAACATACATACAAGCTGAACAAAAGAACATAGAAGAAAACAATCAAACAAAAATCAATAAAAGAAAAAGATAAACAAATACGAAGCAGGGGCCGTATGGAAGCAAAGTCTCTGCAAAGGCTTTACCAAAATCTGCAATGATTCATTAGTAAAATAGTCTGGGGATGTATTTGTTAGGTACCTGTGTAGATATTTCCACATACCTCATCACATAAGGGCAAATCGATTCTCCACCGTAGGAGGTCCAGATAGATTGCTCCCGAACAGGAGTGCCAGTGTGGGCAGCATTGATCATCAAGTTCTCTGAAATGTAAATTCCGACATGAGACACCTGGCTGTCGCAGTCACCGTTGGTTGCCCAGAAAAGGAGATCGCCCGGCTTGGCCTCGGAGCGAGGATAACGCGTACCCAGGCTGGAGTCGTACTGAGTCTGAGCGGTCCGTGGGATTTCCACATCCAATGCCTGGCAGATGGCATACTGGGTGAGGCCGGAGCAGTCAAAGCCGCCGCCAGAGGGACCGCTACATCCGCCACCACCCCAGACGTAGGGTAGACCCAGCTCTTCCTCGGCAGCACTGATAATGGCTTCCCCATCCGATGAGTCGCCGCCGCCGGAACTGCTTCCGCTACTGCATTTGGTGGTGATGTAGCCGGTGGTGCCGGTTTTGATGTAGTAGTCGGCCACGTAGCAGCCGTCAGCTGTCTTATCCCAGAGGCTGTCGCCATAGATGGTGGTGCCGGGGGTCTGGCATTCAATTGTCACTTCGGTGCCGTATGCGTAGGTCTTGACAACATCATCATCGAGTGAAGGGCCAGAGCGACAGTTAACGCCGTCTCCGGTGATGGGGTAGGCAGCTGCAACTGCGAGAAGTCCGGCAAGAAGAGAAAGTTGCAACATTTTGATGCGTTGTTATTTGGTGTTTTGTTATTCGGGGAAGAAAAGGATGTGAGATAGTTAAGAAATGAAGAAGGGGTAGTGTATTGACCTTTGAATCTGATTTCGCAGTGATGCTGAGTAGGATGAAGTTGAAATAGCGAGGGAAATAGCCAGCTTTTATAGACATTCCACGGCTTCCCCTCGCTCTCAACTTCTTCCAACGACACAGTATGATAATCGCAGCTCATCTTCATCTTTCTCCCAAGATGGCAGTTGATCCGGCCGGTCTCTCGTATCCTAGGGTATGATCGTAACTCGAAGTATTGCCCCTCGCCGGGATTCTCGTATTTCACCAAATCGAAGTGTTGAGAAAGTATAGAAAATAAACAGGGAAGATTCATCGTCGCACTCCTAGGTACAAGGCGATCTGATCATTGTTACATTCTCCTCGAGCCCTGGCCCTAAAAATAACACATGCCACAAAAGCTTTGGGGGTTAAGCGTCGTTAGCGCGCAGGGATTTATCTTCGGGCGCCAATCGTCGTACACGAACGACGCACTCCTTGCATGATTTCCGTGCAGAAGCCGAGTTAGTGCAGGGGCGATTTCTCGTATCTATTTTCGTTGGGTAGTACTCCGTAGAGACACTTCGTATAGCTCGGTTCGAGAACTCCCAATGGACTTCAATATCGGGAATAGTATTGCTCCTCTACTCGCAATGTAAATTATCTAATGCGGTTGGTTAGGGCTCCATCATAGCATGCGACCTCGAAATGGTCTTCTAAAATGGCCTCGTAATTTAGGAGACCTTTTACAATTTCAATGAGGGTGGGGAATGGTAGTATCAGGAAATTATTTTTGGTTATCAGAAATTACTGTACAGTGTATAATAATTAAGATATGGAAAAGGTGAGTTCATCTCACTGTCCCCTCCAGTAGGGGCCTTTTCCGGCAAATTTTCTTTCTTGAATATCATCATCACGGTGAGAGGAGAAGCTTGCCTTTTTTTTTTTTTTTTGTTTCTGACTGTTGATTTTACCTCCGTTCAATTCTTTTGAATCACCTCTCCCTTCTCCTGGT
The DNA here is from genome assembly GCA_027569155.1 of Aspergillus haitiensis. Classification (NCBI taxonomy): domain Eukaryota; kingdom Fungi; phylum Ascomycota; class Eurotiomycetes; order Eurotiales; family Aspergillaceae; genus Aspergillus; species Aspergillus haitiensis. The sequence continues at coordinate 168,692 of JAPDEO010000034.1, forward strand.
CGTGCTCCTTTGGCTTTTCCTTCTTCTTACTCACATCCTTCCACCCGATACCCCATGAAACGACGAACTGAAAACAGCCCAGCGCAGTAGCCAGATAAAAGACACGATCTATACTCTTTGTATAAGCAACCAGCACAGCAGGTAAATCCTCTGCCGACACCACAGCACGGAATCCTGTTGCGCCAGCTGCAATCACGTCATCCGGGTTGACGTTGGGAGCATATATCGGGATCAGTGCCTTAAGTCCTTCCGAGAAGAGGACTTGTGCGACGGCTAAGAACACTGCTCCACCAAAGGTCTGGGTGAAAGTCAGGATGGCCATTGCGGTCGAGACATCGTCAGGCGAAAAAGCATTTTGGACGGCAAGCATTGGCTGTGCGTGTGGTTTTGCGATTAGCGGGTGTTTCCTTCATTATTTTTTTTTTCCCGTCAGACAAAGGTAAACTCACCGGCTGTGTAGAGCCACCTTTTCCCAGACCGACCAGTGCTTGGAATGCGGCCCAGTCGGCGGCATGGGTGGTAGGTGTGAGCATGGAAAGAAGCCCACACCCAATACTGATCAATACAGAGCCCCCAACACTCCATGGGAGATAGTATCCTAGCTTTCCAACTAGAGATCGCGGCCTTGTCAGCAAAGACCCTCCACAGACAGGGTTACAGAGGCTGTTCTTGTACTTACTCAACACACCCGAGAGCACACCTGTCACCAGCTGACAGAGAATGTTGGGCAGAAGATCTACGCCACTCATCAGAGCACTGTGGCCTCGCACCGCTTGAAAGTAGATGGGAATATAGTAAGCGACAACCAACGTGTGCCCGAACATGCTCATCGTTGCCAGATAGCTACAGTAAGCTATGCGAGGACGTAGGAGGCTAAAGGGAATCATTGCTTCATTTCCCAGGCGATATTCCCACCCAAGAAAGACCGCCCAGGTAGCTATGGCTCCGCAAAAGAGGCCGATGACCGTTGAACTATTCCAAGCATATTTAGTGCCACCCCACTGCAACGCTAGGAGGAACATGATGGCAGCCGGTGCGAAGAGCACGAATCCGACCAAATCCAGGCTTTTGTGTAGTGTCGGAAGGACGTCCATCGCTTTCTCCTTGATTCGCTGCTCCGGGATTCGAGTGAAGACTAGAAGGACCGCAATAAGACCTCCAATGGGGAGGTTAACATAGAAGCCTATCGTATGCGTTCCAGCCGTTGTTAGATCACTGCTGTCATATCACAGCCCTGGGAAGCTAAGGAAGAGACTGTCTACTTACACCACCGCCAGGTCGTATATGTCGTAAAAGCACCCCCGATCAACGGGCCCAGCACCAGGCCGAGTTGTATGACTAGGAGATGGGTATCGTTTAGTAAAGAAGTTTGATTCTATTTGTCGTGACATTGGTGGACTTACATCCCATCATACCACCCATAAGGACTTTAAAGGACGTTAGCGGTTGACCATAAGTGACAATAAAGGGAAATCTTTCATACATGGCCTTTTATGCATCGGTACTGCGCCAGCGATAATGGTTAATGCGCCATTCATCATCCCAGAGGTTCCCATGCCAGAAACGGCCCGACCGATAATCAACATATTGGACGTGTTTGCGAGAGCACAAATCAGGGAGCCAATCTCGAATAGACCAAAGAAGGCAAGGAAAACCCACTATCACACCGGGAAATGTCCAAAGTCAGTAACTGGCGTCAGAACGGCCTTCCGTGGACGGAGGGGGATGTATACTTTTGACTTGAAATGGGTATAAAATTTTCCCGTGAGTGGTTGTAAGGCGCAACTATGAGAGTTAACCGAGTGTGAACGTCACAACCACTATCGCAGAGCCGTCTTTCAGCATATCGAACAATAGGGCGAGCGAGCCATACCTTGCTAGCGTGTATGCACTACCATACCATGCGACATCTGGGAGGGAGTGAAATTGGTTGGTGATTCGTGGGATGGCCTGCGTGAAGGGTTATTGCTGGCTCAGGAGCTGTCACTAGAATCTAGACTACCTACTGTCGCAACAATAGATGTGTCTAATAGCATCAGGAATATCACTAAGGTTATTCCAGTCATCACCGTGAACAACTGGATGCCTGAAATCCATTCTTCCCCCGATGGTGATGCAGTGGCTTGTGCTGCTCTGTCGTCCGGCCCGGCCAACACATCCTTAGAATCGCGATCCGACTCATCTTGCAGTTCTCCCTTGAGAGAGGATCTTGCTGAATCCTTTTCGTTATTTGCTGTGTCTCCGGTCATATTTTCGTCTGGGTAAGAATCTATTCCCGCACTCGGTAATACCTCTTTTGCCGTTGAATGATCACCCATTGTCGATGCATATGTAAATACACGCCTCGATCGATATTGGGACAGGCCAACACATAAATAACAAATACGAGACCCCTAGTCGGACATTCACAGAAATTAATTGTTCTGAAAATTCGGCTAAACTCCGCGGCGTTAAAGACGTGAATTCCAAAAGCCGAATCGGAGCGGAATTGGCTCAAACGGCCGCCGGTGCCCTCAGATGAGGCCGTCACTCCACTATTATAGCGCGGCCAACTATAGCAAGGGCTGATGACGACAATGACCTGGACAAGAGGCGTCGTGCTACTGGAATGCAATACGAGATGTTTGTTGGATAAAATTTAATTTGTTTCGATAGATACAATCATATCGTACAGGGTAGGGTAGATAGGTGCTAGCAGCTTCTATTGCCCCGTCATCGTCGAATCCCCCAACCAGAGAAAATCTGGCCACGACAGCCACATAGTGTCAAATAAATCCTGACCGATAGTGTTATAGCTAGGAGTTAGTCCCCCAACTGAATCCCTCACAGTGAGATCAGCTAGCTTAGCCTCCCAGCCAGCTCTTAAGTCGAGCATCAGCCTCGCGGCTTTTGAGTATGAACACCCCTCGATCCTGTCTGTATCGGCGTGGAGACCGATGGCTCCTGGGATCTGTAAGAATATTTCAGACAGCCGTTGTGCAGTCGCAAGAACGTCGACGGTGCGACGGACGACTTGCCGGTCCCACCCTGGGTATTCAAAGATCGATAAGCGAGAAAGAACCACCAAGCAATGTACTATCGAGAAAAGCATGGGAGTTGGAAAATGACCGACTTGCTGGGGAATTAGAGTGAAAATGAGCTGAAAAAATCGTTTGATGGCGTCCAGACAAGCGAAAAGGTTGTCGAGTCGCGTCAACTCTACATCGTCGCTCATGCCGGTGGGTTTTAGCAAAGCAGTCTCGTGAAGCGTCACCTCTGCATGGTACAGGTGATGCCGTACAGTCTCTACGCTCTCACGGTAAGTAGGGCGTCGGTATATCCAGGGTAATTTATGCATGGGCTTCTTAGCTTACCGTTTGCAGATAACTCTAGTGGGATGCCATCTCTCACGGCCTCCCACTCAGACCGCAACGCGTTAGTGTAAAACGAAGGGGGCGCTCGCGGAGCCTCGCCGCCATCAACGGTGTTTTCTCCCCAGTTTCCCAGCCCTTTGGCAACTCTATCAATAATAAGCTGTGACCGAACTAGCTGGACCAGAACGGCATCATTAGGGGTTTCCTTGCTCTCCGCGAGCACATCCAGGCATTGTCTCATATGTAATGTCCACGGTAGGTGGTCAGTTCTACCTAAGAAGTGTGCGATTCTAATCATGGGAGCAATAAGCACACTACTCGTATAAAGGATGAAGTATGGGGCGGGGGACTTAGAGGGGATGTTTACGAAGACGTCAAGACAAATGAGCTCAACACGGCTCTACGCTCATCCATCGTTCGGACTAATGCAACCCAGGATTTCATATTCACATAGCCACCCGGCTTGATAGCATTCGGATTAATTGTGGTCGGATCCCGTGGTGTCGGTCGGTTCAAGCCCATGTCAACAACCAGACCTTTCACCATCTGCATGTATGGGCTAAACGAGGTCTTTTGCGGTGGAGAGGCAAATACGAGCCTACCAATAGTGAGTAATGGAGTTGCTCGCAAACAGGGCTCAGAATTCCCTACCATCCAAGGTAGACCAAGAGCCCTTGCAGGAGGTCCATGGATCTCTGGTACTCCACCAGCAGTAGCGTTGCGGCTCTTTCCTTGATTTGCGCGTTCAAAACTTCCTGTTGCTCGAGATCCTTGTAATGTAGCAGTGTGATACAGCTCCACAGAAACGGGGAGCTCGTTTTAAAGTCCTCGATATTTGTCGATTCTGGGATATGGACCACGGGGAGCAGAGGCAGCTTTTCCGCACAAAATGATCGTAGGATCTCCGTATCGTTTGAGTGCAGTACTCCCGTTCCAAAGTGTGCATCTCCCGGTGGAACAGGTCCGAGACTTAGAATGTTCCCAACTAATCTCGTCTGATCCCCGAGCCGAACAGTATCGACCTGGGCGGCCGCACTGCTAGTGCTCGACCGATCTGATGTCGACGTGGAGGCTGGTGCGACTTCCGGCTGGACGCCCTGTAGAAGCGACATCAATCCATCCAGTTTACGTTCCAGTTGCGCTGTCTTCGAAACCCGTGTGGGATTACTCTTGCGCACTCTAGTGGCTGGTCGACAGTCCGTATTCAATCGCCGACATCTAATCATGCTATTAGTCTCCATACAGCTCTACCTATACCAGACCCAGAACCACAATGGAGGGCTACTAAAAAAAAAAAAAAGCTTGACCAAATGTCGACCAACCTTGCGCATTTCCCACCATCCTCTGGAACTAAACACTTGCACTTAGCCTGGGCGCAACCTGCACACGCGCGACCGTAGGCAGCGGAATTCCATGCGGTGGAGTCCATAGTCGTCGACGTGGGACATTCACCAAATACCCGAACTCGGTCTCGGACTCGGACTCGGATTTATTCCCGGCGAAATGAGAGAAAGAGTAATGTGGACGCCTGGCTCCAAGGGTGAGTGACACCCATCTTAAGACGGACGGGGTTACGGACGGAATTGAGCGAATTCCGGCGTAGATGACTCAAAGAGGAATACGAGGGGCTAAGCGACTGCTAGCGCTTGGTGGCGAGTGGACTCTGAAGATGAAGCTTGTCTGTGCGAGTTGGGGCATTTAGTGGTACACGGAATTCCTTTAGGCCAATCGGGACCTTCTTCTCGCGAAAACGCGAGCCCAGCTCCGTTATCAGATCATAACCAGAAACTCTATTAATATTCGATGTCCAGGAAATACGGTGGCTAAACTCCCTGGTCGTTATCGGTAAATTCCGAACTCCAGAGGCTGAAAGTCCGTGGGGCCTTCACATTCGAGAGCTACCACCTAAGGAGGTTTCTCTCTACCAACAAAATTGATGACGACCTTTAAACCAGGATGCAGATATTGGGACCATTCTCGCATTGTGCTAGTGTATGGATAAACCGACTGAACCCCGAACGCCGCCACCACGCTTAACGTTGGCAAGCTGTACCCAATTCAGAAGACAAAAAAAAAAAAAAAAAAAAAAATAGAACAACAGAAAAGAAAGGAAGAGAAAAATCTCATTCGCAGGCAAATTCGTCCCGAGTTGAAACTAAACTACACCGAACAGCAGCTAACTAATGGTATATCGCGGAGCATCGATCATGAAAATGCAACATTTAAAAAAAAAAAAAAAAGATTAAATAAAATGCGGCGCAGAGTGGACCTGCCGTCTGCAGCAAGGAATTGAGTGCATCTAACTGTCCTTCAGATCCTCCCCTTGGCGACACAACCTTCTGTCTGGCAACGCGACTTCGCCTGGGGGACAAAACAGGCTTTCCCGGTCGCTTCATCATAGATGTTGTACCCGTAATCGGCGGCATTCGGGGGCGTGTATACTACAAGAGCAAGATTAGTACCACCAGCGACCAAGCAGTGAACAGTGACATCTTTTAGTACACCACCTACAATGAAGAGAGATGGCAACTTTGTCGGGATTCGGGTTGTGGACGCGGTGAAGGCCAATCTCATCGCAGATGTAGGTGACCTCGTCGGCATGGTACGTATTCTCGGACTTGATGGTGAGCGATGATTGTCTCTCTCCGTGCGGCTTCTCGTAGACAGTCTCGGTCAGTTCACCGGCGAGGACCTTCATGATGCAGTGTGCATTGGCGTGGTCGTGGATCGGAGAGCCCTTGCCGGGGTTCCAAACAAGGAGTAACTAGGCGTCATTAGCATTCGGAAGTATTCTTGCGGGCTGAATGGCAGTGAGCATGACCCTCTGTCGGCACATACAATATTGGCTTTGTGGTTGATGTTCGCAATCGCATTCCGGGTGTAGTTCTTGCTGGGGTCGTTATAGTAAAAGCGCGCCCAATCGTCGACGTTCGAGACATAATTCTGGGCCAGGGAGATCAAATATGTCGAGTCAATATCGGATGAGTCTAGGCCCGACGAATTTCCCAGGTATGTCCGGATATCGTTTACAAGGTCTTCAAGGCTGTAGATTGGTACTGAAGGGAGTGGACAGGATGAAATGCCGTGATCAACAGGGCGACTGAGCGAGATTGTGGATGACATGGTGGTTCAGTGATAGTTCAACACAGGAAAGGGAGTCATGGAGCGAATGGTTCACTAATCTTCCAAATCCCCGGGGGATAGCTCTAAATATATTGCCATGGTTGGTACTTATCTTACGTCAAGGAATAGGAGGTATCTGGTCGTCGATTCGGTGTGGTTGTTGCAATCGCCGATTGACTTGCCCGGTCCGTGATAAGCGTGTGGCCACGGAATCGGCGAATGTCGACCAGATCCACAGGGAGGAAGATAGGCAAGTGGACCAGCATATGCTGTGTAGCCCAAGGTGCATTAAGAATGCTGTATTGAGTTCAGGGTAGGCACTCGTCAGAGGTGGTGTTACCCCTAGATACCAGATAAGGTTGTCCAATAAGGACCGCTCCAATATCCGATGTCCAACCGGTCCAGTACCACCCCTTTCGACGGGCGTAGCGTTTCCTCGTTTGCGGGTTGCTTTCTTTAGTATTTTTTACTATTTGAAGACCGCACTATTTTCCTCTTCCACGCTTTCTAAGGTTGGTAGAAGATATATGATAGGTGAACCGCCAGCGTTTGTTTCATTTTATTAATTATATACAAATCGCACTTTTTGTCAACAATCGAGGCAATTGTCGGTTACAAACGACAGGATTGCACCATCTGCAGGAGTATGATTTAGGTGATCTCAAACTCTAACATCGAGTTCATGACATTCAAATCACTGCAAATGGGGTCAATATACGCAGAGAAGGGCCCCGGGTAGAAGGGCGGGTGTTCATCCGGATTTGCCACCTCGGGAGCCGCGTTCAACCACGCGTTCGGATCAGTTGATGAGATGACTTTTCCGGCGTCATTCTTGGAAGGGTTCCCCAAGCCGTTGCTCAGCTGGGGATGCTGAGATACAATCCATGTGGTAAAGGTCTCAGCCGCCACATGTTGGAGAAACTGATGCGCCCGGGATGCCAGAGGCCAGTTACAGGTCAGCACTTTGAGGTAGCCAAGCACCAGAACTACGCGGTTACAGTGATGGTCCGAGCACTCCAGCGGGTGGATGCGACTAGTAGCCAGCTGGACCATCCCACACAACACGAGCGCGGGCACGATCAATGGGCTGTATCCATGCACGCTGGGCCGCATCGAGAGGATGTTGGAGAGTTCCTTCGAGGCCCCGGTGGCTTTGACATCGTCAAAGCGGCGGGTACAAGTGCGGGATTGCAGGAATGGGGTCATCATGAACACGGGGTCTTCCGGGTCCGGTAGGTCGAGACGGAGAATGCTGCGGGGCAAATGCAGGAGCATCGTCGCGTACTGGATGGTGATTTGGGCCTGGAATAACATCTCATCCACGGTGCCATACATGTCGATGACTTCAACCTTATGTTGGGGGAGATGGTTGGCCCAGCTGATCAGTGCATTTTCCACGGCCTGCAGATGATCCCGGTGCGCCTCGGGACGGCTGTTCAAGACAAGGACACGCGCCAGGATATGCGCCGCTTCAATGCGATACGCAAACGAGGAGTAGGTATGGTCATCTGCGTCAATAAAAACACGCATCTTAAAGGCCTTGAAGGTAGGTGGAGATGGGATGTCTTTGCGACTCGCATAGATCGACTCTTCACAAGGCAGCGGGACATCATATGGGACATCCCCCCAGCGCAGAGTGACTTTGGACTGCCGCGCTGCCATGAAGACATCGACGATGAAAAGCTCCCACCACGTCCGCCGTAAGCTCTCAGCTTCAATTTCATTCCCATTAGCAAACGTCGTAGCGAAATCACTTCGGAAGATCCCGAGCTCAACAGCAAGGTCGGCCGCCTGGGATAACATTTGCACTGCTTCTTCGCATTCACTCCGGGCATACAGGAAGATCGAGAACAGTAATAGCGCCTGGACCATACATGGGGTTCGATCCCGAGAGGTACGTAACTCCGATGCCGTGAGCTCACGAAGAGAATCTCCCGCATTGTGTACAGAGTAGTGACTACCGATAAAACGAACTACGAGGTGCAGGAAAGGGGGGTAATTGCGCTGTTCAAACAGCACAGGCGGGACCAGAATCGGATGGGCAGGGTGAAAGTTCTCATAGTAGAGACGGACGAGACGAGTATCCAGATCCAGGGAATCTTGGATGCTTCGAGGAGATGCAATTGACTCGCCCGGTCCCGTGGGGGATGTTTCTTTCCCCGTGAAGGGGGTAATGGGCTGAGGACCCGTTGCGGACGGCTCGTGGTTCATGCCAGCAGAAGCCAGTTGAAGACTTGATCGAGGTCTTCGTCGTCCACCGCGTCGGGAGGGTAAATACTGGCAGGGCAACCCGGCATCCATGCAACGAGAACAGGGCTTTTTCGCATCACATTTGACATGCTGTTTGCGACATTCGGTGCAGGCCAGGGAGCAAGGTCGGGGCGTCGAGGAGCGGGAAAGCGCCCTCCGCTGTCTGTCACTCATTCTGAAGTCTAGACCTCTCTCCACACCGACTTTTAATTTCTCACTCCGCTGAATGGACTGAATACTGAGGAATTGGCCTTAGTTAAGGACTAATTAGTTGGTTCGCGATCGTTCGTCGATCAACGACAGGCGCTCTCTCGGTCGCCGATTGCCACCGATGACTCAGCACCGTCCTAGGCTTAGGCTCTTTGCTGTTTGTCTTTCTTCCTTTTTGCTTCCTTTACTTTTTCTCCTAATCTAGACGTCTTAGTGTAGTAACCGTAACTGGGCAGTTCACACGTAACGCGATTCCATTCTCAGTGAGGATGCAAAACGAGGGTGGGAAGTGCAGAAGTTGGAATGCCTCGTCAGTCGCCGATGTCGGGAATTGTCGGCGATTGCCTCCTGACGTCACACTAGTCCCATTCCAGCAATCAGGTGTCGGTGTGGGATTGATAGAGGAATGGTCTACGCAAAATTGGACAGAGAGTGAAGGAAAGCAGTCTCCTGCATACAGAAACAGATATGGCACTCAGATAGCCAATCAGATTTCTAAGAAATGGGGGTAAATCCCACGTATACTGAACGCCAAGACCCTAGAATAATAATAACAACAATCATGAGAGCTCTCCCTTCACATCAAAACAAAGCAAATCCGCGTTGCGTGGCTTCACTCTTCTCCTTGCTGGGGGATTCGCACGACTACCTTGCCTGTGATTGCGTCATTTTTGAGGTCATGGATCAGCATTGATGCGTCTGAGAAATCGAGTACCCGAATGGAGGGGCTGATTTTTCCTGTCATGGCTTGTTGGAGGAGCTCAGTCATTTGATCCTCACTGCCGACAGATGATCCAATGATTGAAATTCCTACACGATTGTTTCCTCGTCAGTCGGGACATTCCTTTGGTCGTGTAGGACTGAAGATGTTTCCGCTTACCTCGCGCCGCGCACAATGTCGCACTGATGGGCAGATGCACATCATTTGGTGGTAACCCGACACAGACGATGTACCCAAGATTCCTCACCACATTGGGGGCCATCGCGAAAGCCTCCTTCTCTCCTGGAACGACAATGGCTGCATGTGCACCTTCGCCTGTTAGTTCTTGCACCCGAGCCGCCACGTCCTCTGTCCGGAAATCAATAAAGGCCTCCGCTCCGGAAGCGAGACTAAGCTGTCGTTTCTCCTCCCCCGTGTCCACTGCGATGACTCGAAGTTTTTTGGTTCTCGCAGCGATTTGCACGCCGATGTGGCCAAGGCCGCCGCCTGACCCGGAGATGACCACAAACTCGCCCGGTCGCACCACATTCTCCAGCCTCGACAGAGCACCAGCCATCGTCAGCCCCGCGCAGAGTAACGGGGCCGCAATGTGGTCGGACAGACCGTCTGGGATAATCGTCACGAACCTCGCATCGGCGATGACATATTGCTGCAGCGTCCCGGGCACATGTCGGCCGGTATTGCGTTGATTCGCGCAGTAGTGCGGAAAGCCTCGTTTACAGACCGAGCATTCGTTACAAGCGCTATATAGCCACTTGACTCCAACCCGCCGGCCCAGAAGGGACGGCGAAACTCCTGGTCCAGCCTTGTTGACCGTCCCGATTCCTTCGTGGCCGATGATCGAGTTGTAGGCACCCCATCCCAAAACAGCACGAACCTCGGAGTGACTGGGAGATCCTGTCAGATCGATCGGACACGAGTCATTGGGCCGGGGAAGTGACGTCTTACCAAAGGCCTGTGCAGTTTAACTTGACCAGCACTTCATTGTTCCCGGGTTCGGGAACGGGGACACCACTTCGGAGCACAATCCGAAAGTTCTCGCCTGGCTCGACGATTTCGGCGGTTTGTTGCAGTGCAGGAGTCGTCTGTGTCATGGTGTTTCCTGATAAATCTGATCGAATGGAGGGATTTGGGGAACTGTCTTGGCCGACCTTTTTATTTTCCTACTCTCTCTTCGTCTTGTCGTCATTTGCCGTTGCTCGCAGCCGACGGGAATCTCCAGTGCTTACAAATGGCGTCAACTACCGGTCCTCGATCAACAATCGTTTTCCAAAAAATGTATCTTCGAATTTCTCCAATCACAATAGAGGATCATGAAGGTAGGTTGTCTTGAGTTGACAGGCCAATAGGCCGCTCCACAACATGCGCTACTAGGTATTCTCCAGATTCCTCGTTCCCAGCCAGTGTGAGGGGATTCGACCATCATCTTGGTAGGTAAACTAAAATAATCATAATAATATTTAGGTATTTCCCCGTATCTTATCAAGATAGTAATTCCAAGCAAGGACTGTAAAATCAATATGGTCGTTAATGTCATCTGCCTCGTGTATAATTCTCGAAGGAGTTAGAATCTTTCGTCCCATCCCACCTTGGATGCAGGTTATAATCAACGAAGTCTGTGTCAGCTCTCTCTTACCTAAAACGATTGAAGGTGATCCCTGTACACGGTCATAAGAGCACTTTTAGTATTAACAACTAGATTAGCGCGATCTAATAGACTAGGTGTGGCGAGGAGTTCTACCTGGACGCCATCTTAATACGGACGGGGATTAGAAATATATCTCTGGTCGGGGGTGATGCCTGTCCTAGGAGGCATCCATGATTTATCACTATTGGGAGGAGGACTGACGTCTTGAGTTCATATCAAGCGACAAAAATAACCTGTGAGATAATAAAAAATTCTACAGACTGTGAGTAATCACTACCGAAGGCCTCAGAACTCGTTTTTCCCTTGACAGAAGGAAATGGGTTCGCGATGAAGAAAATAAACTCCACGCCTGCGCCCGTGTTATCGCCACAACCCCTCCCCGCTTGGCTTTGTTCAATTTCTTGTGCTCTAGCCGGACCTGATAATAATATTCTGCCTGGATGAAGTAGTTTCTCAATGTAAAAATTGCCCTTGTACGATAGAGGGGAAAAGAAGGTCATTACCCCTTTGGTTGGGTAGAATTAGAGCGCTTCTAGCGAGATTCTCTCTACCTGGAAATAGCATCCGAGGAGCTGTGGCATTATCTTCCTCTCCCACTACTCTTGGAGAATCTTCGTCACCTTCGCGTAGACATGCACATCCCCTCGTCGAGTATGCCCAACGATGAGTTCTCGAATAATCTTAAGGTCCTCAGGCGTTGTGTCGTGGAGCTCGACATCAATTCGACGCGCATAGTACGCAAGTGCCATGTACAGCTCTGCATATGCGAGACTGAAAGAATGTTAGGCATGGAGGAGGGATGGGAAATACAAATGCCCCCAAAAACCCCAAAAAAAAAATAAAAAATAAAAAATAAAAATAAAAATTAAAAATAAATAAAAGAGCGATCGCAAGAATGGGTATAAGGATATAAGGATGCACCACCTACTTAAGTCCAAGACGGTTTCGACTTCCTTTGCTAAACGGATTAAAGTACTGCAAGAGCTGGGTGCGTTTGGTGCCATCCTGGTTGATCCATCGTCCAGGGTCAAATCGGTCAGGATCGGGAAAGAGCGTTGGGTCGCGATGACTGAAGTAACTTGAGGTACTCATTGGGGTCTGGAAGGGACAAGTGACGAAGAACGTTAGGCCTTTACCCAACCGGAATCAACCAGAGCGCCTGTGACTTACCCCGGGGGGGATCTCATAGTTGTGATACACCAGGGTTTCATCGGGTGCGACTTGAGGGAATCGCGCAATGACAGGGTGAGCTACGCGAAGGGCCTCGGTAACAACCGCTGTCTATCGTGAAAGAGTTAGCACCCTGTCGGAGAAGAACCATGAGGATGAACCATACGAGGTAGGGAAGCTGCTCGAGTTTTGTCCACGTGGTTGTACTGGTGGGAGTTGGGAGAAGCTGTTTCAATTCGATGCGTAGTCGATCCAATATAGCCCTGTCCCAGGCCAGGTGAAAGGCAGCGATTGATAAGGTGCGCGCTGTGGTTTCGGTGCCCGCCGTCAGGATAGTGACCCCTTCGTCATCCATTCGCTGCATCGTCCGCTCTTCGGCTGGGATGCTTGGGTCGTTCAGCTGTCGATATATAGTCCGGCCACCTTTGCCATCTTGACTTTCTGCAACTAACTCGAGTGCTGTCTCTGAGATGGTCTGCTGAAAGTCGAGCAAAGCTGATTTCTCTGGCGTCAGACGGCGCATCAATTCAGCGGGAAGCTTTTGCATGAGAGGCATGAAGAAGGGAAAGAAGCGATTGATATGGGACAGATTGGTAGTGTCGCTCACTGCTGAACGGACACTGCTGCGGAAGGTTTTATCTTCAAGAAACCCCCATACTTTTCCGTATGCATAACAGGTTATAATATCGGACGTGAGCGCCGAGAAGGCATCGTCGAGCCGAACGATCTTCCCCTCGCGGTGAAACTCCCCCAAACGCTGTATCAACTTCTCCACGCGTTCCTCAATCATGGGACACAGCTCTGTGACTGACCGCTTGGAGAAGAAGCTGTTCAGGATGCCACGTCGAAAGCGATGCTGTTCGTGGCCGACAGTGGCTATCATAGACGTTGGTAACGCGAAAGCCTTCACCCACTTCGGATCTTTTTCGCGCCGTCGGCTGGATGAAGCGTATATCTCATCGTAAAAGGTGGGATCACAGATATGCACCTCCCGGGGGTTTATGCGAACGATCGGGCCTGAAGTTACGTGAGCGGTGGGAAAATATAGAGCCTGGGTTGAATGGAATCTACCGTATTCCTGGTGCATCTTCTCAATCTGAAAGATGAATTTTCCATGACAAATGACATCGTAGTAGAATTCATAGAGATGGCTGATGGCAGTTAATTTCGGTCCGGGGATATGGCTGAGAGGATGGAAATATAATCGATATATGATCTTCACAACAAAAGATATGCTGACCACACTTATGACCAAAGAGAGCAAGAGAAGTTCCTTTGATTCGGCCATGTTTAGGACTACACTGATCCTGTAGTAACGGACGCTTTGGGGTGAGTTGTGTAGAGACCACTTGATATCGAGGGCGACATCACCGACTGATAAGAAGGGAGCAGACTTCATGGGCCCTCCAGAGCTATAACCAAGGTGTTGGGGCGATATGCAGCATTACGTCTTTTAGATAATCTCATTGTTTATGTTGCATAACTAGTGGCTCGTTTAACTCATCACATGGGCCTTGTGGTTGTCTCCAACATCCCTTGTCTTAAGGGTAGGCGCTGTGATCGCCTCAAAGTGGACGAAAGATTGAAATAGCTAATTGAATCTGATTGGAGAGGCTAGAAAGGGATGTGATTTCCGCATAAGCGAGTAGTTGAGACCCCCGCCAACCCCTCCCGGCTTCCTGCTGAATCAATCGGTAATCATGACCGCACTTCCAAAAGCAAGGATGAATCCCTGTTAGGCGAGTGATAGATATCAGTAGTTCCTTTAGGAAGGGTTGGCGGAGCATCTATCTGTAAGACCATTGGCCGAACCAACAATGTATTTTGGAATGGAGGTTTTAGCTTCGTCACTAGCATCTGTCTTACCTGTGTATGAGAAGAAACATCGATTGCACAACCGCTGCGGCCATCAAAGATCGACGAAGGAATTTTAGCCAAATGGTCTGCAGTGACCACACATGCGCTATCCCTGTGGTGGGCCATCGCCCACTCACTGAGCATGTCACGATAGGAGTTAGTTAATGGGTGGCCTGACCCTAATGCCCGCTCTGACGTTCGTACACAAGTCTCCATCAAGCCGATGGCCTCACTTTCCTGGCCTAGCCCGCTTTTCACACTAGCCACCTTCACCATAGTGGTTAAAGACTTTGCATGTTCAGACCCAAGGACACGGGCGGATATGCTAGTTTCTTGCGAGACCGTGCAGGAGGAGGAAGTGAAGGAGAGATATGTTGAGGTTCTAAACAGGACATAACGGCTAGATAATCTAACTTGAAAGGATATCGTCTATTTCAATGGAATGGCATTTGTCTTGTTAGTGAGGTACCTTCCTTCATCCTCAAGAGGTCTGTAGGGCTTTGTTCGCAGTCTTAGGGCAATGACAAATGGTCGGCCATAATTATCCCGTTAGCATTGATATATGCTGCTGCTTCTTTTACAGCAAGAGGCAGATAAATGAGCTCCTCAAGAAGGGGCTGACCGGTCTGATGATCATATAGTTCTTTTTGATCAAACAAATGATGTTTTAGCAACGCTCTAACATTAGATGGACTTATGGGAGGGACTCTGCTGACTCTTGGTGATGCTGCCTTGACCGCCAGCTCCTGGTTGCGTGCCGTCAGCACCATGAATTCAGGGTTAATGGTATGCGACGCCTTGGAGAATTCCCAAAATCCATATCATCGATGTGATCAATAAGGATTAACCAAACACCCTTTTTATCTACTGAAAGGAATCTAATCGCTTCATATCTAGCCTTAAACAGCTCAGTGAACGGAATGCGTAATGATTTGCACAGCTAGAGACATCCTTGTTGAAAGTAACAAACTTACTTTTCAAACTTATATAAAAGAAAATGCTGTCCTTCTTGTAGCAGACAGCCAAAAAGACGGTCAGATTTGGGTCCTCAGATACACGGTAGGCGAATTCTAGGGCAATTTGTGTTTTACCGATGCTGTTAAAGCGACTGTCGCGCTTAAAGCAACACCCAGACTAGGTTTATTTGCAAATTTTAGTTTTTTAATCTGTAATTTGCTCAGTTTGGCAAACCCATAGAGGAACGTTTACATCTATCTCGCAAAAACCTTGTGATTTGTGTGGGGAAAACTCTTATTGGTTGATCGTCGCGCCAACAACTAAAAATTCAAATTCTATCCTTTTTCCCGGCTTAAAATACCTTTTACTAATATGGGTTATGGACGCTAATTGATATTTTCTTCTTGAAACAAAATTGGTGGGCCAGTTTAGCTCAAACCTAATTGCTTGACGGTGACCCGAAGCAAATATTGGCTCTACGGAGAGTGTCTGAGTAACATGACATATCTGAAGGTGATCCAATTAAAAACATGGAATCGTATGAAAAGCTCGCTGCCCAAAATAGAAAACCCGATATTGTACATAGTAAATAAATAACTAAGTGCGAATGTCTGAAATGAGATTGGTTCAATACCAAGCGACTCTGGGTGTCTGTCTCGACAAAGCGGCTAAACAGATATAATTTTTTTTAATGAAACTAGGAATAGGCAACAGATCACTGTGCTGGTGTGTAGTTCATGGGGGCCATTTGATTTTGAGCGGCAGCGCGCAAATTGTTGAGACTAAGTTCGAGGACATCATTGGGAGTGTGGTCGGGCCCGGCCTGGGTTCCAAACAGCATGCGCCGCGTGAGCCGTATTGCTTGTAAGGCCGGCGTTGTTACCTGTGACAATGGATATATGACCTAGGTGTTATAATATATCAGCGCATAGTCGTTCATTACTTAAAACTCTGGATATGTTAGAGTACCTCGCTTTGGGTCAAACGCGGCATCCCAGCTCTATCTAGTGTGTAAAGCTCCACAACACCGCGAACTTGTCTGGTGGGCTGCGATCCAGTCCATTTTATTAAAATCCCTACCCTGATTGCCCTATTTCCCCCTATTAACCAATGTCTGATGTCTCCCCGAAGGTCCTCAAGAGACTCCGTCCACCCGCTCTCGAACACTACTCTTGGCAGCTGTTCGTTTTGTAGAGAGATAGACCAATTGGGAACCTTTATTTCTCCAACGTAAGGACCATCAAGAAAGACAAAATCTAGTGATGTAATTGTGTGTGCATTAATATAGCTTGATTTGTGGGAGGGTTTACATGAAGTTGCGTACCGGTGTTGCCTGCAGGTGCAAGCATGGTGAGCTCATTCCATGTCAAAATACCGGATGCCATTGGGCCTGGCAGTAACCATACCAGGCCTGACCAGCGTTATGGAGTCGTGTGGGAGGCATTGTTGCTTTAAAAATCCTTGTATAGGGGTTGTAGCCTTTACTATTTCATTGAGGGGAGGGGTTAGATTCGACCTGAAGAGTGATATTGAGTGTTCCTCAATTTTACAAACACATGGCCCGCCTGAGTGAATTAACTGTGTCCTCCACCCACGAGGGATCGATATCGCTGTACACCAACACATTTTGAGTATTGTCACTCCCTAGTGCTTGTCTTTTGTGAATCTCTTGACTTAGGTGGGATTGAAAAGACTTTTGATTCTGGAATCCGGTACCGGAAAATGCTATTGATGGTGGGGCAGGGGTATGTGTTTGTCTTGCTATGAGAGCCATGATGACACTAAGGATAAATTAAAACGCTAATTAGGTAGTGTTGAAATTGGCCAAAACCATCAAGGAGTTATGAAGATGTAGTTCACTGGACCATTCGAAATTATTGCCTCTCTCTGACGTGATGGAGGGGCTGACTAACAAATTAGGCCAGTACACCAGAACTTGGGGTACAAACTCTCTTTTCCTCTCCTTTTATTTTGCCTCGTGCTTGAGATACGATCCATTGCCCGTATAATAGAAAGATAGATAATTATGAAGAATACATAAATGCATTTGATATATATGTTGTGCTGATAGGTATGTATGTACGGATCATTGGGTAGGTTTGTGGATTCCATATAAATGAGATAGCCAAGGCGATGAGGCTAGATAGAAGATCCATTTGTCCGTATCATAGAAAGATTGGTGAGTATGAAGAATGTATGAATGGAATTGATATAAATAATGTGCTAAAAGGTGTGTAGATACGTGCGTATAATTGGACTGGCTTGTGGATTCTGTATGAATGAGAAGAGACGAAGCAAAGAGGCTAGATAACATCTAGTCAGATCTAGAATCATCTTCGGCATTCCAGAGCCGATTAAGGAGCAGTTCCATGCACATTGTAGAATACCGGTAGAACGCCGTGTCAACACCTGATAGGCCGATTCCTCCGTAGACCCCATTCTGTAGTAATGTATAAGGTACGCAATGTCGAGGGCTTAATAATTGGCAATGCATAGTGGCCTCACTAGCTGAGACTACTAGGGACAAAAGAGTATAACATCACTGACTCTGATTGGCCCGCTCGTGAACTTCCCGCGTTGTGCCAGGAATTTTGCAACAAATCGCGGCCTTCTGAGACATCTGTCGGCTACTTTTGCGCTTAATTGACTAGGCTCACGATTTCGGACCGAAGGATCATAGCTAATTCGACTTGAGAGTGGTGGTTGCAGGGTGGCAGTCATAGTTCCCGGAGACCGAATTCTCTCCGACGCTTTTCACCCTTCTTGCGTGGCTAATCTAGAGGCTCACCGGAGACTATCTCATGTCCATCCACATTGGATTTGTCATATTTTCCAGGTCAGGCTCAAGATGTCACGCAAGTATAAAAGAGCGGAGGTGGGCGCTGTTGAACCGCGATTAGACGCTTCAAATAATCATCGAGAATAACTCCCCCATTAGGAACCGAGTAAACGTCGCAAGCAAAACCCTTTGACGATGACGGATCTGCCTAGCCCCAAGTTCCAAGGCCTGGATATCATCCACGCCACGTACAAGCAGGTCGGTGACCACAAGATCGAAACAACCATTCTGGTGCCACAAAAACCCCATATTGGGCAAAGACCCACAATCATAAGGATTCACGGAGGTGGACTGGTAAGTTGTTGTATCTATTCCCCACCAATGGCCGACGATTAATGTGATCATAGGTCATGGGCGACTCTCTCTACCCCGAGTTCTGGCCGCAGTGGGTTTCTGACCTTGCCATCCTACATGGAGCGGTGATCGTAAGCCCAAATTACCGACTTATGCCCGAAGCGACCGGCATGGATATCTACAACGACCTGGAAGACTTCTGGGCCTGGCTGCACACACCCGCAATCCATAATCTCCTCGCCGCACACAGCACACCCACAGAGCTCGACCTAAACCGCATTATCCTGGCTGGTGACTCCGCAGGCGGACTGCTAAGCATTAACTTCGCGCTCTCCCACGCAGCAGACATCCGCGCCGCGACAGCCGCTTACCCTTGTGTAGACCTGGATGCGAGAGAATTCACCGAGTCTCGGACGATTCTGCCCTTTGGATTGCATACACCAGAGTCGGTTATCCATGAGTACCTAGCTGCTAATGATCTTGACACGCCTGTCTCATCGGATGCCACGCCCGCACGTATGTCGTTGATGTTTGCCGGAATCCAACATGGTCGCCTTGGCCCTTGGTACGCGCGGGGCGCGGAAGAGTCGCCTGAACGAGTGTTGCTGTCTCCAATGAAGCGTCTGGACCAACCGACGGTTCAGGTCCCGCGAGGAGGAATCACAGTTGTTCATGGACTACAAGATAGTGTGTTGCCAGTGTTACAGTCTGAGAAGTTCGTGGCCCGGGCTCGTGAGGTAACAAGGAACCAGCCCGGTGGGGATAAAATTAACTTAATCCTCCATGATGGAGAGCACGGGTTCGACTCGGAAATCCGGTATGAGGAAGCATGGCTAAACGAGGCACTGAAGACAGCTGTTGATGCTTGGTTGGAATAGCGATCTTCAAGTGTTGTATCATGTGGAGGCTGTCAATTTTGTGAATAGAATGGATGGGGATTTTGTTCACCACGTGAATTCTATTAGTACCCATTCAAGGTAAATAATCATCAATTATACAACTTATTGACTAGTATTATCAATTTGTAGAGAAATAAATTTCTCCGGGTTTATTATCCGTTTTTCTGAGATTATCGGATAATCTGGGGATCTTAAACTATCCTAGGACCTTTACTGAAAGGCTGACACGATGGAAGTCATCATTCATAAAGCCTCTTGTTTATATAATAATGAGTATTGATTTAATGTCCCTTTTAGTATGAACACAATATATAACAAGAGGGGGGGGAAGGAATACTTGTGGGGCACTATGTCATGAAAGAGGATTAGATATTAAGTAACGCTGTTGAA
Source organism: Aspergillus haitiensis (assembly GCA_027569155.1). Lineage (NCBI taxonomy): Eukaryota > Fungi > Ascomycota > Eurotiomycetes > Eurotiales > Aspergillaceae > Aspergillus > Aspergillus haitiensis. The sequence continues at coordinate 188,403 of JAPDEO010000034.1, forward strand.
TAATCTTATAATTGGTCCTCGTTGTTGCTGGCTATAAAATATGGCTTGGACATCATTTCGCGTGCCTTATCTCTAGTCCCAGGGTACCCTGTACGCACTAATGCATATATTGGATGACCTGTATGTTACCAGTTGAGAGAAGGCTGCCTGGATGAGCAGCCAATATCCCCTAGAATGGAGTCGCCGTGGGAGCCTACATTTTTGGCTCCTGCCATCCTGTCAAATAGTTGATTGCCAAACTTTTGAAAGGCCGACGCAATCCCACCACATTTGTAGAGTTCCATCTCCATCTGACTTAATTCAAACCCAAAGCGGCTCTCCCCCACTTGAACCACCTTTCGATCGAAGTCAATAGATATGCTAATTCCATCTTGGGCGGTGTCGTAAAACTCCGTATTGACCACTGTAATACCTAAGAGACCAAGATTTGGCATGTTTCGTTGGAAGATGAACGCAAAAGATTTAGCAATGATGCATTGGACACCACAGCCTAGGATACACACATTAGTCTTTTTCATCCTTGGAATTCCTTAAATACCCACCTATTAAAGCCATCACAGCTTGTTCCCTTGAGGACCCGCACCCAAATGCTTTACCAGCGACCACGATGTTGAAACCTTCTTTAACTCGTTGTCGGAACTCCGGGTGGGTATACTGCAAGCAATGGGCTCCACTGATTTCGTAGGTCTTCATGTTCACTAAGAACTCAGCAGGGGCCAACTAGGTAATAGATTAGCGAGAGTAGCGTCGTGTTTGACACAGGTTTAGACAACATACTGCATCCGTGTCAATAAAATCACCTAGTCGCTGAACCTTCCCTATCATGAGGTTGTCGCTACACATGTCGGTCATGGGTTGCTCCCGCGCCACCCGATTCATATTTCCAAATGCCTTATGCTTACTAGCGCTTGGCTCGACATATGTCGGACAGCTGGGTACGGTTGTAATGTTTGTATTAAAAGTTACACCACGCAGGCGATTCCATATGTCCAAATTGATACCCTCGAGAAATTTATGCGGATCGCGAACCTTCATTTCAAACGATGAAGCTGCCACCGTTGCAGCAGACGCAAGATTACCGAATGACCCTTTCTCTCGTTATTAGCTATCAAAATCTTGAGAATACGGCTAGCTTAGGAAAAGAATATTTAAGCACTTACCTTTGCCCATTCGGTTCTCAAAGTTGCGGTTCTGAGAAGAAAGCCAGACCTCTTCCGGGCCAGCTTGGTCTGCTGACATTCCAACGCAATAACTGCACCCTGGAACCCCGACTTCAAAGCTAGCTTCTTTGTAAAATTCGATCAATCCCAACTTCTGAAGACGGTATAAGATGGGCAAAGACCCGGGGACCACCTTTCTCTTTCCCCGACCTACCGGTCTCAGGCCTTGTTTCAGGCCTTGCTCCAAGACCAGTGCCCCTAGGATCAGGTCCTCCTCTGTAGTTGTGCATGCGCCTATGAAACAACCGTCAAGATGCATTCCTTCCATATCTGGAACAGGCACGACGTCATCCGGGGAGGGGTATTTGGCCAGGAAGGATCTGACATTTGCTAAATCGATTTCGTGTTCCTCCACGTATTTAGCGTCTTTGTCAGGTTTGAGATAAACGCCTGCATTCTTGTGTTGGGAAAGCTGTCTCCTCTGAACATAATCATGTGCAATCTGATCTGGTACAAAGAGGCCCGTGATTCCACCGAGCTCCTGAAGCGATTGTTAGTCTGCTCACTTATCTAGATGATATCATGGGGTGCATACGGCCGTCATGTTGCATATTACAAATCGTGCATCCCATGAGAAGAATCTTGTGCTCGGCCCAGTATACTCAACAATCCGATCTGCCGCTACCGTGTTTCGTTTAAGTCGCTGCAGAATATAGAGAATCGTATCTTTCCCGCTCATCCAGGGCTTGGGTTCCCCTACTAGACGAATATTAATTGTTTCCGGAACTTTAAACCACGTCTGCCCTGTTACCAAGGGCAAGGTCACATCGGCTGCCCCAAGCCCAACCGCTAAGGCTCCCAACGCCCCTGAGGAACATGTGTGAGAGTCCGACCCGACTACGATCATTCCGGGCTGCACTCGTTCTCGATAGAACTCGGTGTGTAAGATGGTGTACTGCAAAGGATATTAGCATTTGAACTAGTAGCGTACCGAAACCTGTGTATTGGACCTTACATTCATGCCTTTGTAGTCTGTTAATTTGAACACATGTTTGGCCCGCTCACTTGCATTGATCAACTCCTGTACCTTTGGTAATTTATTCACACGGGGATCCACGACGTGGTCGCCTGCTAGCCAAAATCTATCATTGCGAAATATACCCGGCTTGCCAAGAGCATTGTATGTGCGCTCCATGCCCTACATGGCCGTTTAGAACCCATCCCAATATGTTTCAGACTTAAAGTAAGCAAAGAAGAACAAGAGTACGATAGACTCACTGCCCACGAAGCTTCTGATGCAATTACCCAGTCTACATCAACTTGAATCAGCTCTCCCGCGGCAACATAGCCTTTCCCCTGAGTATCGTGTAGCGCAAATATTTTTTCGCTCAATGTCATTCCACGTCGCCCAGGCGGTCGAACCGACAGTGTGGTTGGTGGTAATTTTGCACGGTCTACAGAATTCAGAGATTCCAGCCATGCGGATATGAGGAATATGATTTCTGCTTCCTGTTCAACTGTAGTCCTAGCTTGGATATCCAAACCTAACCCTTGAAGCTGGGGGGATTGGTCACAAACAGCGAAGATGTCGCTTAAAGCGCTAGCCTCTCGTCCATAATCATGGATCCTGAGAAGGTCGATTACAAGGAGAAGCCGGTGCATCATGCCATTTGCTGAATTTACCTCTCGCTCTACTTGCAGTTAGCCCAATATCCAAGTCTTATCGCTCAATAATCCATATGGCATACGCTCGCTATCAGAAAATGCGACGCCTCTAATACTGTGGAGAGCTTGTAGAATCTCAGAGTTCGGTAGGTTGCTATTCTCCATGATTTCTGATGTGCTATAAGGTTAGTGAAGGTAACGGTGAAAGGAGTTGAGAGTCAATTAGAAATACCCAGCTCGGTAGGGGCATCATGTGCTCTCACCAGTGCGGTAGCGGCCCGATTCCGGTCCGATATAAATGGGTAGGAAAGAAGGCATCCACTGAAGTCTCAACAATGCATTCTGATTTCCATATCTCCCTTTCAACTACTTGACATGCTCCTCAGTCCTTCCACCATTGACATGCAAGGCATATAGCGCTGCGGCTAAACTATGTCAGCTCTTGGCGGATGAGGGCAAAATCATAGTCTGTTCTGGAGTTTGGAGTGGACTGAAAGCAATAATTGCCATACAGATACAGGAAGGGTTTGATGCATTATACATGGTGCATGGTGTGGTTGATAGTTCAGCGCTCCTTGGACTAATTTTAGTGTGTACGTAAGTTTTTTTTTTTTCTTTTAATAAAAAAAAATACCATCAAAAGAACAAAATTAACTAGGGTGGAAGGACATCTCATGGTTCACCGCGGGGTCACTGAGTATATACGGGTTGGGGTTGGTGACTTTCATTTGGAGGATTAAGCAATTACAAAACGCTGTGGGCAACTTAAAATAAGCAAATAGCCGGCGGAGACTTGTATGTTGATCATATTCGCGCCACAGTGAATGCTTGTACTCGGGCCAGCCGTAATATAGTCCCGATTGCTCGGATGGATGCCCTACAACCCATGGGAAACGAAACCTCCCTCTCGCGTCTACGAGCAGCAATCAACCTGGGGGCAGATGTGACTTTTTGGATGGGATTACGTCAAACAAACATGGGCGATAAATTTGAGAAGCTCTCACGTCAACCCCCATACTCGTCAATGCTATCGTTGGCGGCGCATCCCTTAATATCTCACTACACGAAGCTTAGTTACACGGATTCAGATTGATTGTCTTCCCTGTAATTTCATTGGGACTAGTCCTTTGTAAACCGTTCGATGCAGGGGTTAAAAAAAGCTGGACTCAGAGTCCTTGGATAGACATCACTCCAGAATCTTAACCTGGAATAAATGCATTCACAGATACTATGTGTGCAAGGGAGAGAAAAAAAAGAAGAAAAAAGAAAGGTTAACGCTTCCCAAGACTATCTACACTAGGTATCCTTGAACTCTACATTCAGCCGGACGCCCCGGAAGTGCAAGTCACCCCGAGACCTGAAGGAGTATTTGCGCACAATATCTTTGCACTACCCGAGGGCGCCTTGACAGTGAAATCGCTGATCTTAACGCCACAAGTACCATCGGCACCACAGTTCAGGTTTGCAACGACAGGATCGTACTTGCTACTCGTGGTGCCCGAGAAGCCCGTCACGACAATGTCGGTCAATATAGCATCGCCTGGATAATCATCACAATAGGACGCGTCTTCCCCGTAACAGCTTTGAATCTGGAAAGCGTAATCACAGCCTTGTACAGTGAAGTCAGAAAATGTAACATTTTTCACCGTGGAGAGACCGTGACTCCCTCCACTGGGATACGTCTTGATCCCTGCCGCTTTGGTTGACGATATCATGGTAATATCATGCGCATAGCAGTTTTGTACGATATCACTGCTTGATTTGCCAAGGGATCCAACGGAAATACCATGGGATCCAGTGCAGGTAACCGACTCGACAGTCACATAATTGGCACCAGGCTTAAAAGCTACACAGTCATCGTCATTGCTCACGGTGGTGGAGGACACCGTGACGTAAGTGCTGGCGCCAATATCAAAGCCGTCAGTATTCTTCGGCGGGTTGTCAGACTTGGATGTTGCATCTAGCCTCATGTTGGTAAAGACAATATTGGTAGCATCACCCTTAATGGAATTAAAGACATTCGGCGGGTTCTTCTGCCGGAAGCCTGAGATCTCAATGTTACTTCCCCCTGTGATATAAAGAAGTGTAGGTCGGTCATAGCTGCTATCCTCCGCAAAGCGATCATATCTACTCTCACAGACTGATGGATTAGATGATCGATATGTCTATATATGATAGATCAGATGGTTCTGTTTTGGAGCACTCACGCATTTTGCCCATTGCCATCAATTACGCCGGAGCCGGTCAACGAACGAAGTTTCAGTCCAGTTATGTGAGAGATGCTAATCATGGCCGTCTTCCCATTCCAGTAGTCAGTGTTGCTGGAAAATTTCAATAGGCCCTCTATCTGAAAGTCGCAATTGGAGCAACCAGCCAAGTCCAACACACTGTTCAAGTAGTATGTAGAGCCCGCAGGGATGACAATCGTGCCTCCCTTGCCACACGATGCGAGGGCAGAGGTGATTGCGGGTACATCATCAATGGAGGATGATCCACCTGCAGCTGGCGTGCAGACTGAGCGAGGTCTTAGTACAGAGTCTGGGAATGCTTCCGTCGGGGATGGAAGGGCACGCGCTAAGCCCATAAGACCCAACAACCATATTGCCTGATTTTGAATCATTTTTTCAGCGTGTATTCAAGAAAGAGAAAGGAGAAAAAAAAGGGAAGGAGATGGCTCTCTAACATTCCATCATCCTAACATGCGGGGAAATCTCTAGGCGCGTGTTAAATAAGGGGTGGGAGAGCAGACAGCACATGAAGATGAGGGTAGAGTGGAAATGATAAGATAATTTCTCCGTTATGCACATACGATTCAAGGAAAATCTTGCCCCTGGCGTCGCACCACGATAAAAATTCCGAGCACCCCTTCTGTCGGTTCCTCGTTTCCGAGGATGATCTGGGGTGCAATTGGCGCATATGAGACTCCGGGGGGTGGCCCTGTTGTTGACATGGTGGCTTTGTGTCGACGGAAGGATTCGGCTAAATTGCAAGGAGCTTAGCTTTTTTTAGCGGTTTCATGTGGGGTAAATCGGTAAGGGTCCCTGAAGAATGCCCGATATTAACCACGAGGTATTGATTCATGGAAAATTGCTGGGGCTCTGCCGCTTCATGTGAAACGAACATTACGCGACGATTTGAGGTCTGGGTTTGTGGTCTCCTTGTGATCGACATCCCATCACGTCACATCCGCAACATTTAAAATCAGGATTAGCAGCGCTGTGTGAGAAGGGTCTCCCGATGAGCGTGTTTGTTGTTGCATACTAATTGATCGACGCCATGGTTCAACTCACTTGGCTCATTAGCCTGGTTGGCTGCAGCGCTGTTCTTACAACGGCCACCCCGCTGAGCAAGAGGACCAGCAGGATGAGCCCTCCTTCCGGGTGCCTCTCTGTTGGCTCTGGTTATTCCTATTCTACTATCGGAGCTGCGCTGACGGCTCTGGGTGACTCAACGGCCGATGCATGTATCTGGGTTGCGGCGGGGACGTATAACGAGCAACTCAGGATCGACTATGGTGGAAAATTGACTATGTATGGCGACACTACCGATACGGGCTCGTACAAGCAAAACAAAGTGACCATCACTCATACCATTTCATCCCCGGATGCTGGTTCCCTCGATGCCAGCGCTACGGTAAATGTTGTCGCTGACTCGTTCTCCATGTACAATATCAATGTTGTCAATGGATATGGGAAGGGTGCACAGGCTGTTGCGTGAGTTGCCGAGGTCAAAAAATGAATTGTCCTTTTGAAAATATACTCACGTCGAGGATTAGGCTAGTTGGGAACGCAGACAAACTGGGGTTCTACGGCTGCCAGTTTTCGGGCTACCAGGATACTCTCTACGCCAAGTCGGGGACACAATACTACTCGAACTGCATGATTGAAGGTATGTATTGGCTGCAAAAGCTAAGGCAGTCACTAACAACATTCTAGGGGCGGTGGATTACATATTTGGAGACGCTTCTGCTTGGTTTGGCGAGTGCGACATAGTATCCAACGGTCCGGGAGCCATTACAGCCAATTCGCGAGAGGAGAGCACTGATCCATCATGGTATGCGATCGATAACTGCAACGTCAAGGCAGCATCTGGTGTTTCCTTGTCCGGCAAGGTGTATTTGGGTCGTCCTTGGCGAGTACTAGCCCGTGTGATTTACCAAAACTCAGAACTCTCCGACATCATCAACGCCAAGGGCTGGACGACAATGGCAGAGGGCGCCACCCCACTTTATTACGAATACAATAACAGCGGAGATGGATCCGACACCTCTGGAAGACAATACGAATCTTCCATCTCAGCTGGTGTCACCAAGACCGTGGTGTTGGGAAGTGATTGGACTGATTGGATCGACCGGACGTACTAAAGCTCGGGTGTTTTGGAGACCGAGGCTATATAATGTGTGAATTATTAGCCCCAGATCGCTCGCTCTTGATGATTTGATCGCTTTATCTAAGGCCCCATACTCTTCACTGTCGAATCATGCTCACCCCTCTATGCACTCCATCGAGCCCTCCTTTCTAGTATATGAACTCTCTTACATCCTTGAACTTCCTACAACACCTCAGATCCCCGCTAGCTCTTCTTCTCACGGCGTTAGAAGGCGTACGTTTAAGCTTCGTCAAATACTCATTTTATAATGCGTATCTCTCTGCCACGTAGGGTATCCGGCAATAATACTTATCCTGTCACTACTTAACCGTTTCTTCTGTGGTCGCCTGACCTCATACGCTAGGTTGTTGTCTAGATCCCCTATCCCCCTTATCATACGACTTGTTAGGTTTGCGAGTGTTGTTTAACCGTGCCGGGTATTTGTTGCTCAATAGATGGCAAAGCTATTGCAAAGATGGGAGTCGATGTCCTCACATCGTTTAGCCCGTATTAAATTCATATGTTCTACTGCTATAACTAACATCAAAGAGTAACGGTCAGTACCAGTAACCTTCGCTTGGGCCTGAAGCCTCATCTAATATTGCCGTTCGCGTTTTTCTTTAAGACTGGAATAAGTCATGTCTCTCTACCATCAATTTAATAACTTTCAGCCTTGAAGCACTGACGCCGTTATTAAAATGCCGTGTCCAGCGTTGGGACTCAAGCCCTTTATGAACCTGATAACCCCCGCCCGCCAACCCCTCTTTTCCTCTCATAGCATTGCGACTGTATCGCGAACTGGATCTTTCCCGACCCTACCTCTCACATTGGTCATTAGCATCCTGACAGTTCACAGCCCGGGGTGCGAGGGAAGTGTCTGACCGACAAAAGCACGAAGCGTGTATTGGTACATCTGCTACTGCCAGTGCCACCTTGACAGCTGGCTCAATTAATTCCGCTTCCCCCGTCTTCCCCAGTCGGCAGAGACACTCATAGTATCCCTGCAAAGCCCAGACGTTATTCGGATGTCGACGCGGCCGGATGACCGTCTTGTCCAGCCCAAGATCCGCCCGGTAGATTTCGGCCGCCTCCGAGACATGGCCCTGTTCAAGAAGCAGAGCGGCGTATGCATGTCGGGTGGGTTGCATCCACGCCCACGGTTCACTATAAGGTAACCGATCCTCGAGCCAGATGGATTCCTGAAGCTTTTCAAAGGCCTTGGAAAAATTACCCTGCCGATACTCGATCTCCCCATCCAACATCGCGGCGCCTACTGCTAGAGTGTCCGTACAGGTGCTGTTATAGACTCGCCGAGTCCCCGGCACGCGTTGTCTGGCCTGCTCAAAGAGATCGCGTTCCCGCTGGGCCGACGGCACATCTCCAATAGCTGCGAAGGCAAGCCCACGAGCGTAGTAGGTGGTTGCGGTGGTCACACAGTAAAGCACTTGATCCCGTGGTGGTTCAACCAGCATTAATTCCCTCCACATACCAAATCGCACCATAACGTGCAGTCGCACAGCCATAAAACTTTCCATCCAGTCGTCCATGGGCGGCGATCGTATCTGAAACACCCCTTCTGGCACGGTCGCCTCCATGCGACCGACCGATTCCAGAGCCACCTTCCGCTGACCGGCAAACATGGCCGCATAGATCAGAGAATGGTAGTCGTGCATCCGATAGAAAGTGTAGAAATTATACGGCCCTGTACGGCGCACGTACCGATCGTCCGCTAGTGTGGATTGATAGTTGGAGGCAATCGACCTGCGCCAGTCCCCTATCAAAATGTCAAGATGGGTTGGCATGTGGCGGACGTGCCCAGCGTCTGGAACCAAGTCGCGCAGGCAATCTGCTGCATTGAGGCCTTTTTCTGGTGTGGGAGACATCTCGATGTAGTGAATGTAAAAGTGCAAGAGACCTGGATGTCTCTTCCCATCGTCGTGGCTCAGTGCGCGCTCCAGAACCTCCCCGACCTCAACAGTGTTCGCCTTGTCACCAGGCTTTCCTGTAAAAAGATCCCAAAGCGCCCACGGCGTGACATTCATAAGCGCATCGGCATACAGGGCAGCGATATCGAGGTCAGCACCAAAGTCCTGGTAAACTGGCCTCATTGCTGCCGCGTAACGCCGATTAACCGCCTCGTAATTGGTCGGGGGTTGGTCATCTTCGAAGCGAAATTGGATCGCATCGATCAGGGCTCGTTCTAACGGGCTCGCATGTACCGCTTGCCGTTTTGCCTCACGGGAGGCTTCATATCCTCTCTTCACGCAGGTCTTGAGATCCGCTCCATCAAAGCGTTCCCACGGTTTGTTGTAGTTCGGGCCGACTGCATAGGCCAGGCCCCAGTAGGCAATAGCACAGGTGGGATCATGCTGGATCGCTTGCTCGAAGCAGTACGCTCCCTCCACATGGTTAAAGGAATATACCCACGTTAGCCCGCGGTTGAACCAAGCCTGGGTATCCGAACTGGTGGTCGTGATGGCTCTTCCAAACGTCCCCAAATCATAGTACTCGTCGCTAGCAGGGACGGGTGACGACCCTATCCTCATTGTTGTGACGCTGGAGACTAAATGGAAAAAATACGCAATGAAATACCGATCAATAAGATGTCGAGGGAGAAAGAAATCAGCAACAGGGAGGGATCTGTCTGGCGGCGAGAAAAAGGTAAAGAGTTGGTTGATCAAGCCGCGGGCGTTATGATTGCATCATCGGCGTTTGAGTCGCATCTCCGCAGTGGGGCTACCGTTAAACACCGGGGGATCGGCCAGCTTCGAAGCGCTTGGAGGCGCTTTATTCTCACTGGTCTATCCAGAGCTTCTGTGGGGTTTCTGCTGCCCTTTTTGGGGCCTAAACTCTATTGCTCATTGGTTACTGGACGATATGGGTGCCCAAGAACCGGTGACCCAAGATTTGCCTTTCAAAGGGGGAAAGGAACCACGGGAGTGACATTAACGAGAGTATGTAATAGATATCATCTTAAACAGGATCAGAATCTGTCCAGTGGAAACGAGAAGAAACAAAGCAGAATGGGAAGTAAGAATTGAGTTCACTCCCAAGGAGGCATCCCTTTTGAGGATTTATCATTCCATGAATCCTTACGGAATATGGAGAGCGAGGCTGATGCTCAGTAAAGACACAACAGCGGACAGGACATGTGCAGCCGATGAGGGCATCGAGGGTCGAATCTCCGAGGTGTCCTGGTTATTAAATGCTGGCTCCGAACCGTGAGGTCAACAAACCCCAAGTGTCGCCAGCCGAATAGGGATAGATTGTCCTGGGGTCTGCTCAGAACCATTCGCCCTTCGTTCGCACATCGCTCCCACTGCCAGCGCCCCGAAGGATCGGCGGGTGAAGATGGAAAAATTAGCCGACTGGTTGGTGAACGAGAGAGTCCAGGCCCATCGGTTGGTGGCATCCCTGTCTAGTCTACTCAGGTATTACTTCCTTATTTCCATTCCTCATTCAATTTTGGAACCAGAACAGCGAAACACAAGTGAAATGAACGTACCAATGTACCTCCTGAATGAAAAAGGGGCAGTTCCACTTGTCCCTGGGATCCTGAAGCTCAGCCAGGACCATGCGCATCGAATCATGTGCACTCGCATTGACAGTGTATCATCCCATTTGGTCGCCAGTAATCTGATGGCCAGGCAGGCCGCATGCCTCTATCCTTTCGATCGCGGGGAGCCCATCCCGCTTTGTGTCAGGTCGAGGGTCTCCACGCCCCCTCCCATGCCGAATACCCCATCGCGCCACTCATTCATGTAGAACAGTCGCGAGCTTAGGAAGTACAGATCCCACCCCACATTTGCAAATTTGCCATCTAGGCTTGCAGAAGTGTAGATGGCAAAATACTAGGGATTCGTGTCAAACGTTTGTGTCCCGTCCTGCACCGAACCGATGTACACCTCGACTAACTAGTGAGGGAGAGTCGTTTGGATCTCGTTGCAGCCGTTGGTAGCGAGGATGGCATTTGGCTTATGATTCCGCTCCGGAGGACAGAAGTACTGGATTGAATTGGCATTTGCCAGGCAGATGCCATCCACCTGAGCGGTGGGAGTCCCCGACGAGTCTACGGCTGCATCTGTCACCAAGCTTACTAGGACCCACGAGAACAGAATCGGATCTGCAAGACAGTCATGGCCCTTTGTCTCCAGAGCGATAGACGGGAGGCCAGGAGGGTGAAGAGGGGCCAGGATCATGGTATAGAGGGGTTTCAGAATAACAGTGACTGCTTTGTTACATTAAGAGTAACCCGAGGGCCTAACATGAGGGACGCTAAAGAATCCTAACTTTCCTCGAACAACGAAAGCGGAAAAGATGGAATAAGGGGTAAATACTTTTGGTTTATGAGTACTTTAAATTGGCGATAGACCTGGACCTTTTAGTGGCCGTCGGGTTGTTTAGCTCTCTCCGTACCATCCGAGCCTATATTTATGCCAGCCTATTTTGGCAGGGCTCACCTACAATCAACTTCTGTGACAAACTAGGATTGCGCTGTGTGCTCTTGGTTACGTTTCTATTCCCCAATTGAGCGTTTCAATAAACTATTGAAGTTGTGATATTCTTAGCTTCAGATTCTCTCCGAACAGCAGTGATAGCCTTATGAGTACCCAAGAACTCTGTATTGATAAGGCGTGATGATGTATGGGTCTAGTCTATGAATGGAAGAATAAGAGCTAAAGTTTTGGTATTGTCATATTTTGCAGCAACCGACAGAGACTGTAAAAGCATCGGTGAAGTAAGATGAAATTTGTGGAAACAGGGATATGTTCCTTCATTTCTTGAAATTATTGCTGACCTTTTCTCACCAAACCTCCGTTTCCCGGACCGTACCTCTGTTGACGGGAAATCCACCATAATTAGCCCTATCAGCTGGAAGAGAATTTTGTCGTGTGCTTGAAGGATTTCATATTTTGAGACAGTGGCTTCACCGAGAGTAAATAAATGCCGCATACATTGTTCGAAAGCTCCACTAAACGAGAAGATATTGCATGTCCCCCTGGGAAGGAGAAGTTGCACTCTCTAATCCATTCACTGGGACAATCCTTACCCTTTTTCTTTTCAGTGAAGGGAATCTTGATGACTTTCCGCTCGCTCATAGGTTTCAGGACTCGAAATCCTCGCGATGTATAGTTGTCAACCAAGCAAAGGGGAAAGCATGGAAGAAAAAAAGCATCACAAGCCAAGAGGAGTTTCAATTAAGCTAACTTAAAGCACCCCAGGCTCTTGAGGCACCGGGCTTGGTTGGGTATTCCCTACCCCGGGATGCGCCTATCTGCCTAGTGTCAGAGTACCCCGTAATTCCATCTATTTTTGCATGACTTTCGATGAGTGGAAGCATGCTACAAACCCCTTATTGTCTGGGGCAACCCCGTATCGCTTCCTGGGCATGTGATAATTCAGTTCTCTCTCTCCCCAGGGGAATTTAGTTTTCCGGTGGGGCTATCGTACTATCCTAATGTTGATACACCTACTGTGCCTGGGGTACGACGGACGGGATGCAATAGATGATAGGGTAGCTATGGGATCGGGCGTTCCCACATTTAGTGTTATAGCTTCGAAACTATGGATCCTATGCGGGAGCATCAGGCGTATAGCTTGTACTGCATTTGCCTTGCAGAGTAACTAGTCCCGAGGCTCACCTCCAATGCATTACCACTATCACGGCGGCATCCAGCTCTCGCTAACGGGCTGGAATTTGACGGACAAACGAAAGTCTCCAGTTTTTGGCATTTAGTCACAAAATGGTTCCACTCGGGCGCAGCTCTTACCTTATTAGTGCAATGTATTGCACATGTTTGAGCCTGCTTGAAGTGATAGATGCTGAACCAATGTTTGTTGCCCGGCATCTAAAAGGTCTAGGAAGACTCTCCCCGTGTCATTTTGAGTTAAGTGTGAACCCCAAAGCCCTATTCTATTTCCCCACATCTTTTTTGAGTTAATTCAGTTGCCGATATTCTGGTCACCAAAGCTAAGCAAGCCCTTCCGGGGACCTGTTCGAGCGATAGGTACATCCTTTCCCCCCGGGGAAATTACCGCCTCCGCCCAAAACTTGGGGATCGTCAGGCTACAGACCAGAACGAGGAAACTAGGTTGTTGATTGGGCGGTTGATACTTTGATACATCTTGGCTTTATCTTGGCGAGTGCGTAAGCAGTACACTAGTGGACCTGATTTATGCTCCGAGTTTGTTTTGGTTCGGAGTCGACCTTGCCGTGCCTGAATCAGACGTAATTAGCATAGCTGTGGCTTGTTGTTGAATTGGAGTCTTCAGTGATTGGCTCTAGTTGCAAGTATACGCACAGTATCATACCTAATGGCCAAAATTATAGCTGAAAGACAGGAGGGTTTCCTCGTTAAAGAAGACTATATAATCCCCATAACCACTGCCCGAGTATGAATATCTTCAACACACACACTCAATTGTTTTCCAACACTCTCCGTATAGCTTTCCATCAAGAAATTTCACAATGAAGCCTTTCACCCTCTTTGTCTCGTCTCTCTCTATTCTCGGAGCTTTTGCAGCCCCCAGCAAACGCGATGACCGTGGCTCCTACACCGTCTCCGGTCTTGGGACCCGTAAACAAGCTATTTTGAACGCAGGTGGCAACACTCTCGACCTAGCGATTGCTATGCTTGAAACGTACCCATTGCCCTTCCCACTCTATGTCTCCCCACTGCTGATCAGAATTAAATGGAAATGATAGTGAGAACATGGGAACCGACTACACGTACGGCGATGGTAAGACTTATGACTCTGCCAATTTTGGCGTCTTCAAGCAAAACTGGGGGATGCTTCGCGTATGCGCGAGCCGATATGGACTGGCCGGGCAATCGGAAGCTAATTGGAATAATGGGGCATTGCTAAAGTATTTCATTTCTCTTTCTTTTTTCCTCCCCTCTAATGCCTACATCCGGTCGGCTAACCCAATATCTGTAATAATTGTCCAACAGTTCCAACCTCTACGCTGACGTCGCTTCCCGCTGGGATTGTCAGAATTACTACGGGGTTGATAAGTGGTTCGCGGGACATCGAAATGGCGCCACTGGCTTGGCGAATCCGTATACAACAGACATTCAGAGTGAGTTCGTGTTTCCTTAGCTCTGATGAAGTGGCCGCTAATGGAAAACTGTGCAGACTACAAGAATGCCGTGTATTGGATCCAGGGGCAGATCGATAGCAATTCAGTGTATAAATCTGATGATACCAGGTTTTGGGTTAACGTGCCTGCTATCTAGGATGTATTCTCAAATGGCAGGACTTCCGACGGTAAAGCTAAGATACGTATGATTACGCGGAATGAAGGTGGAATATCAAGCTGAGAGAAGAATGCATCCAAGGCCATATCATCCCAGGAGAAAGGGAGCGTTGCGAGAGTTTGTTGCAAAACTTAAAAACTTCTTTCATCATCCTGTCTGCCAATCAACTTTGCACGTTCTTTATAAGCGAATCCAACATGTTTTCATAGTGGGGAAATAGTAGGTTTATGGTCCCTAAGTCGGTCTCAAGGACCTAGGTATGTATGTACGGACAGTGAACAAAATAGGCGTACTGTTATATTCTATAATAGTCGTCCTCTACTATACATAGATTTAATGTTACAAGCGTCCTATCTCTCGTACCTCCAGTAGGGTTTTAAAGTATATAGGAGCGACACATGAGTAACTCGGGCCGCGTAAGTAGTTACATCCCAGTTTGGAAGAGGGACATGAAAGGGAAAACTATGTTAATTACTATTCTCTAGAGACCCAGTGATGATCCTACCATTTTCCTTGCGCAGGAAGGGATTGGGTTGAATGTTATCCCTAATCGAAGCATTTCACAGTACCATTGCCCGGAGTATCAGAGAAGACAAGATAGTGCGTTATCCTCATTCCACGTATGAGGGGGGCTGTTGTTCCAGTTCCTGAAACTCCTCTATCGAAATATCGCATCCAAGGTGCCTTTGAAGAAGCTCATGTGTGACAAAGCGTTCGGGAATATTACCTTGCGCATCCACGAAAGAGACGTGGGGATTAATATCGCTTATTCTCTGCAATTCATTTGCATGGCGGTGGTGATGTGGGCAACCATCGACGCCGATCAGGAATACCGTCAGATGAACCCAGGAGAGGCTGAGGATATCGAGTTCAAATTCGTCCATGTCGATTGCCTCCCCGTCTAGCAGAAGCAACAACCGCAGCATAGGGGTTTGGAGTCCAGCCTGCCATCCATAGACGGGATGGTACGAGGCCGATTCGGAGTGTTTCTCGAAGTGCAAATCTTTGACTCTTTGCCAGCCCGTCATGACCCGTGTTAGTCCCCCAAAGCTGATGCAGTTCCACGTGTCGTCAAAATTTTGGCGATTGATGAATCCGATGTAGTTAGCTCGACTTGAGAAGGTGACCATTTGATAGCCTTGGAAGTCATTGTCACGATTGAGCATTGCACTCGTAAAACGACGAAGGATGGACCTAGCAACATCTATATCCCAGTAGAGTTAGTCCATATATCTGTTTCTCTCTCAGGTGTATAAAGACATTAGGGAGAGCCAGACCTACCTTTATTCTTTGGCTGGGTGGCCTTAGAATAGCCAGTAATGAGGAACTGATCATAGTTAGGTCGCAACGGGTCTTGATCCATCGATCCCGAGACATCCAGCAGGATCATTGTCTCATCCGTCGGGCGTTGAGGCGGGTCAAATGCTCTGAGGGGCGCTGGCATAACTTGCTTGGAGTACCCTGTGGCAGCTCTATTCTGCAAATGGCATACGTCGTCCTCCGAGCAATAAACCGGTGGCGGCTCAACTGCGGAGGCCATCCTGGTGCGGGCCAGTTCCATGCGGGAAATAACGTCAGGCTTCACGATGAGGCCAGCACTTTCCGCTCTATGGTTCAGGACCCAATACAGACGCTCTTGGGCTGTATTTTCATATCCTCTCCAGGCCGGGGTAATACCTCGCCATCCTGCGGGCGCATCAATCCGAAACTTGAGCGGATTGGACGTACTCTTTGCCCAGGCTACCGGAATGGGCTCAAAATATCCCGCCCGGAGGAGGCGCAGGTACTGCAAAGGGCGATTGTTGCGGAGATCAGATACGTTTTGCGTTATCCCCAAACTCTCTTGGTATCTCATGACAATCCTCCGCCACGCCGAGTCCGGCCATCGGCTCGTCTCTTCTTCCAAAATTGCATTCCGTAGTTCCGCATCGCGCGCGGACAGTTTCGTCTCTGATGGTTTCACTGAAAAGGTCTTCCTCCAACCGGTGAATCGAGATGACTTAGTGTCTATAGCATGTCCATCGTTCGTGCCGCCAGGGATACTTCCTCGTCTGTTTTCGCCCACTGGAGTTGCCACAGTCGCCTCGTTTGTCGAGTTGACCGTCAGAGATCTCCGTCGGTCGGTCTCCCAAATGTTGTATGGCGGTTCCCTGCCATCTACAGTGGCTTGAGCCCGCGCATTCAGTGAGTTATTCAGCTCGATGGTCTGCCGCAGTGATCGCGTGTAGTACTGAGGCAGAGGGGTCTGGAGGCCATAGCAGGCGGCGCCGGTAGGGCCAAAGGGCGACACAACGCGGACGTAGGGGTTGTTATTGAAGAAATTATGTTGCCAACAGTCGTGGTAGGCCTTTTCCCCGGGGTACATGACTGCTTTGGACCACATCTCATGAACCGGAAGACGATCCAGTTTCCGGTTTCGATATTGGTGGATACTGCAGCGGCATATCAGATCCGACTCATGCTCGGGCTCGATATCGCTATTGTAGATGCCGTTGCTCAGCTGCACGCTTCTCAGCAGGCTTTGCATTTCTTGCTTCATTTGGCGCAAAACCGGAGGGCGAATTCGCACTAGTTAGTCGACCGGCGAGAAGAGGCAAGGACGGAGGGACAGGAGTTGCTCGGACATACCTCATCCTGGACACGGATGTTCGCTGCTTCGATGACTGCGTTCACATGAGGTCCATATCGTAGATCCACCACCGGGTTGTCAACCGAGGAATACGGCGGAGGGTCGTTATTCTCGTGCATAGCGATGGGAATCTGGGTGGAGTGCTCGCTGACATGATATGCTCCCAATCGGGCAGGGAGTTTGGTGAGTGGGGGGCGGGGGAAGCGACCGATAAAAACAGAACTGACGCCGATCAAGTAAAGACCAATACTAGTCAGACGGACCGAGAGTTACCTGCACAATCCAGGTTTCCTACTGGCCAGGAGGAGAGAGACATCCCTAGCCTGGCAGGAGGTGGTACCTACCTAGTACCTGAGGTTAGCTATCTTTGAGTCCCCAGATCAGCCGATCTGACGGGATATGCGATCTATTCGATCGGTCCAACTCCTCTGGATTCATTTTGATTCCATATAATTTGATTTCTTTTCTTTTTTTTTTTTTTCCCTCTCTCCCTTTGCTTCACAGTTCGAGCAGTCAGGACTAGGGCACTTTAACCACCAACCCCAACAGAGTCTTGTTCCACGTGCTCCCTTTCTGCCCTATTCAGGTAGGGCAACCATGACTGAAGGCTACAGGTCCCTAGGTAATTACTGAACTGGATGTTGTCTGATCGCTCATATTGTTGCTATCATCATGGTTCTTGTTATCGTTACTCGTTCCGAGCGGGAATTAAGGGGGATAAGGCACTACAGATTGACCATTGAGCCATTTCAACTTCACCAGTAAAAAACTGAGATGGAGCGTTGAATCGGTGTCTACGGCAAAAGCTTGTTCAGTGAGTCTTAGCAGGTACACTTGATGATTTGTGGCGCAACTGGGAAATTATGGCATTTCAATTGCCTTCTGGGCTCCCATCTCTGTCGGGGTACTTGGATAGCAGCCAAGGGCAAATTCCTACCTATGAATCAAGTTCCAGTTCTTACTCTAGAGTGTTAACCTCTTCTTTCTTTCTTTCTGAACCCCTCTCTTGAGCAGTAATTTTTCGATAATACATACCGCTGCCCAGTTTATTTTCTCCACCTTATTGGCTTCTCCGGTGGGTCTCCAGCAGCAAACGTAAATTACGGTGTATTGTAGATGTATTAGTGAACTCTTGAAGCATTCACAACTCCGATGAGACCTCAGACAAGCAAGTCAAGTGGTGGCGATTCCCTTCAGCGAGTGCTTTCGCAAATCCTAAGTAAGGGTGGATCTCCAATTACTGTGAATTTATTCTGTTTTCCCCAAACACTAGTACACACCAAACCCTAAAGTATTCACGCATCCAAAAATATATATTTGGTAGTCAGTCAGTCCCCCCCTACCCTGTGGAGTTTACCACACCTTAACAGGCCTCTTCTCATTCTTCCCGAGCAGCCCTCAAGCTACCTTAATCCCTAAGTATACCTTTTAACGCTATGCACGAGGCTCCTGAAAGAAGGATAGTAGGAAGGTCTGCCCACCGCATGTAAAACTATGAAGTGCGGTTACACCAATGACGATGGAGAACAGACCGACCATCAAGTCTCGAGCCGGAAGAATGCGGGATGACGCCAGATTGACTAACAAGCATCTGGATAACTGGCTAGAGTGATAATCGATGCCTGTCCGACTGGAGCACTACACCTGCGAGCTAGAAAAATTCCCCGGTCGATCAGCCAAGGATGACTCTCCGGATTATTGACACGATCAAACAAGATCATGTGGCCATCAAGGCCATCTACGATCAAATCATCTACGCGAGCGATGCCACGAAGAAAACAGAATTCCACAACCTCTTTGTGTGGGAGGTAGCCCGCCATCTCGTGGGCGAGGAGCTCGTTGTATTCCCCGCCATAGAAAAGCACATTGGGGAGGGAAAATCCCTGGCCGAAGTGCGCCGCCAGGAGCACCACCGAGTAATCAGCCTCCCTTCGCGTCGAGGCATAACTTTGCTAATATTCCGTCACAGATTAAAGAGAAATTGAAGGCTTTCCAAGGTCTCAAACCGTCTAACCCCGGTTTCATGACGAGCATTGAAACCCTGATGGCGGAACTCTCGCACCATATGCAAGAAGAAGAAACCGCAGACCTGCTCATACTGGAGAACAATATTTCCATGCAGGACAGTCAAAAGCTCTCCAAGTCTTTCGCCAGGAGCAAGTTTTTCGCCCCGACGCGCTCACATCCAGGGGCACCCAGCAAGCCTCCGTTTGAGACCGCCGTCGGGTTGTTAACCGCTCCATTCGACCATCTGACTGACATGTTTCGGAGGTGGCCGGATGCTTCGAGTACCTCAACGGAGTCGGTTGGATGAGCTCAAATCTGCCCTTTTCCACTACTGCTTCCTGTTTGGAAGTGGTGATGAAGCTGTTTTTCTTTACTGCACCTTGTCGTGAAAACTATTACTTTGAAGCCTTTTGTAACGATTGAACCGGGTCATTTATAACACAGGACTGTCTTAGATTGGGGAGCATAATTGATGTTAGAAATGTGATCTAAGTGACTGGGATGACTAGGGTGACTGAGGAAAGAAATGATTGGATTTTCCTACGCCGAGAAGGTTATCAATTAAATTACTAGTCATCCGTTTACTCTCTCTGGAGTGAGAGCTTTTAGAGGATCCACCAGTCGACGACATGTCTACAATGACTCAGGCACTTTGATGAAGGAAGACGTGGGAAATAGGGGCCTTTGGGGCGACTTTTACAAGAAAGTAGCTGTCCCTCTGTGTATGGTAACCCTGGAAGACATATTCCTTCAACATGTTTCGCAGGAGTAGGGTCTAGTTCTTAGGGAGTTCTACTGCTTTCCCTTGAATCCTTAGTGGAGTAGCCTTGTTGAAGTGACTCTATCAGGTAGAGTGACGGCCGCCAGTCTCAGAATAGCTGCAGAAATATTACCAGACGTTGTGGTCACAATGAGAGCCTGTAAATCGGTGGTAACACGAGGCAAATAACTTTTGGGATACACAAATATCGCTATTAATCTGCATAAGGTTGTACATGAGGCTTCAAAATAACCTGCCGCCGTTAGAAATATGGTACAGATCATCTCACAACGTCTATAGAGAAGAAAGTGACATCGTACTTGCACAGAGCTCTCTTAGCTTTAGTCCACCCGGGTAGTGTATCTGGACCACCGGGTTTATGGTTCATGAAACTCGCATTGTCGTCTAGATGGGTGACTTGTTGCCTGTAGTGTTGGTAACCCGATAGTTTGTGCTGATAAATCGAGGAAAATTTGCTGCTCGGTGCCGTTCTACCCTAGAGGCGCATGTGTATTATTGCGTGATACATTGAATAAAACCTAGGCCTTGTAGTCGAAACAGAGAAAGAGGTAACTGAGAATCTTACCCTATGTTTCTTTTTTTCCTGAAAAATGGCGTTATCCATAGATATTTCGTGAAGCCGCTTTAGCCTAGGTACACTCGACATGAATTCTTACTACTAACCATATCTGAGAGTATTATTATTATCAATAACATTATTACCTTTTTTTTTTTTTTTCTTTTATGCGCAGAGCCCTTAGGCTTTAGGCAAATGTTACGGGGATGATTTCATGATGAGCGTGATGGTTATGGTTCGCCGCCGCTGACGTTGTCAACGGACAACATGATTATGAGGGGATGTTTTGTTTGGGCCTACATAAGATCTTCTACTGATGGGCGTCTAGATTCTCCCTTACGAGGCATACGCTTCTATAAAAATCTTGAACATCGACACGAAGTCACAGGTGTATTATCTGTCCTCCTAGTCAGAGTGTGCAGTACATACCCGATATAATAGATCTAACAAACCTCACTAAGACAGTACATTTGCATCTTGCTAGGTACTTTCTCTTCGCCCGTCATGCACATATTTCCTAGTCACATCAATGGCCCTCCAACAAGTTTTTCAACACATCAGCCGGTCTACGCTTCGGTGCAGCAAGCTCTATGACCTCCGGGCTCGTAGTGGAGACGGAGCATTTGCCTTCCCACGGCATCTCGAGGGCGTGTTTAACAGAGAAGATTATATTCTTTGATTGACGGGTGGTCGCATACTGGGCATCATAGAACAAGTCGAGGAAGGATAAATCTTTATAGCGAACTTCCTTAACCGGGGTACCAATGTGCTGCGCAACCAGGTCCACAATCTGCTTGCCAGTGATATCCTCGGGTCCATTCAAAACATATTTCGCGCGATTGTGTGGAGTAGGGTCATCCTGAGACAAGAGGTGGGACGCGAAAACCCCAACATCATATGGGTCAACAATGCCGACGGGCGCCTCCTCTGATGCCATCAGTTTCAAAACGTCCTGCTGTCCAGATTCGCGATATTTCCTGATAAATTCAGCCGCAGTGGAGAGCCAGAGTGGTGAAAAGCCATTCGGCTGAAGGGATGTCCACTGTAGACCAACAAATTCTGGTGAGGCCAAAAGAGTCTCAACTGCCCAGTGGGTGCGCGCATAATAAGCTTTACAATCCGGACGGACATTTGCTGCTGTCGTCGAAATGCGCACAACATATTGAACGCCGGCATTAAGGGCAGCAATGTGGAATGTCGATTCCTCCGCAAATTGGTTCGGTTCGTTATGGGATGCGATAAACGCTCTAGCGACGCGGTGTTCACGAAGCCAGTCCGAGGTGATTTCAACCCAGTTCTTTTCGATCACTTCAACGGCAGGCACTGCGGAAAGCTGTCGTGCCACTGGGCTGTCAAGGGAACGAGTAACCGCAATTATACGGTATCCAGACAAGGTGCTGCTTGCCTTGAGCAACTGGGGCAGGGTTTCAGTAACACTTCGGCCAGTATTACCAGTGGCGCCGGCAATAAGGATTGAAGGAGGCATGATGGCTGAGCTGACACAACGGATCTGGGCTAGGTCATATGAGTATATGAGTATTAAGGGTTGTGTTGCCTTCTTTTGTATGTGTTCGGGTGTCTTTCCTCAATTTATACTCCTGCGCCATTCCTTCGATCCCGATCTGTAATGACGTCTTAATAATCTATTGTTATAAATCAAGTGGGATGCCGGTGGAGAGCCGGTGGAGAGCCGGTGTTACATAATATGCTAACAAACCTCCTGATGTCTCCCCGCGCCCTTCAATGGCAACTTTTCGCTGGTCCTTTACAAATGATTGCACGAGACCATGAGACTTTTGCAACCATCATGTCGAGGGTAGAGAAGACAAGTAATTCTGCTAAGAACCCTTCAGGTGTTACCAAACAAAACACATTCGATTGTGACTTTCCTGGCTGCAGGGCCAGTTACCGGCGCAAGGAGCATCTGAATCGCCATCAAGCAAGACACACGGATCAGCAGGGTTTTGAATGTTCTACCTGTAGTCGTCGATTCAGACGAAGGTACCAATCTCATGGCGATAGTCGTGTTCGTACAGTACAATGACCATTCTGACGCTAGGATTCGGAATTAGTGATACCCTTCGGCGTCATGTCCAAAAGCGTCACGGCATAATCGAACCTTTACGGCGCGCACGACAAGCTTGTGAGAGCTGCCATGCGGGGAAATCTCGATGTGAAGGGGGTATGCCCTGCCTTGAGTGTGTACGTCGTAGGATTCCATGCTCTTTCAACGATCGCTTTGGTACCATAGAAAAACAATACCCGGCACTTCCAACACGACAAATATCAAGTCTACACTATGATTTGGGCCACCTTGGCAATCCAGAGAAGGAGAAGCATTATATCGATCTCTACTTTGAAGGGTTCCACCCTCATTGGTGCTTCGTCCACAAGGGAAGTTTCAATAGGCCCCACGAATCACCCCTACTGGTCGGATCCATGGTTGTTATAGGCCTTTGGGTTAGTGGGGAGAAGTCTGCGCAATTGCTAGCATTGGAGCTTCACGATAAATTGAACTTGGCTATCCAAGATCAAAAGGTGTGCTAGCCCACACAAGTACCTACCTAGCACTCCCTTTTTTTTAACGTGCATTCAATAGGACAGATGGGATGCTTCCATACCTGACGGAAACCTTGACTCTTGCCATTGGCCAATAGCAACATACCAAGCTCTATTGCTGCATATTCTTTTCTCATTGTTGCGCCAAAATGGGAATCCTTTACATTTTGACCTGAAAATATCCCTTCCTACTGCTGATCTCAGATTACTGGAGGCACTGGTTCGAAGCTGCCGAAGCCTGGGCATGCTTTATTACCCGAATATTCTGGCCCGATATGGCAAGACTGATCTAGTGACATTTGTCTGGGTGAGTATTGAGGAAGTTAAACGCTTTAACATTGCATTGTACAAAGTTTGTTGCCATGTTAGCGGCTCGGGTATAGGAGACGACGTTGAGAGTGATGGTCGTGCTTCGTCTTTGTTAGCCGCAAGTGAGCTTCAATTTCCGCTGCCGAAAAATCGTCCTCTATGGGACTCCGTCGGCAGAAGCGAGTAGATGTCCAATATAAAGCACGAAGAAATGGTTTCTTTAGATGACTATTGCCAGGCGAGCTGGATCTCCAACTTTTCAGAGGTGTTGAATTTCTTCGCTTTATAGCCTCTCTATAGCTAATTAATACCTTTGAGGAAGCAATAGAGATGAAGGGTATAATATCTCTTCAGAGTTTGTCTAATCCAGAGTTATCAAGAATACTTTATAACTTTCCTGTACCAATATCCTCATGGCTATTATGGTTTCTACAGTCGTTACAAAACCAAATCGCAAAAAAAAAAAAAAAAAAAAAAATAAAGAAAAGAAGAGAAAAATTTTTTTTTTCAACTGACAGGCTCACACAACAAGCATTGAAATCAGGAGCTAATTCTTACTAGTGCTAGTGCATCACTAAGGAAAGACAACAGTCGTTTTCTTTTTCTCGAAAGGGATAGATCTTATATGGCATACTCGGATATAGGATTAGTGGATTTGTAGACAAGCAGAAACTAATATGTCTCCACAGGTGATATTATCTTTAACTCTCGCTGTTTAGCATCACTGAAACGTTTCGAACCAGAGTCTTCAACTAATATGGAAAAAAATAAAGATAATTTTCATTCTGACCCCGTGCAGGCAGATTAATTCTAGCTGCCTTACAGAATGACTAGACTTGATCACTATTGAAACAATGGAAAGCCGAGTTCATAACAATAATAAAGGCACCCTCTCTGGACAAGTGGAAGGAGGGGCTAATATTAACATTAGCATTATTACTATAGAGTTCTATGGCTCTATTAGAAAAAAATAAACATTATCCAGGCCCTCAGTTGCGGCGGCAAATAGGACCAAAGTCCTTGCCGAAAAAGTCATGCTCGTACCACAAGTCACTTCCTACACAGCTCGGACAATAAAACAACCCCTCAGGATCATACTTTTCTTTAATGCGGAGAAGGCGAGGATAATGCACGCCATAGTAGTCCGTTTTCCACCATGGGTTGTTCCGATCAGCCTAGATATGGGTTAGCTGCGGTCGATCACAATGCTAGCGGGGTGGGAAAATGGGGTAAAAGCACCTCATTCGTATAGCTGCCCATGTTCGGAGTCATCTTACGCATGGCCGCATATTTGTTATAAGTAATATCCGATTTAACGGCAGCAGCGTAGGCGGGGCCCAGAAGAGATAACCAACCACGAGCAACCGCGTGGATTAGATACGTCTTGCGCCAGGCGGGGTTTGCACCACTGAGCTCAGGTTCATCCAACACCTTTCCTCCACCGGTGAAAATGAGCTGGTTGATGGTGGTTTCGATATAGCTGCCACCTAGAGTCTTGATCATCTCAAACAAGGCCTCCCGGTCGCTGGTGAGGGTTTTCTTATCAAATAAACGCGATGCCAGAGAGAAGGTGGAAACGCCAGTGGCCTGGTGCACCCCCGACAGAGTACGATAATATGTTCCATAAGAGGGGAACTGGAACCAGTTCACCGTGATGGATAGGGACTCATTATAAGTGGATAGAGTATCAAGGACAGGCTTTAGGGCTGCCTTTGCGGTAGGCAGTGTCGCACCCATGACGGCAAGGGCATGGGTATAGCCCGCGCTAGAGTTTGCGTACTTCTCGACTGGACTATTTACAGACCAGGAGCCATAGCCTGAAAACCCCGCATCTGAAAGGGCGGGAAGGGACATATAGAGATCAGTGATGGCATTCAGGAGCGGCGTATTGTCGGCAAATAAACCAGACTCGTGGGGAGCAATGGTAAGGGTGTGGGCAACCACCGGCTTGGATGGGTAGGCTTTGATGGTGACAGAAATGACCACGCCATATGTGCCTCCACCGCCACCTCGAATGGCAAAGTAAAGATCAGGATGCGAGCAAGGACTAGCTGTAACAATGGAGCCATCCGCTAGGATTACCCGGGCTTCGAGAATCTGATCGGTGGCTAAGCCGTAGTCGTGAGCAGCGGGGGAGTGACCACCACCTTGGATATAGCCTCCAATTACGCCAACAGTCTGGAGAGGAGGTCAGTCTGTAAACATGGAAGATGCGATGGCATTCATGACATACCGGATCTCCACCGCCGACTACGGTCAGGTCCCGTCCAAAGGCTTCTTGGTAGACGTCGTCCCAAACATAACCACCAGCAACGGTGAACGCACTTCCCTTCCACGAGCACTTCTTGCAGGTCGTGGACGGCGTGTAAGCCTGTTGGAATTTAATGCCTTTCCTAAGGTACCTCATCCAGATTTGCAGAGAGCCATAGCCAGCAGATCTATTTCGGATAGCAAGACATCAGCGACCTGCGCGTTGACCGAAAACAAGAAAGAGCATACATACCTCCCGAGAATGTCATGACCTGTGTTACGGACGACTAGACGAACGTTATTCTTACGGGCGAAGGCAAGACCAGCGACCAAGTGCTCAGGCTCTGTGGCATTGATGGTGTATACTGGCGATGGGCCCAATTTGCAAAGGCCCGGTAGGCCTACCGCTCCTGAAGAGATATCCACGGCCGGGCAGTTGTCATCAAGGGGATAACAGTATCCGATGGGCTGCATAGACTGGAATGTCGTGTTTGACCACTGAGAGTTAACATACATACACTTCTCCTCATCGTAAAGCGGGCCTGGATAGCACGAGATCGCCGGGGGGTGGTTTCGAATAAGTTTGCCGGAAACAGTAACATTGAGCTTGTTCCATTTCAGCTCCGACCAGCAGTGATCTTTGGGGGTCTATCCACAACTATTAGCATTCTGAACAAGCAATCATGCTGGAAAATGGAAGAACGAACACATCGACACTGCGACGACTTAGCTGACACCATTCCCAGGCCAAAGACGGCCAGGACCACGGGTAACAAACGCATACCTAAGAGACACACTGAGCAACAGCACGAAAACTTTCTCCGCGCCAGCCGGCCACCGTGCCGCCGCCTCCAGAGCAAGAAGGGGGTTATATCAAACCCTGGCTGGTCCTGGCAGTCAGCACGACGCGACAAGCCGACGGTAATTTCCGAGGCACTCGGCTGCCTTGCAACCCATGTCGTCGGGCCCATGCAGGGGTAGAGATAGCGCCAACCGTTGCCTCCTTCAACCGGCCCTGGATTGGTGGGGACCAGGGTCTTGCGATCCTGCGGTTGTTTAGCCCTTCACATTCACAACTTTTTATCGTCTGGCAGATTTCGCTTCTCTCCGCTTCCAATTCGTCCCGCGGAAAACTGTTTCATCTTAAATGCATCTTCACATGACACAGGTTTAAACACACCCAAATTTGGTGATCTTATCCCCTTTAAAGAAGGAACGAACTCAGCAACCCTGACAACCCTGACAACCCTGCCAGCCCTCGACTCCCTCCTTGAATCCCGTTTACCGGTCGTGAGAGGTGTTATGGTGCTGCATACTCCCAGTCCCGAAACGGCTATATCCATATATCCAGAACGACTTCCATGATGCGGGAGGTCATCCTCGACGCTCATCCTCTTCAACTCGTTGACAGCGTTCGCATCGCGGGGCCTAAGTCCTCATCGTGAGAATGAGTGCATCGGACTTGTCTAGTATTCTCAACCCCACGGGGGTTGCGACCCATGTGGGCGAGAAGGGTTTAATCGCCATTGTCTGGACGGGGGCCGGGTTGGGACTTGTTCTCACCAGCCTACGTTTGACTATCCGACTAACTCGAATGAAGCGTCTACTACCTGACGATTACTTTGTCCTTGCGGCACTATTTTTTCTTATTGCCAATGCTATTCTCCAGACTCTTCAGGCGCCCCATTTGTATTTCATTGTCCTCACCCCATTCAGTGGAGATCTTGTCGCGCATACAGAACTGTATCTTCACTACATGTTCGTTATCATCGGTTTCTTCTGGACCGTTTTGTGGTGCATCAAAGGAGCCTTCCTTGCCCTATTTTGGGCTATGACGGATGGATTACCGTCATATCGGCGCTGGTGGTGGGCAATGACGGTCTTTTCCGTGCTTTCATACGGGGGTTGCTGGATAGCCTCTGCCTGCACCTGCCATCCCCCCTCATCATATTTTAAATTCGGTAATTGCCATCTTTACCAACCCCATCCTGCCCCCTAACCTCACTCTCGATTCTTTGGCAACCCTAACCTCGTATGGATAGCCGAGTGTATCAAACCGGTGGACCAACGCGGTTCGGTCATTTCTATCTCCTATAGTACAACTGTCGACATTTTGACCGATTTGATGAGTAGGTTTCCCTCATAGGCGCTCTCTTTTGCCTGGGAACAGTCGGTGGTCTAACGCAAACAGTCATGGCGTTCGCCTTGCGAATCGTCTGGACGACCAAAATCACCTTCCGACAGAAGATGGGCTTGGGTGTGATCTTCTCCTTCGGCTGCATCATTATCGCATTCGCGGTGGTGCGCGCAGTTAATATTACCGGCCAGGCTTATACTGACCCAGCTGGTCTCGCTGTCTGGAGTGTCACCGAATCTTCTATCTGTGTGTGACATCCCAGCTTAAGATATCCAATCTGATGAAAGCGCTGACCATCAAGAAGCCGTTATCGTCGGCTGTCTCCCTCCATTCAAAACGTTCCTAAGCCGCTCAAACTCTACCTATGCTTCCAGATATCCTCCCAACTACAGTCTCAGTGCTCCATCCGCACGGCAAAAGCGGTCTTGGGCCCACAACACGAGCAGCAGTGAAGTTCCTCTTGAACCTGATCCATACCCCCAGTATGAAATGCATACACGAAACGTACAGGTCTCGAGTGGACCAAATCAGGAAAGACCCTCACACGAAGGCGGCATCCATGTGGTGAAGGAGTTTGTATGTATTCTAAATGTCTCGGGATCGAGCTGTGGAAACAAAGTGCTAACTGGTGGCAGAGTTTCATGCACCAATAGATCGAATGAATTTAATGTATGCAACAGTTTCATTTCAATACGCAAAGTACCATCCTCGACGAGAAGACTGAGCCAAAGGATCACGTCATAAAAAGTACGTAGAGCTCCAGTAACCATCCAACAGCAAGCAGCCCGGCGACATGTGTATCACGGTAGAATACTAGCTACGATTTTAACGGAAACAAACCCCTTGGGGGTTCAACCAGGGCACCTTTTGGGCGCCTGGGAGTAGTACGCGGAGGTTATATGGAAAGATTGCTCTCAGTTGATTCAGACGCCCAATGAGCCTGGGAGCTATGTTCTCCTATCCCGTGGGGACCTGTAATAAAAGTAATTGATTAATTAACATAATAATCACTTTGTTCCCAGATCTAGGAAAGAAGCATACATCTAGCGTTCAGTCCTATCACATTTGTAATCCTATACCAACTTCCATATCAAATGTTTAGGATATGTGGCGTAAGCCCGTAAACTAAACTATCATTTGCTCGGTATCGATAGCGGTGGTAGCACAGGCGATGTATATTACCTTCCAGTCTCTCTGGTCAGCATTGGCAGTGGGGTTCCCGGTAAATCGAGAGATATCCGGGGATGTAGTGGTCATCAAACCCACGCACGTTTGGACGAGTCAGCTAGTACAATCATGACAAAGGTCTTAAAAGATCGGCATTCCCCACGCACTGTAATGCGAGATAAACCTTTCCAGCTTGTTCTCAATACAATGTCCAAAGTTGAATCAAGCCAACCGCTCCCTAACGTTCTTAACTGCTTTGACTTCCCGAACTGCGAACCAGTTCAACACAAAACTCAACCAAATTGGATTCATCACCTGAGACGACATGCGCCTCTTTGATAAAATCCTCCAACTGTTTGCCATACTGTTTCAGAAACTCCAATTTTACCCTAACCAAATGCCATGGCTCCCAGTGAAGTCTGACGAGGCGAGATATGAGGAGGTCGGAACGTCCTTCACTCAGACGGCCGTCACGCAGTGCGTGGTGGAGGAGTAGAGCATCACGCAGAGGTCTATTGATAGCCCCATTCAGGATGTGCGCAAGCGTCTCCCCCTGTTCCTGACAGTCAGCCTGAAGATCCACAGTCATATAGACATTGGTCACTTACCACAAGATTCTGGGATTTCGCAATCATCTCACGGGCAAAGTTAGCCTTATAGGTCTCTTCATATGTCCGCAAAACCTCCCGTAGGTGAGAGTCACTCCGCTGGACAATAGTATAAATCAGTGCAGTTTCTCCCCCTTGGCGACTAGACAGTGCCGTGTGTAGTTTTGCCATATCTTTTTGAACTAGATCGACATCAATTGCATCAACCTCAATTTGACGGTTCCCCTCTAACGCAAGTAACACTGCTGTACGAAATTTATCTGCTTGGAGCTCAGTTTTCATACATTTCTCCAGGTTGTTGTTATACCGAGGATCTTTGAAGGATTCTTTGATTACCCGAATCTCATCATTGGTTCGACCAAAGAGTGACTCGATCAAAAGTTCTCGTCTGCTGGCATTTGACTGGTAATAGAAGTTTGCCCAGAAAGCCTCCGATTCCCAGCGGCCTAAGGCTGTTACATAACACACTTTGCCAAATGCAGTGCTACCGAGTTTTGCCTTGATGTGTTTGGCAAGGTTGATACCTTTCCCTTGCAGCTTTACCAGCGTCTTATACTCATGCCGGAGCTCCAAAACATTCTCATGGCTGAGGCGTGGTAGTACACTAATAAACGCTTTGGGATCTATATTCTGATGGTGCATCAAGGCATCCCTTAGCGTCTCGGCATCTGAGCGTGCATCAAAAGGGGTCACGCTGCCTTTTTGAGAATCTGCGATATATATTTTCTGTCCATCCCGACGTCGCAAACGTGTCCGTGTGTCAGATGTGTCGTGGTCGTGGCCGACAGGGTAAGGGGATGGTAAGGGTGCGATGCTGCTGTAAGTACCACGATACGCTCCCAGTAGGGGGCTAGGCGGCCGTCTTTCTGGCAGCGGATGGTTAGCTAAAGAACCCTGAGTGAGGTCGTTGGACTCAAATGAACTCTTTAAGCCGCGCAGGAAGCTATCAACGTTATGATTATTTTCCTGGACCTCGTCAAATTGTTGTTTTATAGCCGTAAGCGTTATTGGGCGCACATCGTGGTCAGTAGCCAACGGTCCCTCTTCAGATCCAATCATGTCCTCCTTGTTACTGTTCAGTGAAAGATTGGATACTTCCGATTCCTGTGATCTCGATGTCAGCTCTGCTTGGCCTGAGATCCGACTGCTGTCCTCCTCCACATCACTCCCGATAGATCGTGGCAAGGAGAATGTAGCTACCCTTTGGAGATGAGACGCAATGTGGAATGAGCTAGCGTTTTGCAGGAGACAAAAAGGACAGTCGCGGCTTATTCCATGTTTCGGAGGCCACTCTTCCCTGACTTTGCCCTCTGTGAAACTTGGAGAGCTAGCATCTTCTTGGTCCCGTCTGCCGTGAGTACTAAGGTGGCACAGTGTCTCATGATGGATCCAATCATTCAGACTATCATATTGTTGATCTGGTAGTTTGCATTCCTTGTGAGTACATACATAGGGTCGTAGATCTCGAAAAAGATGTGCTCTATAGTCTATTAGTCTGTCTTGTTTTTAACGTCGTCAAATATTTGATAATCAGGTGGCTCTCACTCCCAATTCTTCTTTTTTAGAAGCTTGCGAGGGCAAATGGTAAAACAATACGGACATTCAAAGTCCTTAGCATCTAGTGTTGATTTAGGCGGAGACGGTAGAGACACATAATCACCCCCCATACTATCGCTAGCTTGGAAGAACGATACTGTTGAACTCATAGAAGTGTCATCATCCAATCTAATGTTGTCAACGTTTAGTTTGGTCGCTGAGGAGGGCTGGGAGGGAGCAACAATCGGAAGCATGCCAGGAACGATCAACGCCTCCTTTTCATCTAACTCTGGCCGGGCAGGTACTGCAGTCTCTTCATCGACAAGGGCGGCGAGTGATAGAAGCTCTAAAGCGTCTCTCCGTTTTTTCCAATACCTGAACTGCTGTCTTCGACGGGTGTTTGCCTTGGCCAAACGCGGAATGAGATAGTGATCATCGGTGTGAGAGCCATTCCAACCCCGAAAAAGGTCGCAGATATTTTGCTGATCGACTTCCATAAATCGATCAATGAGATTGACTCCGGTACTCTCGTCCACTTCACGGTAAGTCAAAGCCCTCGAATTTCCGAG
The DNA here is from genome assembly GCA_027569155.1 of Aspergillus haitiensis. NCBI lineage: Eukaryota > Fungi > Ascomycota > Eurotiomycetes > Eurotiales > Aspergillaceae > Aspergillus > Aspergillus haitiensis. The sequence continues at coordinate 219,963 of JAPDEO010000034.1, forward strand.
TCGCATGCTCGGATTTCGCACTTTAAACGCAAGGCGGTATAATTTGTCGATGGTGGCAGCAACACTCTCAAGCAGTATATCAAAAAGGGGCTTGTCCTGGTAGGATGAGATATCCTCTTCTTCCTCAGAATCATCAGAAGCATGTCCGTCCTCTTGACCTGATGCTAGGTTGCCCTCATCTCGTTCCGCGACGACCTTTACTGAATCGATTGAACTTTAGTCGCCCATTTACCCCAACTTTGCGCGCGCGCGCGCGAGAGAGAGAGATGGAGACTTTATGATGCTTACATTGGCATAAAATGCTTTCCAAGTCTTTAAAAAGCCCCAACGTATGCTGGAATATTAGTTGAGCATCACGGAAGCGATAATCGAGTGAAGTATGCCCCCCCGTGTTCAAGCCCAGATTCCGGGCCCACAACTCGAATCTTTGCTGTTCATTCGTAAATTTGGCCCAGCTCGTGCTTTCAGCCTTTTCATTATCCTGTACGTCTCTGAAGAGTTCTCTAATTTGCCATCCGACCGAGGCTAACGTCTCAGTCGCTCTTACTTCTAGGTTCATCATTTTTGAAAGACTGTACAAGAGAGCCTATATGCTCACCTTCTTATTCAAAAATACTCTTCTATCTCAAGGTTCATATATTCGTAATTTGAGTACTTGGTTATCAGCTTGCCACGTCAGCAGTGATAATCGGGCTGGATCCTGCCAGTTACCCCGCAGCAGTGAGGCTGGGGAATCGCGCACCTTTTCTATTCTTATCTTTTAAGCCCCGCATTCGGCATAAGAATCTTCTCTACTTCTTACCATCTGCTTTTTATCCGATTAATTCTTTGTGCACAAGAGAAACTGACAAGTCTCAGATGTCAGGACTTGAGGTTGTTAGCGTTCTACTTGGAGCAATACCACTGGTAGTCTCCGCTCTGAGTAGCTACAAGGCGACAAAACAGCGGTATATCTGGTTTGCAAGCAAGGATGTATACATCAACCGACTGATCCAGTCTTTGAATGAGCAAATATTCTTCATTCGGGCTGACGTTAGTCTGGCATTGAGGGCGGCAGGGCTCGAGGAAGAGACACTCACGAAGTTTCTCGATGACCCGGACTTCAACCATCTGCACGCCATTGACGCAGAGGATGCACTCCAGGATTACTTTGGCGATGGCTTCCAAATTTATATTGACTGCCTTTGTAATTGCCGCCAGATCGTTTGTGAAATCGTAAAGAACCTCAACGGTCTGATAGAATCAAAAGTAGGTGTGTGCTAGAGATCGCGGTTGAACCCACAGCACTCACTCACGGGTCCGGACACAGAATGAGATCAATGACCTCTCCGCTATTGTAAAGGCCAATCCGAAGAAAAACGGACGTTTCGAGTTTGCGAAGAGGATCAAGTTTAGCCTCCAAAAGGACGATCTGGACGCCCAAATTAGGGATCTGAACCGATCCACCAAGCTATTGAGTCGCATTAACGGACAGACCACACGAGGCGAAGCAGTAGCAGTTCAGTTACCATCGAGAACAGTCACTAAATTCGCCTCGTCATTGCCCAATATACGAGAAGCCGCGCGTCGATTATACTCGGCCATTTCCCGGGGATACGTGGAGCACTGTCACATAGAACACGAGGTCAAACTATTCTTGCAGCCACGGTCGACCTTGCTACAAAATACAAAGCAAAAGCCTTTAAATAGGATACCAGTGGCATTTGAAGTGCTGTTCTCACCAGCACCGGTTTCCTCAGATAAAGACCTATGGAGCTACAGAACTGAGATAAAGGTTGCTGAGGGAGACGAGATCCCGGACAACTGTAAAAACAAGTAAGCCTCTACTACTCACTACAAACAGTTTTTGACCGATGACTTACCGATATTTTTAAATACCAAAAGGCCGAGTGACCAACTCCAATCCCTCGTGACGTTCAATTTACCTGAACCTGACCCACCGGACATTAACAGCCCTCTGCTGAACGAGATCGAAGACCTTTGCGCTCTAATACATACATCGCATGAACATGGGACATGCTCTCAGCTTTTCCTTTCTCGAAGCGGGAAGTTGTGTTCTCCCCGACAGTCAAAAATCAGTCGCGCCTCCATGGTAGCAGCTGGAGGAACATCGGAGCTGCCTAGCGCGTTCGTTACTCTTGACCAAATCCTCGCCAAAAGCAGTCCTGCCGTTCCAAAGTTATCTTTGAATTACCGCATAGCTCTTGCCTTCAACATAGCCTCGTCCGTGATGCAGCTGCACTCTACCCCCTGGCTTGCAATGCCCTTGACAAGTTCGTCAATTTGTTTCATGCATGGTGATATCCATGGAGGCGGACGACAGGGTTATTACACACAGCCACAACCATTCATCAGGGCTGTCTTTGCGAACTGTCGTAAGGGATGCTCCAAGTGTCATAATAAGGCCAGAGACGCCATGCTTGAACTCGGAATCCTACTACTGGAGCTATGGGACGCTCGGTCAATTGACACATTTGCCGTTGAAAGTGGACTGAGAATTGACAAAACATTTGGCACGAGATACGAAGTAGCACGGGAATGGATTTTGCAGAGTGAAGGTGATATGATGCTGTTCTATCTGGAGGCCGCAACTCGTTGCATTGAGTGCACTTTCGCTACTAGTTCTTCACGTCTAGAGTGGAATGATGTGGCCTTCCAGAAGTCGGTATGCCAATATGTGTTGAAGCCGCTCTTGGATAATTGTCCCGCTAAATATCGATGATGAGATGTATATCATATTCTGGAGTTTGTATGATATCATTAAGCAAACTAATAACAGAGATCCAGGGAGTTTATGATCTTAGCCCCGCTCGATCTGTTAATAATGTAGTCAAAAGTGAGTGTGGATAGCAGAATTACCAGGACTGGGAGCACAGCAATGACGTCAGGTAAGAGCTGAAAATGTGTCTATGTATATATATAATGTTTACTCTCTATAAGTACGCTTGTTTGAGGGAAATATTGTCACGTCTATTCTCAAGTTGGCCAGGCTAATGTGAACTAATCCGCTTACACTAATTTATACTTACTTAATAATGGAGAATACCAGTCTAATAGTACGTACAGATTAATCCTTAGTTGTTAACACATTAAAAAGCAAGCAGAATAATATATAGAGAAGAATTCAAACACAAAGATGCAAGCAATGCATTACGCCAATTCACCCTTAATCACACTTTCCTCTCCATACTTATGCCTCCACCTCTTGCCCACTTCTGTAACAGCTCTCCCAGAAAGATCTTTCCATTGAGTCTCTTTGCGTTCTTGCGAGGGTAAATATGTATCACCATCATCATTATCATCAGCAAGGACTGTTTGTTGCCAATCGGCTCCTGTATTAGGGGTCACAACCCCCTTGATCAATGATCGACTATATCCCACTTCCTTCACCGCGGTAATCTTCGGATAGTAGCGAACGCCTGCACAAAAGAGTGAGTGGAATCCTTTTCTAGTAGGCAAAATAACTGTAAATGTATGTACCTTTAATCGGCTGCTCAGGAAAGAAATGATAGACCATAGGGATAAAGATCGGTTCTATTTTTTGATCTCACCAATCGCAGCTTTAGAATATATCTAGTCCAGTCATACTCAATTTGAGCAAACGCATAAAGAAAGAGAAAAAAATTTATCCATTTTTCATAAAGAGGGCGGAAATCGCACTGTCCGGTCGATATACTCCTCAAATTGACAAATGTTCTATGTAAGTAAGGTAATCTTATCTCTCGACCCGACCAACAACCTATTATAACATCCCATGAACCTTTGGGGGTGTTTAGTTCAGCATACCACCAAGGTGTATTGTAAGATCATCCATGTTGAAAGTACCCATGCTCCCCTTCACCCACTTTTGCCTTAGGTACAATCAGCAATGTTCATAATGATCCGACTATCCAGTCTAGCAGGATAGAGGATGCATTTGCAAACCCACAGATGAGAAGGTTTCAACCTCCTCAAACGGCCAACTCTCTCGCTTACGAAAGAGCATGCCAAAAGTCAAGGCCGAACCCATCTTAGCCAGTTTAGTGCGGTCATCGGGCTTGTTTTCTCTCTCCACCTCTGTTGTCCCATCTCGTGCAAGGAAAATGCGGTAGTTCCGGGGCAGATAGCGGCCCGGACTCCATATATTCCAAAGGAAAGAGTTGAGCAACATAAGAGCCGCATCGAAAACGTAAAAAAACCACTCATACCGCAATGTGGGACTCAGACTTTTGAGAGAATCAACATCTTCAAGGTGCACCGTTGTATTTCCCGCATGCTCCACCAGCCGGTAGATGCAACGGACCAAGATCAGCGACATACTGACATAAAGTGTCGGCAGGAGTACTGAGACTACCTTTAAACGGACGTTGGCCTTGACACACCTGCGGTGGAGAATAAATGCGAGTGTGATAAAGAGGAAAATAACGACTAGCTGAATCACCAGGGCGGCTATCGTCAGGCCACTGCCCGTGTGTTGCTGGGTCCCAGATGAGGAGGGATTGGCAGAAAGCGAAACGCCCAGGGCATTTACCGTTTCGATGAGTACCATGAGAGCGCTGAAAACAGGCATAATTTTGCCAGGCGCCACTGGCGCAAGATAGGGAGCGTAGTAGAATATTCGACCAAGTACTTGGTAATTTGCGAGCTCCAGAAGGGGACTACCAAACGGCCCTCAATCAGTCAGCACTTGAAACGATTTTCCGTTCTTCATGGGTAGGTTTATTACTGACGGACAAACATAGATGAATACTTGGCTCAGAATATAGACGAGCAAATTTTTTATGTTGATTGAGTCCTGGCTGCCGTAGGTATAGTTGAATGCGCCGAATTCGCGCAGGATAAAGCCGAGTGTGAATAACAACGCCGATAAGATATGCAGACCGGTTAGCCTATAGGATTTATAGCGGCTGTTTCCATATGCCCATAACTCAGGTTGTCAGCCCAATGCCTGCCAAAAATTATCTCTCATAGCTACTTCAGGGGACTGCTTACTATGCTTGCCAGATATGGCCCCCCAAGGAGACTGCAAAGGCTGCCGCAAAGAAGACTGGTGCTCCGCGGTTTGGTGCATAGACAAACAGACTTCCCGGGACTACTCTCATAGCGGATTAGCACTCCATCCCTAGTGAAAAGAAGGGCTTCAGATCTTACCAGGCTGACCATCACTCATCTTGAGAGAGGCGAGAGAGTTGACAGATATGCTTCCAACTCGAACCGCACGAAAGGGGATGAGACTGTTATTTATATAGATGTTTTTACACTAACAACCCAGCTCCTCCTGTGGGCCCAGTGGCGCTTCTCTCTTCTACCTCGTTCGAGAGGAACATAGCTACCTGAATGCTCATACCTACAAGACAGCCCGCCTGCCCCAGGTACCTATACACAAAGGGTCCCAGCTGACTGTCCAATCAGGACTCTGGAATAGATAGGTGGGTCTATCGGGAAAAGCCGAATACGCGTATTAGGTAATCTATGGATACCTCAGGCTGCTCTTGCGGACCAATTGGGGAGTCTCTGCCCGAATCGTCTCATCCTTGGCCCATGGATGTGAAAAGGAGACCGACGAGGTATTTTCTCCGTCGTGGTTCAAAACCTTCAGGCAAATTCTTTCCGTCTCGCTTTCTCCCCGGGACTCTACCCCCTTAGGTACCCGAGACCGACAGGCCAGCTGCATCCGATGCTCCGCCGTAGTCACAAAAAATCTCGGCAAGGCTGCTTGCAATGGTCAGTCCTTTGCTCTAGGCCCATCTCATTTTAATATCAAAGCCCGCTAATCCAGCCCTCGCAGCAAGCAACGACACGTAAAGGTGAGCACATTCAACCACCCGGTTTAGAACACCGTCACCGTTCTTGCCATCGTCATGGCTAAACGCAGTTTGTTGCGCCCCGCAGTGTGATGAAAAGCGCCCAATATGCGTCCAATGCACCCTCTCAGGACGGGACTGCAGTTACACATCCCAGACTGATCGCCGACGTCTGCAATCCTCCCATGGTTCCGCTCAGGATGGGCTAAAGCCCCGTGCAGATAACCTGGATAGTAGTAGTGCAACCGGGAATTCATCCCCTACCAGTCGAGCCTCTCCCGCACCGGAGACTCGCCCCGAGGAGATCATCAATCTTGATCATATCGAACTTCTCGTCCACCTGACCACGGACAAGAATATATTTAATCTGGGTGGGCAACTAGAGCCGAATCCGGCTGGTATGCTTTTCGTTGTCAAGGAAAGTCTTAAATCACCATACCTTCTCTACCAGTTGCTGGCGTTCTCCTCCCGCCATTTAGCATTTCTACGCCCGGAGCGTTCGGTGGCCTATCTCGATCTGGCGGTGGCTTTGCAGACAAAGGCAATAGCGCTCTTTAATTCCTCGAGTATTCAGATCAATGAGTCCAACTGTGTTGCTGTGCTACTGTTCTCGATTGTCTTGGGACATCATCTACTGGCTGATACACTCTCCAAGCGGGACTCCGCCGGGCTGCCGTCATTTCTTAGCCATTATACGCAGTACGCACAAACGCATCGGGGGATCTACACAGTGGTCATGACTGCATGGCCACTGCTGATGGAGTCAGAGCTCGAGTCAATTCTCCAGCGAAGCGCCAATTTCACATCACGATCACCACAAGGCAGTCACTGCCAGCTTGTGACCCAATTGATTGCCAGCCATTGTGCGCTTCGGGATGAAGATAAGACAGCCTGTCATCGAGCCATCCGCTATCTCCAGCTCGGATTTGATGCCATATTCTCACCGGACAGCCAGGAGCGAGAAATCCAAAACCAGATGATTTTCCTTTGGGCGATGCTTGTACCACGAGAGTTCACCGATCTCTTAGTTGTTCGCCAGCCAGAAGCCTTAGTTGTGCTAGGGTATTATGCGCTGCTGCTTCACCACGGTCGGGAAATGTGGCAGGTCGGAGACGCTGGCCGGTACCTCCTGGGTCTCATCGTAGACTATCTAGGCCCCGAATGGGCCTATTGGCTGTCGCACCTACGTCAGGAAATATCCAGTGTGTAGTAAACTAGGTTGGACAGGAAATAGGACGCTATGACCGCCGCCATTAGTGGTGTCGTGAGTGCAACACTGGGCGTCAAATTCACAGGTAACAGGAGATGTGGAAATCTTCTCTCTTCTCTCATCTCTTCTCATCTACCTCTACATCTCCAGCTTTCCACCTCCATCTCTTTATTTTCTCTGTCATCCATCCACCTTGACCAGACTGTTTGTCCACCTCCTATTCTCTGCAACCCTTCAATTCCAGGTAATGAGCTTCTTTCCCCCTCAAACCATCCCGGAAGCTCCTGAACTTATTTGTGAAATACTTGTAGGGCAGTGAGCACGTAGGAAGCCGGAGCGATGGCGATCGTTCTTGCCCAATGCCAAACCACACCCGGAACAGCGGTGTAACAGAGAAGCCGCGATTATAAGAACGTTCAAAAATAAGCCTTTGCGAGCTGCTTTTTGCGGGCCTGAAAGAGATATGTGCTGGGAAGACGTGAATATCTGATGTGCGTGAAGATCATCTGGCCGCCAAAACTGGGTCGCATATGAATTGCCTCCTACAGCGCAACCCCCCGACCGCATTTAGCCCCTCGACTTTGAGTTGGAAGGAGCAACACTGGACAAAACATTAACTGCCCTGATTCCCTTTAAAGATCTCGATTTGTCCCTTCATTAACCAATTGCTATTGATGTTTTACATGGTGTACAAAACCCGACTGTAGTGGTTCGTGCCCAAGGTCCGGGTATGGAGTATATATATTTTTCATAGTCTCGTTACCTATACCAATCCTCGCGGAAACCGCTGTCTACCCCGTATCAAGGATTGAAACCTTTTCGGTACAAGTTTTTATGAGGGTTGAATTGTCGCGTGTCAAAGTGCGGCATTCGCCGGAGGCGGACCAAGATATATATATTACACATGCCCCGTGCCCCACCCTAAATATTTTCATTCGAAGCAAAGAACAAAATACAATCAGACCGAGATTTTGAACAGGCGTTTGGAGACAGGATACCTAAACACGTCGGGTGGCTTGAAAAACAATATGTCGCGTTTGTTGATTTTTGTATTACCTGTTATCAGATGTATTTCTTCCCTTCTTTTTGCTCCAGTAAGCGGTTGGGTTTCTAGTTACTCTCTTTCGTATTTCGTTTGCAATTTTTCTTGGCCCTCGTATAAAGATCACGCTATCGTGACCGGAGAAAACAACTGTCTTTTAATTTCGCCGGACTTTTGAAGTCAGATAACATTCTCTTTTTTGTGGGCGCGTGAACGACTGGCTGCCAATGATGCATTTAGTGAAATTACCTCCTGAACTTCTTCGTACGATCTGGCTCAATCTGGAATCCAACCGCGATCGGAATGCCTTTATCCGGACATGTCGTCAATGTTATACCAATCTCAACACGTATCTCTACTGTTATGCGGTCCAGCACTGTTGCGCCTTAGTCGCCGAATGGGCTGGCAAATCCGGCCGCGACGATACACTACAAAAGCTCATTGCAGCCGGCGCAGATGTGGTCAGTGATTCGCGGACGTCCCCCCTGTTCGTGGCGGCTGAACACGGACAAGACAACGTGATCCGACTCCTGATTGAAAAGAAGATTGACTTGGAAATGCGGAGAGACGAACGGGAGCGAAGGACTGCGCTTTATCTTGCTGCAGAACGCGGGCGTCGGTCTACGGTAGAACTCCTCCTGGAGGCAGGAGCTGAAATTGATGCAACCACAGTCAGCGGCAAAACGGCGCTCCGGGCAGCTGCATTCGCTGGTCAGGACAGCGTTGTCCTGCTCCTGCTCCAGAAAGGTGCGAGCGCCGCCGTCATGGATAGCTCTGAATGCACCGTGCTGATCCACGTTGTTGCCAACTGCGGTTTGGAGGCAATCAGGTTGGCGGCCGAAAAAACACCCAAGGAGCTCTTGGATAAGTTAGATGAGTTTTGTTGTACGGCCCTCAGTACGGCTGCGGGGCGGGGGAAGGCAGAGGTCGTCAAGGTTTTGTTGGACGCTGGGGCAGATATGGAGGCCGGTGGAAAGGAGGAAACGGCACTACGAGTAGCAATAGCGGGAGGACGTGATGACGTCGTTCGCATCTTGCTCGATGCAGGTGCTTCTCCAAATGCAACTGACAGACAGCACGCTCCGTTATCACTGGCTGCAAACTTGGGCAGAGACGAGATTGTCCAGATGCTTCTAGAGAGAGGCGCGGATCCGCATTCCTAGTAGCTAGGTAGGAGCTAAGGATGGTTAAGGGGGTCAACAACTGGGTTTTGAGCAATTGGCAACAATTACACGACTACATACCAATGGGAATTCATAGACGTACCTTACTTATGACCCTTGAATTGATCAAACATGTAATTTTCTAGGTACCTAGTTTATGAGGCCCCCCCCCTTATATCAGACAGAACGTGATTGGTGGAGGCGGACTGACAGTAAATCCGGGTTTGGTGGGTTTCGGAATTTCTTCTTTTCCGGCGCCTGTGAAAGACCAGTGCGTTCTTCAGTTTGCTTCGGTTGAATCTCGCGAGTTTACATGGCAAGGCACGCCAAAACCGCGGCATGGACATCGCTGACATTTCGGAGCGGCTCTGTGCATCGCCCCAGGCATTTCCATTGTGTTGTTTGGCAATATCCAGCACCCTAATAACCCATCTGGGATCGCTCCTTCCCAAGAAACCTGAGTTGACCCTTTCCGTCGGCAGCGGATCGGGGTTGTTGGAAGCTCTCATCGTGCATCGACACCCCAGCATATCGATCCAAGGGGTTGAAGTCAACTCGTCGGTCAATATTTATCTCGCAGAACAGGACATCAATGTGGTCAGTGGTACGTGGAGCGTCTACCCCGGTGCCCGAGCAGCGCGAGCGTGGCTCTTTGTCTACCCACGCGAACCCAAATTGGTGTCCAAGTATCTCGATGCCTATGGCGATCAAACCGTCGACCTCATTGTGTGGCTTGGTCCCCAGGCGGACTGGATAGATTATCAGCCATGCTTCCGCAACTCGAACTTCTCGGAACGGCAGCTCTCTCATGACCCTGGATTAATGCCGTATGAGAGTTTGGTTGTCTTAACGAGAGCAGGCAGTTACAATTGAAGCGTCTCTTCTTCTTGGCTCATGAGCGTGAATACCGACTTAGTATAGACTTGCGCAGTGTCTAAGGCAACATGCCCTCTAGGATATAGGAACCAATTACTCGACAAATCAACGATACAACAAGATCATATAGCCCAATTGACCTATCTATATACATACATATATTCCCCAACGCCTCAATCATGATTATATGTATAGGTTTATCAGGACCCCACAATGGGTACCCTGTGTTGCGCCTGCAGCACAAGTGACGCCTTAGATCGTCAGGTCTCCTTAAGGTCATAAGTATTGGCGGCTTGCTTGCTTATCCGGCTTTTTACTAGCCTAAGAGCATCATTCCTATAGCTAAAACCGTGATCGCTAGCCATCGTGAATGCCCATATGGATGAACGGGGGCAGCGCTGCTTGGAGGGTCAGGACGAGGGTCACCACCGGTGCCATACGTTTTCATGCAGGAGAAGTTTATAGCGCTCTGGTTGCTGTTCTGCTGGTCGTAAATGACGGCGATCACGGGGGTAAACCCTGCGACTCCGCCAAAGCTGGAGCGATAGAAGGTCTGGGCCTCCTGAGGTGGATTGAGGAAAAAATATTGACGCATGTCCGCAATCCGATATAGATCGATATTCTGAGGAAGTACGGGCCTGCAGGAGCCATTACCGCCACCACTTCCGATATATTTGCTGTGAATGGGCTCAGAATTTGGCCCTGGCAAGGCGGCGCCTGTCACATTGATGAAATTGTTCACCCAGGACTCACCACAAAGCTCAAAATTCTGTTGGAGCCTGCTGTTGATGTACGTCGTTAAATAACGGCACTGATCGTTGCTGTCGCCACCATTTTGAAAGCTGGAGCTATTGAAGCTTCGGATGATATCGGAAATCTCTTTCTGACAGACTTGATTGATGACACCGTCACAAGATGTGGTGTTTTTCACGTATGAATCAGAATCCCGGACGGGAGTGTTGAGATCAGGGTAATACTCTAGCGGGAATGTCTGTCCCTGGTATTGCATCATCAAAGCACATCCTCGGGGGTAATTCTGGTGCGCAGAGTTCAACCCAATGAACAAGGTTTGGTCAGACGCCGCTAAAGCTGGGTTGGATCCTAATTGATAACTTCCGAAATTGAACCCATCAATGAGTGTCAACGAAAGGTTGGCTGACCCTGTCTTCACTGCATCGGCGGCAATTCCAACACCTATCTCAGGGTCGGAAGCGAAAGAGCAAACACTTCCCTCTGGGGGGGTACAGGACAAACTCCGGCAGGATGCGACTGGAACAACCTCGTTGGAAATTCCAGAGGCCAAAATAGAAGTGGCTGCGAGCAGCACAAACACTGTAGTAGTTTGGCCGGGGACTTTCATGATCTCGAACAGCCCTGGAGAAACAGGAGAAAGAAAAGGAGGATGATAGGTGATCTCTCTCTGAGTGAGGCCCGCCCCCTCTCCTTTAAGTCTTATTCTTCGCCCTCAAAAGGACAACTGCGCAGCCTGATCTACTCCGGAGTAAGTGGCGCTTCTGTCGCCAAGCACCCCGGTGTCATTCCGCCCATGACCAAGTCTTAAGCGTCATACCGTTTTTGCTACAAGGCGTAAATGAAGCGGGAAAGCTAGCCGAGAAACCACAACCCTCTTGTTCGGTTAAAAATTTTCAAGGGTCTAAGAGGCACTAAGTCTAAGCTAGTCACCCACCATTTAACCGACCCCGCTCGATTCATCAGCCTTTGAGATGGCTGATCTAACTGACTTATACGAGTTTGCAGGTAGATGTGGTGCTGATCGAGGAGCCTAGTCGTAGCCTGCCAAGGACAATCCAAGCAATCAATTTAGCAATCCTTCCACCGACTGCATTATATTGAGTCGAACGTGGGTCGTTGGTTATCATGTCTGAGCCTAGGGACGCGAAAAACATTTAATTGGGACTTCCAATTCGAGCTACCGCCAAGGGCGTTGCTCAAGAGCCCAAATGCATCACAAGATAAATGTGACATCCAACCTACGGGGAGCCTAGTACGTAGCCAACAACATAGATTGCGGCGTTCTGCCCGGCTTGGCTAAGAATCAGCCTCCGCTAGCCGCTTTGTTGGTATTGACCTAACATAGCCACCGCCAAGAGTGCACCAGATGCATCATAAGATAAATGTGACATCCAAATTAGAGGAGCCTAGTACTTGGGCCAGCAACGAACATGGGGCGTTCTGTCCGGCTTGGCGAGGAAGCAGCCAGTCAGGCGTTCTACGCCCTGAGCTCCGCTAGCCACTGTGTTGATATTGACCCACCGAATCTCTAGCACGTCAAATCAAATACTATGGCTCGAGCGAAGCTCGGTTACATGTCGGTATGCAAATGCCAACAAAGGTATTGCCCCACAAAATGAAGCTAAAAGTGCTAATAGGCGTTGTACCACACCTGAGCCAACCGATATTATCACTCATGAGCTATGTCCATTAGCGAGGTGATATTGACACGATACAAACGACCTTTGACCAAACTCCGGTTCATAATTTGCCCTACCGCTTGGCTCATTTCCTCTCCTAAGGTCTTAGGTCAACTAGTGATTTTGAACAACACCAGTGTGGAACGCCTGATAAAGATGAGCTATGCATGATATAAATCTCCCAGCATCAAAGCGTAACCTTGATGTACAAGGAATACCTGAACTGCGCGGCATCGGCCGCCGTCAGATTCATGGATCAAGATGCAATGCAGTGGTCTATACCCCGAATATTTTCGACGACACCGGGGAATACCTCGGTGGGAAGTTCAATCAGGGGAAATGCGAAGAGGGCACCGTCGCCGGCTGTGTCACTTGGTGGATACAGATGAAGGACCTACCTACACACTATTCACAGACAATCAGATGCAATCCGCATCCCTTGGATCCCTGGGATAGCGAATGGTGCAAATGTGAAATGCGCCTGGCTCGATATAGATGGCCTGAGTTTCATTATAATTTTAGTCCCCAGAGGATACTAGAGTATTATTGCAGCAGAATGCCTCCTCTCCACTTTATACGTCATTCGATCCTAGTCGCATCTGGTTTTGCACTCCCACGACTAAGCGAGACCTTCAGGATGATAACACTTTAGGAATCGACTCTTTGGTCTCACCTGAGATGAAGAGGAGACACACCCCGCGCATATGGAAGCGGTTCGCGAATGACGCCCGACTCATCAAGAGCTACCATGAAGAATACCAAGCCACACAGCCATGTGATCCTTATCGTGGAGCAGCTGGACAAAGCTTCGTATCCTATCAAGAGAGGCAGTTCTGTTACATGCCTACTAAGATATCTATTTTGTGAAGATATTGCGGAAGGTGCCTGTTGGGCTGACGGGGAGGACAACGTTATTTCTCAGGGAGGGGCTGCAGCTCGTCTCTTCATCCCTGACCTCAGCCATATTTCAAATGTTACCATCTGGGGAGACAAAGGCCCCTGACATATATAGAGGATGAAGTGACTCTGAGATAATTTCCAACGTCCATTTTCAGGATCGTATGGTATGCCTGATTTAGAAAAAGAGTTTTAATGACGAAATAGTTCCATTATAGTTTACCCGATACCAAAATCACGACCTGAAGTATAGAGGGCAAATTTGAATGAGATACAAGCCTACTACTTACAATCTAGTTAGATAGACATCGAGGTGGACTCGTAACTTTAGCAAGTCTGGAATTATAAAATAAAGGAATGATAAGAGTGAAATCGGGAAAGGATTCCAATCAGAAGATAATTTGACTATAAGAACAAAGAAAAAAAAAATACATTTAATGAAGGGGAAAAAAAACGTTCGGTCACAACATAACTAAAGGAGAATAACGAAACCAGCAAACACGGCCAAGAAACAACCAACAAACGTGCTAGGGGCGAAGCTGGATGAAGCCGCACCGGTGAAAACAGGTCCGCTGCCAGAGGGTGTAGGAGTAGGTGTCTCCTGGCTGGTGTAGGTGTGGATAGCTCCAGTGCTCAAAGTGGTGGCGGTGACATAGCTATAGCTATAGCTATTAGTATTGTGCACGGCATTTACCTCTGAGGTGCCCACCGGGATGACTGTGACGACGGAAGTGGGAGCCGTTGGGTAATGGTAGGTGGTGTGTTCTTCCTCGCCATGTGGGTGGTGGTCATCGGATCCATGATTCCAATCGGAGCCTCCGCCCACCGTGGTCCAGGTTGCAGTTGGGAGAGCAGGAACAGTATAGGCAGGCCTGGTAGTGATCGGGACGGTCACGGTGACCGGGGCAGTGAATCCCCAGCTTGATGGGCAGACCGTTGTATAAACCGTCACGGGGACAGTGGGCACAGGGGTCTCCGTGCAGCCACAGTGGGTGGTGGTGACGATGACGGTAGAAGTTTCCCATCCAGTCGAGCAGGGGACCGTGTAGGTGTTGGTCAGCGTGATGGTAGTCACCTGGTTTGGAGCAGACGAGGTGGACGATGTTGTCACGGGCCCACTACCGCTGGTAGTTGTCGTCGTGCAGCTTGTGGTGCCGGCTGTGGTCGACGACGGTCCGGAGCCAGAGGTAGTCGTCGAGCTTGTCACGGTAGTGCTAGAGGTGGACGAACTTGAATCGCAGGTGGTGCTGGATGTGCCGGATGTGCTGCTCGTGCTGCTAGTAATGCTGCTCGTGGTGCTGGTGGTGCCAGACGCGCTGGAGGTGCATGTGGTGCTGCTCGTGGTGCTGGTGGTGCCGGACGCGCTGGAGGTGCATGTGGTGCTGGAGGTGCTAGAGGTGCTAGAGGTGCTAGAGATGCTAGATGTGCTGCTAGTGCCGCTGGAGGTGCATGTGGTGCTGGAGGTGCATGTGGTGCTGGAGGTGCTAGATGTGCTAGTTGTGCTGGTGGTGCCAGAACTTGAGCTGGAAGGTGGCACCGAGCTGCTTGGGCTTCCTGAAGGCACAGGGCTTGAAGAAGGAGTGGGATAGACCGTTAAAGTAACGGTAGAGCTCGGCGAAGTGGTCGGGGAGACAACCGGCGTACTGGAGGATGGCCTGATGATCGGCGTGCTCGACGTGGAAGTGGTTGTTGTGGTGGTCGAGGATGTGGTAGTTGTGCTGCTCGGGGGTGTCGAGACTGGCGAGCTGGATGGGCTGACAACTGGAGTGCTTGATGGTGAGTACACAGGGGAGCTCGACGACGGCCTAATGATTGGCGTGCTCGACGTAGAAGTTGTCACTGTGGTTGTCGTTGAGGTGCTGCTGGAAGTTGTGGTGGTTGAGCTAGTCGTGGGCGTGTGAACAGGGGTGCTTGAAGGCGTGTACACTGGTGTGCTCGACGGGGACGCAGTCGTGGTGGTGGTGGTAGTAGTAGTGGGAGTGGAAGATGGAGAGTGACTTGGGGATGGAGTTGGGGAAGCGGTGTGTGAGGAGGTTGTCGAGGAAGATCCACAGGGGTTGGAGTGTAGCTTAACGACGGCTTCAGTGACCGGCTGCGAATGGGAGGTGACGGTGTCTGTAAAGACTCGACAGGTGCCAGATGCCGTGTTGAAGTCAATACCGGCGCAGTGGGCCGCCGAGGCACAAATATAGACACAAGCTTCCCGAGAAGATTGTGGGATCACATAGAAACTGCCTCCAGGGCCTTGGAGTCTGGTTTCACACTGCCACTCATAGAAGACACCACCAAACTGGTAGTATCCGTCCTCACACTCCCCAGGCACCTCATAAGAGATGGTGCATTGCGGCGTGCCCGTGGGGGGGCTAGACGATGTGCAAGAGGTAGTAGTAGTGGTGGTGGTTGTACAATCTTCATCATCATTGTTATTGTTATTATTATTATTATGAGGGCCACCAGAACCGGAGCCATGATTAGAATTCGAGCTGTGGGCCAGTCCGAGCTTGGCTAGGACGGCGAAGAGAACGAGTGACTTTGCTAACGAGGGACGCATCGTGAACGATGGAATAAAAATAAAGAAAAGAAGGACTTGGGTCAGGATGTTTACCGGGACGACACCATCTTGCACCATGGGGGAGAGGGCTGCTGGCTGGATATATAGGCCGGAGAACTGGTGTGGAACTCGGATGAGTCGTCGGAGGGCCTCTTGAACCGCTGTGGCTCTTTGCGAATGCCAATCAAGGTCCTGTCCGCTCTTCCTTAGAGCCTCGCTCCCAGTGGGAGACTTGACTGTTGAGGCAGCTCACCAATGGGAGACACATGGCGGCTGGACTTCATCTCGCTTGCCATGACTGGTTCCTGGCGAGATCCCTGTTGGTGGGCGAACTATTGATTTTTAGCTTGAACGCCACTCTTGGCATCACATCATGTTCCCGTGAATGCGAGAAACCAGGCCCAAAGTTAGTATTCCACAGTCAGACCATCGGAGAAATTCTACAAGAAACTTCAGCTTAGGCAGGGGAAGTTACTCGGCCCTACCAATCAGGCTGACCCCGTGTCACATTCCTGTCTGGGAGCAGCGTGTGGATCACACCGTGGAAATAGTGACAGCTTGAGAGAAGATCTACATAGGGGAAACAGGACAAACAACGATAGGACTCTTGTGGGAAGAGGGAGAGGGGCACATTTGAACGTGGGATGGACAAAGTTAAGTAAATTAACCCCAGTGGGGCGCAGCTGTGAAATTACAAAGCCTCGTGGGAGAGAACGAATGGAAAATGAACGAAAGAAAAGGGGAAAAAAAGCTCCGCGATGAACAATTATGATGATAGTCTTCTTTTTTTTTTTTTTTTTTTTTTACACAATCTGGAGAGGTCAGCGAGGACTACAATCCCATCATCCCAACCAACAGCCGCTCTTTACCCAAGGATATTGATGACTATTATTATTATCCTTTGCTCCTCGTTGGAGAGGGAAGCTTATCCATCGAAATTGAGTTTGTCAATCGTGCAGGGCTTCAAATCCTGATTATTTCCGATCGTTTGGCTGCCCCACAGTCAAACTCCCTTTTCTCTTTCCCGTCGATTTTTAAATTGCGATCCTGATCTTTGGGCCTCCTTCAAGAGCCATAATCCTGACCACAATCAAAGGATTAATTTCGAGATCTCGCACCCGGTGAGCTTGGTCGAGCCTATTCTTAGCTCCTCCAGTCCATGCCGGGATTTTGATCTAAAAACAGACAAGAGGGGTGGTTGAACCAGGGGACGGCCACACTTAGGCAGCGACAGTGCCATGGATCGCTGAAATGGAAACTGGAAGTCTACTGTATAGATGGTTAGAGCATAATGAAGGGGGGTAGGAGACCCCTTTTCGACAAGGACGGACTTTCTCTATTTATTCGCGCGCTGACATGCCAGAAAGCAACCGGACGTTGGAAGTTTAAATTCCGTGTCAAGTCCGACATGTCCTCTTGAATCGTGGGGGAGATTATTATTCACCGAAAGAATAGAAATCGGTTACCCCTGAGGGACCGACAGGGCTGGTGGGCTGAGCAGCTCCCTCGTATTTCATGCGTGGAGACTAAGTCGGTGATTTTACACGATTGGCCGCCGCCACTGGGCACTGATCCCCTCGTCCAAGGAACTTTCATCACTAAGTGGATCCCTTGGAAGTGTAAATCAGACCTCCGTAAGTTTGCATGAAGAGGACGGGCGGAAGGCAATGTTTGGATCATCCCTCGAGTATGTTTTCCCCACGGCTAGGTAAACCGACAGAGGGACAAAATTAATTCAGAAGATGATGACTGTTGTGGACCTCCAGATCATCCTTGTGCTCCTTCTTGATGCGAGCGAATGGTCGAACCCGTTCATTTACGAGTGTGATCGGTAAATAACTGCCGATGTCTCACTGATTCTCCCCAGTCCCTTGTCACAAAGAGCCTCGGACAAGACACAGCCGATCATTACTAGATTGGAGAGCAAGGTCTTGGTGAGTCGTCTGTGGCGCTTATTCCAATAAATCTCGTCGCAAAGAACCACGGTAGAAGAAAAGGAGAAGAAAAAGCAAAAGTGTGCCTCCCGTCGCACTCTGCCTTGCTTTTGTTATGCAATGGCCTTTTTTTTTTTTCGCAACTCAGGGAAAATTTAACAAAGGCTGCGGGGCTTGTCTATGAGGGAATATGTAGGGTTCTATTCTTAGCCCTAAACCCACCCTATTGGGGCAGATAAGATGTGCCGTAAAAACGGAATGGCGTAAATATATATATGTCATCGCATGATTACAGTAAAGAACAGAGCATATTAGCAACATCCAAGTCCCGATAGCAAGTGTTATCCAGGAAATATGTAGCCTAATGGTCTAATGACCGCATGGTAAGGAAGACATCTCTGGTATGCAGAGATATATATATATATGCTGGGGGAATATGTGGACTTCAACCAAATTACAACCTTGTTTTAGATTCTGTTTCTAGGAAAACAGCAGCAAAACAATCTTATTTTGAAAAAGGCTGGACAGTAAAATACATTCTAGTGCCATAACAGATCGCAGCCTTACACAAAAGAGCTCATGGTATATGTTCACACTCGAACCTGTGGGTGCCGTTTAGCGGCTCTTATCTGTCTAATTGGAGACATCGCTACTTCCCTATCCATAGTCATCAGTTTAGCATAAGCGATACAGGCTCATCATAGGAAATTTAATAGTGGCAGCATGTTCGATAGCATGCTCTTGGCTGTTGTGCGTGATGCACCCACCAAGTTCAAGCCTACACTTTTCATCTTTCTTGCCTATTCCAATCGTTGGAGCACAGACTGACCTGGTGTTGGCGTGTTATTTTAGGCGGCCCTATCTTTCCTTTCCTCTATTGATATATTGATAGTCCGACCATGGGCCTGGACTCCGACGAGTGATAGGCATGTGGCCAGTGGGATATGTAAAGGTGCGGGGCTATGGTGCTTACAGAACTGTGATTAGTTGGACTTAGACGATATTGTGCAGCATTCTAATATGCATTACGTGGAGGTGCTATAGAAAAATCTGGTATACAAACCCCGGAAATGAGAGCAGGGATCTACTGGTACCCTCAGTTCCCACCAGTCAGATCTAGGTACTCATCTACGGAGTGTAAGGAGAGCGTTAAAAATCAAGTATCAATGTTGCTTTGATGCTGTCATGGATCTGCTCTGTCGACTCATGTGGGGTTCCACAGCTACCTTAGGTGAGGGCGTAGTTGACCACCAACCAGATCCTTTCCACTCCTACAGACGTCCCCTTCAACCGCAAGACCCAGTTGGTCATCGGAATTTGCAGACCCTCGCTCGACAGGCCGATCAAATCTTGGATATTGACCCCGGGCTGGAATCGGGTGACCTCGGTGGCATTCTGCGGTTGGAGCTCTACTTCATCGGCTACGAGCGGACCACGACCAAGAAGGACCATTGATGTCGCAACGATCCGCTTGGGCTGGGTTCTGCGCGTGAACAGTGGCAACCGATCGCTGAGATTATTCATCGGAATTTCACGGGCAGAAGGCAGTGCACCATCACCCTGAGAAAAGGCGGCATACCACTCGCTCGCAAAATCCGTGCGGACGTCGAAGAACATCGCGAGTCCACCCCCGTCGGTACTGGTGTGCTCCATCACTTTCACATAGTCCGCCACCGTCGCCGCTGCGATCTGGCGGAGCTTGTCGCCGCCATCGAGGGATGTGTAGCGGATATGCATGATCACATCAGTGACGGTTCCGTAGTCGAAGGAGCGGAAGTCAGCAGGGAGCTCAAAACGCCAGGAGCTGATGGCTCCGGCACCTTCGAAGGGATTGTAGCGATCGTTCAGGGATAGTTCGTGGCGCCCAGTATCATTCTGAGCCGACGACAGCGTGACCCAGGAGATCGGCACGTTGAGCACACTGAAGCGATCGTCATCCCCTTCCGTGGACTGCGGATAGTCTGCCTTGCCCGAGGCACGCGGCGTCGTGCGAATTCTGTGCGAAAGCAGCCGCAGAGTGCAATTCACACTGTTATACGGCCCAACCACGCAGGGGATCGTCACAGCCACCGAGGTAATGCGACGCATGTAGTGTCCCGGGCAATCCATGTCGAACAGGATTTCGGGCAGCTGGAACTCAAAGGAGCCCGTCTCGCGAAAGTCAATCAGGGCTAGTGGTGCCCACTGCCGAATCGACACATGTTTAGTAAGTTCAAAATCGTGCCCGAGATCCTCCTGGTAGGCGGCCTCCAGTCGTTTCAGGCTGAGGAACAGTTGCTCCCCTGCGAGTAAGCCATCCCGAGCGTTATTCCAGTACCCGACGCGGATGAACTCCGTCGAGTTCTGGGGGCGTTCAAATTTGAAGCCTTTTTCGGCGCGTTTCGCGAGGTCAAAGGCCATGTTATATGACTGCTGATAGAGGCTTTTCGTGGTGCCTTCGATCCATGAGTAAAGCTCCGTGTTGGTGTATTTGGTTCGCAGAAAGTCTTCAATGGCCGTGACCTGATCCAGCATCTTCTCTTGGTTCAGGACCTCCTGCTCCATCGTACTGATGCGCACGCGCTGTGTTGCGATCTGCCTGTCAATGTTCTTCAGCTCGAGCCCTGCGACATTGGCTTGATACACTCGATCTTGCATCTGGCGCATCAGGGATGACTTTCTTGCTGCATTGGCCGACGAGCGGGACAAGTAGGTTTCGTAGACTTGCAACCCTCGTGCGACGGCTGATGTCGTATGCCCGAGGTTGGCACCACCCCAAACCAAGCCAGCTCCAACGCCCCAAGGCTTCGCAGCCAGTTCACTGCTAGGGATAGCGTGGAAAATAGCTGCCATAGCTTCGACGCTACCAATCGCGAGAGCCCAATTTTGCGCTGCTAAGGCCTTTTGTATCTCCTCTTGTTCCGACTTGATCAATAGCAGTTCCCCCTCGGCGACGGGGGCTTGGAGGCTGGGGTTGGGGACCTCATTGAACTCATCCGTCTCCCCTGGTGCCGCATCCGTGTTGCCAACTAGAAATCGGAAAAATTGCAGTCGGTAGGAGGGCCCCTGGCGGCTATGGAGCAGTTGATCCAAGCTCTTGTTCGCCTCATCCAGCTGACGCCGGCGGACGTCGAGGACCAAGTTATTCATCACGGTTTCATGAGACGCCCGTAAAACACTCAACGCCTCACCATCTTTCTTCTCCTTCGCAGCCAGAAACGCGGTGCCCAGCTGTCTGAGCTCGGAACACATTTCAAACGCTTTGGAAAGCAGGATCTGGAAGCGATAGTTGGGCATTGGTCCGCTGAGGTCATTTAGAACCGTATCCAGGCTTAGGCCTTGTGCCGTGGCCTGGACGAGGAGAGCGGGATCGATAGGCGGATCCCACAGTGCAAGGTGACGCGTTACTCCGTTGATATCCATGCAGTTTCGGATCTTGTATAGCCGGTCGTCGATTCGGTCGCGCAGTTCTCGGAGCTTCGGGTTGTCGGGGATGCAGAAATATAACGAGGTCGCGAATCCGAAGATATTGGCCAACCCAGTGATCCCATTACTAGACCCAATGGGGAGCAGAGTTTGGTTGGAGAAGGGAAAGTCTACCTCCAGCTGAACAATGGCGTTCCCGAAGGCATCCCACCGGTTCAGCAGAGACGCATAGGTCTCAGGGCGCTTTTTGCCCCGGGGCGGAATCTTCTGGCCCCGAGGCCCATAAACGTGCGAGGCGATCACATAGCACTGGATGGCATTGGGGATGGTTTCGAGACTGTTTTGGCGAAAGAAGTAGTCACCATATTCTAGCAGAACCTCGATGTATTTCATCGCAACCCATTTCATATACGCGACGGGCCGGCCTCTGGCGACTGCATGAGGCGAAAATGGGTTTTCCCGCCATTCGTTGACCTCGGTGTCTGGCGTTTGGGGCTCTAATTGTAGGAACATTTGCTCCAAAGTGGCCTTGGCATCGGTGTTGGCTAAGGCTTTGAACGGGAGAAACTTCCAATACCGTGAGTTATCTCCTGTACCAGTCGTCCCGGTGGCCACCGTGTTGGGGTCAAAGATCGTGTGGCACATCTCGAGGGCGTCATCAAACTGCTGGGCCTTCAGCAGCCCATCGATGATAGTCATCGGGGCATGCAACCCCAGCTCCCAGTTGTAGATTCCATATGGACTGAGCCGCTCATTGAAGGAGTCGTTGGCGGTACGTCCAAATGGATCATCGAGATTCGTATCTGCCTTGCCAGAAAGTGCTGCAAAGTGTACGTACAGCTGATGAAGTGACTGTGTTGTATTGCTCGCGCTAATATTCGCGAGCAGGGGGTCAATGAAGGTATGGTTGAAGATGTAGCTCGTGTCTCCAACGATGAAGATTTTGGACTTCGAACCCTCCCCAGGATACCTTGCGTACTCCACTCGGGGTAGCTGGGAATAGAAGGGCGGGGCGTTGGAGTAGCCCGATGCCTGGTAGGAGTACATCGTCAGTACATCGTTCCCTGGTGTGAATTGGAATTCAGTCACGGTGTCCACGGGCGTGCCGCCGGCGTTGTCGATCTTGCGCGCAATGCCCCCGCTCGCGAAGACGAATGTGCCCACACGGTAACTGAACGGAGCTGTCTCCCCGCCCAGCTCATCGTAAAGGTCGTCTCGATACACGACGTCGATACGAAGCTCAGCCTCGCTGATAATTCGTGGGTACATCTGGTAGGCGGTTTGATCCGGTAGTGGGTATGTGTTGAGCTTCTTCCAATTGCTCTGGTTAGAGTCCCCGGTGGTCTTTGGATCCCAGATCTGAATTAACCTGCCCCTGTGGCGTAGAGAATCTTCCGAGAGCTGCTTGGGGGACCATTTACCATTCTGGTAGATGCTGTATCCGAGGCGGATTTCCCACAGCGGCCTCGGCTTGGACTTCTCTGAGTCGTCACTGTTCAACGATTGCCACATATTCTTGCTGCGATCCGTGCTACGCGCAATCTGCTTTTGGATCATTTGTAGGAAAAAGATGATTGGCTGGCTTTGCCATATTACAGGGCAGATATATGACCCAGAGCCCCGGCTATTTCCGTCCGCGCTGTCAACATCGTAGTTTGGGATATCAATGGGCATTTTGACCCATGGCGACCAGAAACCTTGAGAGGAATACTCACGGCTGTACCAGTCAAACGGAGCATTCATGCGACGAGCGACTATGTTCACGCCGTATTTGGAGTCGTCTTTCTCCATCTGGACAACAAACAGTCCGCAAGCCTTCATATTCGACACATAAGCGACACTGTAAATATACTCCTTCAAGCTTTCTGCCGCATTAGATAGGCTCACATCCTTCTGGTTCAGCTGAGACTCCAGATCCATGAAGAACGGGCTCTTATCATCCCGCAGACTTGGAACGATCCAATTCTCAGGGTAAAGGTATACTTTACGATTCGCTTCCCAGACACGATATCGCTTCATCCAGTTCCACCGGTCCCGGTCGATGAGGTCTGCTTCCTGCGAACCAACTTCCTGTTCCAGGCCTAGGAGGCATCTCTGAACGTAGAGTTGGATACTTGCAATTGCCTGTTTAATCCGGCTGGTTTCCAGACAGGCACTCATTTGGCAGTCAATGAGAAAATACTCAAACAGACTGTCTGCGTCCTTAACCAAACCCGTTGCGAGGAGGGACTCTTCCACGACGAGATATGCCACCAAAGCGTCACGCTGGTTCTTCCTTAGGCTATCATATAACGGCTTCGCAGCCTGTTCCCACTGGTCGGCATTGTACCTGGCTCGGAGGGCGTTCTTGAGCGCGTCTGCGGTGGCCTCTAATTTCCCATAGGCCGTGTCGGACAATGAAAGTGGTTTTGCCCACTGAAACAAGAGATCAATATCAATCCTTGTCTTTTGGGCTATGTTCAGAGCTTTGCCGAGTTGGATCAGAGCGGACTCGTTCCGGAAGTAGGCTGCGTCGACCGCCCGGTATCCAGCACGCAGCTTCTCCACTTTGTCGGAGTCCCAAAGAGTAACCTTGACGATCTCAGCCGTTAGGTCGGTAGTGTCTGGAAGGGACGCCTTGCTAAAGAGGTCGATCAGCCGCGTCGGTTGCTTGGGGAGCTGATCACGGAGCGTGCTATATGTAAGGAGCCGCTTCCACATTCCGAGATTCATCGCCCCCAGATCTAGCGCTGTACCCTCCGGACCAGAGGGGAAGTCGCTGCCATGATGATGGAAATACACCAGTTCGTCCAAGGATAGCCTGAATCCCTCGATTAGTAGCGACAACTTCACTATCTTTTCTAAAACCTCGCGCACCGCATCTGCTGAAAGGGCTGGGAGCAGGGAGCTCGTCGGCACTGGTGTCGCTGGGGAAGTCGCGGTGCTCCAGGACAGCTGCTGTGGGGTGAGCCCGGAGAGATGTACTGCATATAGTGTTCCAGCAATCATGGAGATTGGGTCCGAAGACCAGATGTTGGAGGGATCCTCGGACTGGTGGGGGAAGGGTGTGGGTCGTCCATTAATTGTCATAGGAGCAGGCTGGTCATCTTGGATCACAATGAAAGTGTACTGTGAGTTGTTCGACGGGATAAGGAATCCATCCCAACCCGACGCGTCTCCACTTCCGGCTGCCTTCACGGCGAGCAGTCGATCCAAAGCTGATTCGCCCGACTGGGCCTTCACGACCTCGAGGAGGTACGAAACTATCTTTATGTCAAGGCCTGTGGTATCTGCGACACTCGTGCGGATCAGTTGTGTGGCGAGACTCATTCGGAGAAATGGG
The DNA here is from genome assembly GCA_027569155.1 of Aspergillus haitiensis. Classification (NCBI taxonomy): domain Eukaryota; kingdom Fungi; phylum Ascomycota; class Eurotiomycetes; order Eurotiales; family Aspergillaceae; genus Aspergillus; species Aspergillus haitiensis. The sequence goes on from JAPDEO010000034.1 coordinate 244,578, forward strand.
ATGAAGAAGCGCAGTAAGTAAAGTCCCTTTTCCGTTGCAGTTGACTCCGTATCCCCCTCCAGCATGACGGCGGCTCCATCGGCGGGGAGCATGCTTGCCAGGGTTTGATTGTAAAGGGTTATACCTTGCTTTGTGATGCGTGCAACCGCTGCGGCCCACAGTGCATTCGATGAGAGACCCAGAACAACAGCCATTTCGTCGTCCGTCATAATGCCAGTGACCTGAAGTTGTGCGGTAGGAGGATTGCGGTCAACTTGCTGGAGATACTTCACCTTGTCAGGAAGATTTGCTGCTAGACTTAACCCCGCCGGGGCGTTCGTCGTGAATATATACCGACCGAAGACGAGACCGGTAATCCTCGACACAAGAATGGGGTCATAAACTAAAGCTAGAAATGTAGGGATTGCGCTCTCTAGGGCGATGGTGTTGTTATCAATGTCAGCCTGAAAGATCTCCGGATGCTGCTTGTCAATGTCGACCAGTCCATCGTAGATGGTTTTTGTGAGCCGGAGAATCGCCGGTTGCGATGGAGCAATTGGAAACGCAAGGTTATCGATTCCTCTACAAATATAGTTCAGCTGTGGAAAGGTAAAGTCGCTCTCTGTCAGTCTCTGCCACGTTTCGACAAACTCTAGGGTAGTTTCAGCGTCTGTGAAGGGGTCGCCGAAGATGGCCAGGACATCGGCCAAATATGGGGCAGTCATGTTTAGCAACCGGAGGAGACGGGATATACGATACAATTCCGAGACATTGTTGAGAGTCAGGTTATCTGCAATATGCCGGACATCCCGAATGATGGAAATATCCTCCGCCTTTAGTCGCAGCGCTGCGGAGAGCACAGGTACGTGAGCACTGATGGTCTCTCCGGAGGTCAAAAAGTTGCCATCGGAGTCTGCCTGAAAGACTGGATCCACTGCCAGCAAATTGTGCGTCAGGAAGGTGGTGGCATACAGAGATTTGTCTCCATGAGTCGGCATATCGGTCCAGAACGTTAAAAGAGCCGGCAGCGCCAGACCAGTGATGTCTATTAGCCGCTTCACTGCGACAAGCTGATGAATAAGCATTGGCGTGATATCTCCAGTCGCGATGGCAGCGGCACTTGCATCACATTCGTTGTCATCGTCATCGTCTTCTTCATCGGACGGGGCATCGCAACCACTTCGTTCCTCGTCTGGATTCTCATTGTCCATCCCCACTCCCTGGGACTTCGATACGCCGAGGCCTTGGATGGCAGCGTCTGTCTCCTCGATTGACCAGCCCATCTTTCTCGCAAGTCGGACTAGTCGGGCCATCCGCTCATATTCTTTTGGCTGTACTGGGGAGCCATCGAGGTGGAGTAGGCGAACCTTTTCAATATCACACGAGTCTTGGGTCGTGGAATAGCGAGCTGGCACGGCAAAACGTTCATTTCCCGACGCGTAGTACAAGAGAGTGTTGTCTTTCCCACCCACGTACCCGACTTGCTCTGCCTCGTTGGTCTGCGTTGGGTCGTCCGCATACACGGAGAGCTGCATATTCCGGTAGGTCTCAGACAGCTCCTTTCCGGTTTGAATGTCAATAATCTTGCCATCCGCGCTGACGAGTGCTATCGGTGCATCACCTTTCACTATTCCACCGTCCTCATGAAGATTCCCAATGAAAACGGTATTAGACGGACTAACTTGGCTGTCTGTGCTGGGGAGTATTCGAGAGTCACTCTCCCGGGCGCTGAAGTAGTATCGTCGCTCCGCCCAGACTTGTCCTCGAATGGGGAGGCGGGGGCCCTCGCCAGACTCGAGGACAATAACACGTCCCACTCGCTCGAACCATCGGTTAACCCAGTCCCTCCACTCGCATTCATCATTGCAGTGGCAGAAACACGAGCTTTGGTGGAGGTTGCTTGTGGCCCGGCCGCACCCACAGCCGCCACCCTGGCTACCTCCATTCGCGGGAGAAATTCCCGCACAGGGGTCATTGATTTCTTGTGCCCACTGTAGGAGTGGGATAAGAGGTTGTGCGAGGGAGAGGAAGCGGATGAGCCAGGAAAACCGACGCCGATGGTCACAGAATTGACGTCGAACAAGAAATGATAGAAAACGGTAGCTGAACTTTATCTTCAGCATAGTGGCGAGGGGTTTCCCCATGGGCATGTTAGGGTTCACATATCTGGTTTGCAGAAGGGTTACCAGGTCCGTATATTGAAGCCCAGTCCGGGGTAAGAACTGAGCCTTCACCCACGTTAGCCCAATCTTGGGATTGTCTCCGTCCGCTAACAAGTCGGTGCTAGTCTTGTAACCGAAGTATTCCCAGGGGTGGCGAAGTCGAATCTTGGAATTATATCGAGACCTCGTCGGACGGCATTGGTCACATCCACATGGCTGTGAGCAGGAGCCAGAGCTTACAGGAGGTGGAGTGAAGGCTTCATGGGTAAGAATCACGTATTCCTCCTGAGTGATCAGATTGAATTCTGCATCTGCCGCTCTTTGCGCTGCGATATGGTTGGATGATGGCGAATTTCCCGTTTGTAACACGTCTGCCTGAAACACTTGCAGTAGCTCTGCATACGATGACCCAAGAAAACCTAGGAATGTGCGAATGGTGTCAATGGGGTGATGATATGGGAGAGTCAATGGGTAAACCGAATCCCGAAGGATCGCATATGCCTCTCGGTTGGTGTGTTGGGGGGAGCACAGAAGCTCAGAACTTGTCTCGCCCTGCACATTGAAGGCCATAATGCGCGGAGCATGCACAACATAGGACTCCATGACTTCTAACGCCAGGTCGATATATGGAATTAGCGTGTTTGCGTTCTCACATGTCAGCTGGATACACTGCAGGTCCGGCCGACGGAGGAGCAATCGTTCTAATTGCGTCCCGGAGAGTGAGGAATTGCCGACGTTGGATGCTCCTGGTTGGAGGTTGTTGTGCCGCAAGAATTCCATCAGCTCCACGAAATATGCCGCTGGGCTGTAGACTGATGAACAGTCCGAGCATTCGCAGTAATCAAGGGTCCCGAATAGCTGTTCCAAGTTTACCTGGGTTGTCAACCCGGACATCATGTCACTGAATGTAACGGTGCGCAGCTCGACATTGGCCTTGCCAGAGCCACCATCAATAACCCGGAGTCCAGATCCGCGCACAGTCTGGAGAGCATTGACTAGGAAATGCTCGTTGCGAATCCGAGACGCCGTTGCGTGGCGATGGACGCTCGCGGCAATATCAGCGTCGCCAAACTGCGATGAATAAGCCTTGACGAAGGAGCCTTCTCCGATATTGGAAATTTGTAAGGCCGTCGTAAGGCCCTGGCTGAAGAGGACTGGGATCGCCTCTGGAACTGGTGATAGGGCTTGCACTCGCTGGAGGGATCTAAACTCCCCCTCCACCATCGGTTTGACATCGTCTGCGAGGTTTCGGAAGGTGGTTGACGTGGATAATCTACTCAAGACTGAGTTTCGGCGGAGATCGAATGTCGTATCCTCTTCTAAGATAGCCTGTATAGTGGTTCTGGATATTGAGGATAAGGGAATCTCATCATCCATGACCATACGCTGGACGACGGCGGTGGACTCCGCTCGGAAGAGGTTTCGTCGCACGGCTTTTGCCAGCCCAACGGGGTCTACTTGAGCTACGCTTGTTCTTAGGCCATCGCTTCCAGCGGAGATTGTGTCGGATAGCTGGACCAATCTTTCTAAGTCCCTTGCCCCAAACCCGATCGCAAGCTGCCGAAGGTTGTCGATGGATGGATTTTCCTTGCGAATCGCCTTCGCTAGCCCGACGTTATCATCGGTCATGTCCAGCAGTTGATTGAGGTATCCCAAATTCTCAGCTCTCGAGGGCAAGGTATTGGTTTGCCGCGCAGACGCTTCCCACGTTTTGATAGCACTTGCGACGTTCCCCCCCGCCGCGTCTACGAGTTCGGAGAATTTGGACATGTCAACGGCATCCTGGGCTACTGCTGCCAGGTTTGCAACTCGAAGATTGGCAGACATAGTGAATTTGCTTCTTATGTGAGGATAGTGTGGTGATAGGATAGAGGCTTCAAGGCGGTGTTTTCTCTAGGAATTCTTCCTTTCTGTAGCACGAGGGAAATCCTAGATGGGCAGGGGGAGTATCGACATGGTTTGGAAAGGAACCCGAATACGAAATATCTTCCTACATTGTTCTCGTGGTGCTCGACCTGTCATATTCAGAAGAAAGAGGGGAGGGGGTGCTGTTCTTGAAGAGAATTAGGCGATTCGACCGGGACACAACCTCAACATTTCCAACTACCAAGAGATTAGGCCGACCAGAGCTTCCCCAGTTCCCATAGGTCCCTCCTCTGGTTGAATGAGGCTGAGAGCATACGATGAATCCTCATGCACAATGTCACCTGGCCCACAGGAACGCCACGGGGGATCGAAAGCAAGTAAGGCGAAGAGACGCGAGAGGTAATGCTAATGTGTCCTATCGGGAGTTATTAAGCACATCTGCGGAAGCTGAAGACTCTGGGTTCAAGCTGACTGGCGTTTTCAGTCACGGCTCGGCATGCGGCTGAGACCCATCTAGACTACGCCTATCGCATCCCATCTCGTGTTATCGCCAAGAGGAGGGGAGGAGAGGAGACGGAAAGCCATCCTAACCGACTGGATGCAGGCGACAGCTGCTAATGGCTCACAGTACATCTTCTTGTCAAAACAGGACCGCTGCCAACATCGATGGCATACTTCTAGTCCTTCCCACTTGACTAGGAGGCTTAGGTTTCTTGAATATCCCGCCGCCCTGCTCAGGTGTCTAGCCCCTGCGACAAAGCCTGTCTCAATGATATTACTATGAGTGCTGTTAAGGAGAATTCAACGAAAGGGGGCATCTCCCACAGTAACTGGGAAGCGCCTCAACACACCGACGGGGGGCAGGGTAGTAAGGTTAAGGAATGGGAAAGCTCACTGCCGTCCGCCCCTTCAATATCGCTTCCGAAGGGCGGAGGAGCTATAAAAGGAGTCGGTGAGAAATTCTCCACCAACACCTTGACGGGTAGTGGCTCCTTGACCGTCCCTATATCGACGAGTCCCGGTCGTTCTGGATTTGGCCCGCAACTAGGGCTTTCTTACAGCTCCGGTCAAGGGAACGGCCCCTTTGGGCTCGGATGGAGTTTGTTCTTACCCTCAATCTCCCGTAAAACAGACAAGGGAATTCCACTCTACGACGATGCGAATGAGTCGGACACATTCGTACTCTCAGGGTCTGAGGACCTCGTGCCCTTTCGAGAGCCTGATGGCGGCTTGTTTGCGGACAGGAGCACCGTCCCTGGCTACACGATCCGACGCTATCAGCCTCGGGTGGAGGGTCTTTTTGCCCGCATCGAGCGATGGATGCGCGACGATGGCGATATACACTGGCGCTCCATCTCGAAGGACAACATTCTCACGGTTTACGGTAAAGATTCCGACTCACGCATTACCGATCCGCGTAACAAGCAGCGGGTCTTCAGTTGGCTGATATGTGAGACGCGGGACGACCGCGGTAATGCGATTATCTATGGCTACAAGCCGGAAGACGGGGCAAATGTAGATCTGGGGCAAGCCCATGAGCAGCACCGAGGACGACGTGAAGACAAGCAGCGGGCCGCGAATCAGTACCCAAAGCGCATCCGGTACGGGAACAGACGTCCGCTATTGACATCAGAGGGCCAACGGCCACGATGGGTGGCCACGGCAGATATAGAGGCCACGGCATGGATGTTCGAAATCATCCTGGACTACGGAGAGCACCATAGGACGGATCCCAAACCAAACGACGCCGGAAGCTGGTACTGCCGGCGGGACCCTTTCTCCTCCTATCGATCTGGGTTTGAGATTCGCACCTATCGCTTGTGTCAGCGGGTGTTGATGTTTCACCACTTCCCCGACGAGACTGACGTGGGGGCAAACTGCTTGGTGAAGTCCACGGACTTCCGTTTTGAAGAGGATCCTCACGCTGGCGATGTGACTCTCTCCCGCTTGTCATCGGTCATCCAAAACAGCTATCGGAGGGGGACCGCATCTTCGTATATTCAACGCTCATTGCCTCCACTCGTGTTCTCCTACAGCCAAGCCCAGCTACACGGGCAGGTTCACACAGTAGACGCGGCATCTATGAATAATCTACCCGTTGGCCTCGACGGCTCGCTTTACCGGTTGGTGGATCTAGATGGAGAGGGAGTTTCGGGGATCTTGACACAGCAAGGTGGTGGCTGGTTTTACAAGCGCAACCTCAGCCCTTTGAGCCAACGTGCTCAATTTGGACCCACAGAGTGTCTCCCAACTATTCCCGTCGCCAATTCCGAAGAAAATAATCAAGACACGCAGTTCCTCGACCTAGCTGGAGATGGGAATCTCGATTTGGTGCAGCTGGGCGCGGGCGTAAAGGGGTTCTACGAGCGCGACCACGCAGGGTGGGCGTCCTTTCGCGCCTTCTCGTCCTGCCCCAACATTAACAGCCGGGATCCGAACCTGCGATTTGTCGATGTGACGGGCGATGGTCTGGCCGATATTCTCCTCACGGAAGACCGAGCCATAACCTGGTTCCCGTCATTGGGTGAAGCAGGGTTTGACAACGCCATCCAGGTTGGCCTTGCCGGAGATGAGACACAGGGACCACGACTACTCTTTGGCGACACAACACAATCTATATACTTATCTGATATGTCCGGTGACGGCCTCACAGACCTCGTTCGGATTCGAAACGGGGATATATGTTACTGGCCGAACCTCGGATACGGCCGGTTTGGGGCCCAAGTCACGATGGACAACGCCCCGTGGATGGACTCGGTGGACTGCTTTGACCAGCGACATATCCGCTTGGCGGACATTGATGGCTCCGGGATGACGGACCTCATTTATCTAGGTGGACAAGGGATCGACATCTATCTCAACCAGGCAGGCAACTCCTGGAGTAAGAAACGACGCTTGCCTTCGGCCCCTCCGATCGATAACGCCGCGTCCGTCCAGGCAATCGATCTGCTCGGGAATGGAACTGCATGCTTGGTGTGGTCTTCACCTCTACCCATGACCTCTTCGCCGCTCCAGTATATTGACTTGATGGGTGGCCAGAAAGCGCATCTAATGACCAAGGTCACCAACAACCTCGGCATTCGTCTAGCGATTGAGTATGCCCCGTCAACCCGATTCTACCTAGAAGACAAGGCAGAAGGGAAGCCGTGGGTTACGAAGCTCCCATTTGTCGTATTTGTTGTAAGCCGGGTCGCGACTGAGGACCTGGTGAGCCGGAATCGGTTTGTGACTCGATACCGATATCACCATGGATATTTCGACGGCTCTGAACGAGAGTTTCGTGGCTTTGGGATGGTCGAGCAATGGGATACGGAGTCAATCGGAGCGATTTCATTTTCCACGACACAGGGCGACACGAATTTTGACGAGAGCTCCTATGTTCCACCGGTCCTCACCCGGAGTTGGTTTCACACGGGGGCTTTCATGGACCAGACCGTGATATCCAGCCAATTTCAAGATGAATACTTCCTTGAGGGTACCTCTGGTGGGACCGGTATGCTACTGGCTGATACTCTATTGCCCGATACGATCTTACGTCCGGATGGGACACGCACAGTGTACCCCCTGACAGCTCAGGAGCGACAAGAAGCCTGCCGGGCACTGAAGGGAAGTCTGCTGCGACAAGAGGTTTACTCGTTGGACGGCACAGAAGAGGCTGGGCGGCCCTTCACGGCCTCAGAACGAAACTTCACAGTGGAGCTGTTACAGCCTCGCGGTGAAAATCAACATGCTGTTTTTTTCGCTCACCCCCGAGAACAGGTCGATATTCAGTATGAGCGAAAGGCATGGGATACTGCCAGCGGCCAGGAGTTAATGGATCCCCGTATCCAGCACTCTCTAGTGCTCCGAGTGGATGGGTTCGGGAACGTGTTGCGCTCCATCTCGATCAACTATCGCCGTCGGCCATTCAGCTTTGCAACGGTGTCTGAACAAGAACGCACTCATCTCCTTCTAACAATCAACCGTTATGCAAATCGCTCGACAGAGCCGGAGTGGCAGCGGGTCGGTCTCCTCGTCGAGGCAATGCGATACGAAATTGTTAATCCTCCCACCCCGGGGATAACGGGAAACCGCGTAGATCTTTTTCCCTTTGACCAAATGGATACCATGGCAGAGGCCCTCTTTCCGTTCGGCACTCGTTCACCCGATCCTACAGCCCTATGGCCGTATGGCAAATGGGACTGGCGACTGAATCCAAGCGATGCACCAAATGGGCCCCGTTTACGCTTGATAGACAATGAGAGGACGCTTTACCGCAAAGATAACCTTAGTGGTCCTCACGCTCTGGGAGAGATTGACTCGCGCGGTTTACCGTATGAAACCTACAAGCTTGCATTCCCTGTGGGGTTGGCAACGCAGGTTTACGTCGATAGCAACCGGTTACAAGCCACTGAATTACAGGACGTGCTCACGCGAGGCAAGTACACGCAGCTGGACAACGACGGGAATTGGTGGATTCCATCGGGCAAGGTATTCTTCTCCCCTGAACGCCGTGATCCCCCCGATGCAGAGCTCGCCTATGCTCAACAGCACTTCTTCCTACCCCGTCGATATCGGGATGCTTTCGACGATGAGGTTGTGAGCACCGAGTCAACGGTTCGCTATGACGGGTATGACTTGCTTGTCGCGGAAACCGAAGACCCCTTAGGAAACAAGGTTACGGTCGGGGAACGCAGTGCTAGCGGAGAGCTCATAGATGTCACGAAATCGGGTCATGATTACCGCACTCTTCTTCCCCGACTCGTGACAGATGTTAATGGTAACCGTGTCGAGACTCTTTCGGATACGTTGGGTCAAATTGTGGGGACTGCAGTGATGGGTAAGTCCGGGGAGAGCTTTGGGGACTCGCTGGAGAACTTTGAGGTAGATATCGCGCCAAGTGAGCTAGACGGGTTCTATAGCAGCTCCGACCCGCATACTTTAGCCAAAGACTTGCTTAATGGTGCATCAACTCGGATTATCTACGACATTGACCGCTTCTGGAGGAGTCAGCAGGCATACCCAGACAACCCGGAGGAATGGCAGCCAGCCTACACGGTGTTATTAGCACGCGAAACGCATTTGAATGACCCCGAGCCCCCACAAGGACTCCAAATTCAGATCGGATGGGTCTACTCAGACGGCTTGGGGCGAGAGATCCAAAAGAAGACTCAAGCCGAGCCAGGTCTCATCGATGGCGATGGGCAGCCGACAGACCCACGCTGGGTTGGCAGTGGATGGACAATCTATAATAATAAGGGCCAGCCGGTCCGGCAATATGAGCCCTTCTTCAGTCGAAACCACCGCTTTGAGTTCGGAGCTGAAGTCGGCGTGAGTTCAATTCGTCTGTACGATCCCTTGAACAGGGTGGTGGCTACCCTGCATCCAAACCATACCTACGAGAAGACCGTGTTCGATGCATGGCAGCAAAGTATATACGATTTGAACGATAATGTGCTCGTGGCAGAGCCAAACCATGACCCCCATGTCGGCCACCTCTTCCGTCGCCTGCCTCCTGCAGCCGTCGTACCCACCTGGTACACCCAACGCGAAAGTGGCCTGCTGGGATTGCCAGAACAACAAGCCGCGCGGAAAACTGCCGTGCATGCCGACACCCCAACTGTCGTGCTGCTTGACAGCCTTGGGCTTGCCTTCCGGAAGGTCGACCACGATAAACGCCAGTATACAGATGCGCCGCAGGGGAACCCACCCGTCGAAGAGCAGTTATATCAAACTGAAACCGTTTTTGATGTAGAGGGGCGCCCGCGGGGAATTCTTGATGCGCACGGCCGACTCGTCATGCGGTACGAGTATGACATGCTTGGAAATATTGTGCATCGTGCAAGCATGGAGGCCGGGGAACGGTGGGCATTGACAGACATGACAGGAAACGTATTCTATCAATGGAACACACGCGGATACCAGTACCACACCCTGTACGATCAGCTCCGAAGACCAACTAAATCTTACTGCCGGGACCCTTCCGGCCTTGACTTTCTGGACAGACTCATTGAATACGGGGAGAATGAACCGACCGCCGAAGCTCGAAACCAGAGAGGAAAAGCGGTCCGAGTCTTTGACCAGGCGGGTGTCGTGGAAACCAAGGCCTACGACTTCAAGGGGAATGTCCTACACAGCCAGCGCAGGTTCGCTCAGGACTACAAACAGGCCCTTGATTGGTCTGTCGTTGTACCTTTGCACACTGCGGCGCATGATCGAGTCGTCACATACGATGCCATAAACCGACCATCGCGGACCACGATGCCCGATAAGAGCGTGATTAGTACGGTCTACAACAGATCAAATCATGTCAATGGAGTCCAGCTTCATCTCCATGGTGGGGTAGCGAGCACTCCCCTGGTTGTCAAGATTGACTACAACGCCCGGGGCCAGCGGGAGCAGGTTACCTATGGGAATGGTGTTCGAACGATTTTCGAGTACGATTCGTTGACCTTTCGTCTTATTCGTTTAATCTCGCGCCGAGACGCCGCAAACTTCCCAGATGACTGTCCGAATCCACCCGCAGTCGGTTGGCCGGGCTGCCAGATACAGAGCCTTCGATATACCTATGATCCAGTGGGGAATGTCACGCATATCAGTGACGATTCGCAGCAGGCAATCTATTTCCGAAACAAGCGGGTGGACCCGAGCAACGATTACACGTACAGTGCTGTATACCAACTTCTCGAAGCAACAGGGCGCGAGCATCTCGGTCAGACAGGGGGCCAACTGAATGGACCAACGGCGCCTAACGCAATGATGAACCGTATCAACCACTCCAATGATGGGAACGCAATGGGCCAGTATCTGGAAAAATATAATTACGATGCGGTAGGTAATATTCAATCCATGCAGCACGTTGGCAGCAACCCGACGAACCCGGGATGGACACGCCACTACGCATATAATGAGCCAAGCTTGCTTGAAGCAGAGAAGCCGAGCAATCGCCTGAGCACGACAAGGATCGGCTCCTCGCTAGAGACCTACAGATACGATCAAGAGGGAGGTCTACACGGAAACATGACGTCCATGCCACATCTCTCGTTGATGCGTTGGGATCACAGGGACCAACTCCGAGTGTCCGCCCAACAAGTCGTCAACAATGGGGGCACGCCTGAAACAACGTGGTATGTGTACGATGCCATGGGCCAACGAGTTCGCAAAGTGACAGAGCGACAAAGTGCGACCGGAGGGACCCCGACCCTGTTGAAGGAGCGTATCTACATGGACGGCTTCGAACTTTTCCGCAAGTACGGGCAAGACACAAATGCAATCACCACAGAATGCGAGACATTACGGATCATGGATGGTCCACAAGCCATCGCGATCGTGGAGACCAAAACGCAGGGATCCGACCCGGTGCCCTCACAGCGGATTCGATACCAGCTCACCAACCACCTCAACTCGGTCATCCTCGAGCTAGATGACCAGGCGCAGATCATCTCGTACGAAGAATATACACCTTTTGGCGCGCCGACCTACCGGGCTGTCCGCGATCAGACAGAAGCGCCGAAACGCTACGGCTTCACGGGTAAAGAGCTCGACCGCGAGTCCGGGTTCTCTTACCACGGCGCGAGATACTACGCCCCGTGGATCGGGCGATGGATTGCCTGTGACCCGGTTGGGATCAAGGACGGACTCAACACGTATTCGTATGTTCGCAATAATCCTGTCAATTTCCACGACCCGGGCGGCACCGAAGGCGAACCATCCTCCAAGGACAAAAAGTGGGAACTGCCAGAAACCTTCAACCTCACCGACAAGCCCATCCAATTGAACGGACACTGGGTGCGCGCCCAATATATCCCAGGGACGAGTGGCAAGACCATCCTGATCGTGGGAGGGATACACCAGGATGAGCCCCAAGGCCGGGCGTTGAGCGACGCGGTGTTGGCCGCCGTGCAAAAGATCGATCGCCCATACTATAACATCTTGATTGTGCCGAATCTCTACGAGGATCGCCGGACGAATTCACGCGATATTGCTGGCACTGGAACCAATCGTAATTACCCCAAGGAAGGGAAAACACTGGCACAATCCACCAAACGCGGGCAGCTGAGGGACGCCAATGGCAAGCCAATGTTGGACGAAACCGTGATCCTGGTCGCCCTGATCGAGAAGTTCAAGCCCCAGCTGGCACTGCAAATCCACGACAAGCGGTGGTACCACGATCGAGATGTGATTAAGGAAGGGGCAGCCGGGGTCTTTGTCGACCCCAAGAAAGGGGGAGAGGAAACGGCCGATTTCATGACAAACGCGATGGCCGTGGCGGCCAGGGACGCCGGCCTCGATCCAAAGGGCTTACGGGGAAACTTCATCACACCCAACATGGCACAGCTCTCGAACAAGAAGCACCACGACGTCCCGACCGAGTGGCTCAAGGAAGGGACGTTCCGCACTCGCTATCCCAATGACACGGCCAAAACACCCATTCCCGGGGTTACCTTTGGCGTCTACGGTTCCAGCGTGGGGATGGATGTGTACCTGATTGAGGCTGACAAGACCAACACCAACCCGGCCAATACTGATATCTGGGCTCAGGTGGTGGTTTCCACTCTCTTGACCGATCCTCAAACCGTCGCTTCCCGGGCTCTCCTCCGAGGTTTGAACAAGATGTGGCAAGACTTCCGGCAGTCTATAGACCAAGTGAAGTGGTAGAAGAAGGGCAAAGCATTTCTGTTCTTTCGCATCCTAATTCATTTCTGTATTCAGTGCATAAGAGCATTCATGCTCCAAAATGCGATCCATTGGAGTGGTTGAAGTTGCGATGTGTTTTCTCCTATCTGTGTGATGGCGATATATATTGACACACTATTATGTTGCTCCTAAAACGCTAGAAAACATATCTCCCCAAACCCCTTTAACGAAAATTCAAGAAATTCAGTTTCCACTCGATCTGACCTTTGAATTACAAAGATAGTCGGGAATGAGGATTATGAAATGTAGGGACCCTATTTCGCCTGCAGTCTCCAGGGAAATTTAATCTCCCAGACTTCGACACTCAAACAGCCACAGACCTTAGGGCTCTGTACAGGATGTACTTCATAACTCCATATGAGAGTGACTGAAAGATCTCTAACCCACATAAATGACCACGATGCATTGACAAATGAATACTTTGCCCCATCCGGATACGTTACAAGAAATCCCCGACCCTAACGTGTATGTAGCCTTCCTATTTGGATCCTTCCAGAACTGTCCACTCTTGTTTCACTCGTATTCCGCCAATTTTCTGATCGCTGCAACTCTCAAGCCTAGTGTTCCTGGTATCTGGCGACTCCTGGCTCCCACGGCTCCTATCCCCAGACGAGGTGATATCGCGCACAGCAACGTCGGCAAAATGCTTCGGGCGCATCGGTCCTAGCCACAGCTGGTCTGACCCGTCTTCGAGCGGTCGAAATCCAACACTACCAGTGCGCCTGGGGCCGACAGAGGGTGATGAAGATTTGCCCGGCCGGCCACTACTCGCATTGGAAGCGTATTGCGAGCGCCCCAGCAAGGGTCGCATCATGGGGACGGATGCAAGCACGACCGCAAGACAAGGTTCGATTCCACTGAAAATATTGGCAAGAGGTAGAGTGTAGGTAATGTCGGTGAAGTCCATTGTGGACAAAACGGAGATGCGGAGGGCGCTGATGATGCACGTACTGTATGGAGGGGACCAACCGACAGGATCAGCACAAACCGGAGGTTGTACAAACAAGCTGGCAATAGGGGAGAGGCGACACAGCCAGGGAGGGAAACACTCACACGATGCCAATTCCAAAGACACTAATCAGAGTCACCTTCTTGTAGGTAGCCATCTGCAGCCGATATAACAGTGGCATGGGAGTTACAAGTACAACAACATCTGTGACGACATTGATAGACCCTGTCACCTTGAAGGATGCGACCTGGTCTCCGCATGAGCCTCCAGGGATGGTTTGGTCCCAGTTGAAGGCAAACGGCCGGCAAATCAGACATCCGGCTAGGATGGTTGCAATAGCCCAAGCGACAATTACAACGATAGTGGTCCAACAAATGCGCATGAGCCAGCGTGCAGGGAAAAGCCGGAGATATAGGAGCAATATGGAGATCTTGGTGCAGCTTAAGCTCAGTACCCAGAGGAACTGCAGCGGGATGATCAGCTGGAGGAGTTTGGTGATGGGCTGCATCCCATAGACGGCGGCGATTGATGTGACGTGATCGTATCCGATGCCTGCCTGCACGACGCCCGTTATGCTGATTGATTGGAGACCAATCGCGAAGATCTATCACGGAGCGAGATATGTATATTAGCCGGCGTAACCTGAATTTACTTCGACCTTGGGGCCTTGGCTAAGACTCGGCTTACACAGGCGGCAATAAGGAAATAGTCGCTCAGACTCCATTTTTTCTTTCCAACATGATGAGCCAGCAGACGCAAACACACTGCAACGACGGCCAGGATTGAGAAGGTAATGGCTACCGCTAGTACCCCTCGTTGGGCCGGCGTACTGATTGGGAAGATGATAGCCATTTCATGACCTCTTGTAAATGCCCAGCTAGATAGTAGGTGGATAGGCAAGACTCCAAAGGAGTGCGTGCGGTTGAACCCTTAAATGGGTTTTACCTTGCCATGCTTCTAGGATCGGCAGGGGATGCAGTTTCAGTGTGAACTCGGCGGTCACTTGTAGCAAGTTGCCTGTCAAGGGAAGATTGTTCGTGCTCCTGCAAGATATTCGGACCAATTGTTGTGGAGACCCATCGACAGGCCCGTGTGGAAATTACAAGGTGTCGAAGATAGGATAATGGGGTACTAGTCTGCAATCTTTGGCGACAAGCTAGACTGGAAAGCGTAGCGATGTGCCATGGCCTTGAACTCTAGCGATGTTAGCCTCTTGGCTAGCTGGATGTATCTCTTTTTTAACGGTTGACGGGCCGAGGGGAACGGCTCCAACGCTGCAGATCAAGCCCCTCTAGGGCAAATGCCCTGTTCATTGGCTAGGAATCTCCAATGACTCGTGTTGCATTGGCAGTCGAGAAAAAGCGTGTCGCGGTGTTCAGAGCCGTCACGTAACACCCTTGATCCTTCATTACCCTTGGCTTGACGACAACTCCCCAAACCTCCCCAAACCTCCCCAAACCGCCAGGACTGTCCATCAGTATGGCTGCCACGGCTCCTTTTCTGATCCTCTTCGCCGTCGGGCTCTTATCCCTGTTCTATACGAGCTCAAGGAGGAAGGGGAGACGCGCCGTTGGCGAGGAAAAACCGCTTCTCAAGCTTCCCCTCATTGGTGACCTCCACAGCTCCCCTATTGACAAGCCTCTGGTACACTGGGACGCATGGGCGAGACAAAATGGCCCTATTGCAGTACCTAAATTGTTTGGGATTGTGCCCATTGTCGTGCTCAATTCATTTGAGGCCGTAACAGAGCTGTTCAGTCGTCGTAGTCAGTGGTACAGCAACCGTCCTGCCTCCGTTAGCATGGAGATGATCACCGGCGCTGAGCCGGGTCGGTCTCGATTTACGTTGATGCATGACTATGATGACCACCTCAAGTTGCACCATCGCATTCTCTCTCCGAGTCTCGGCGCCCCTGCTGCGTCGAAATATCACCCCTTGATGGAGCTGGAAGCCAAACAGCTACTCTTTGACCTGGCCAGCGCTCTCGAAAGAAGCCCGGATCGCACCACTATAGACACTAGCACGATCTATCAGCTCCTCGAGCGCACCCAGTCAAGTGTCATTCTAGCACTGCATTACGGTCTGCGTATCCCACGGTTCGAGGAACCAATTCTTCACGAGATTATCGATACCCAGACACAGGTAACCCACCTGGCGGCCAATCCTGCTCTACCTGACCTCCTCCCCTTTTTACGCCATCTACCGGCCAGCCTCTCGCCTTGGAGACGAGCTGCAGACAAGCTGTATGCGGACCAAGTCGCACTCTACATGCGGCTATTCGACCATGGGCGGGACTCACCCGGCTGGAACGCCACAAAGCAGGCAATCGCTACCGCACAAAAACACGCGCCGACCGCAGCGGCAGTGCCGGATCTCGATCTTGCCTTCACCCTCGCAACTTCCATTCAGGGCGGCATGGAAACCTCCCCCCGCCAGCTGCTGTGGCTCTTCATCGCTGCCCTCTCCCGTCCGTCGTTCCTCGCCCGGGCGCATGCGGTCCTGGACGAAGTTGTCGGGCGCGATCGCCCCCCTCGCTTTTCCGACCGCGCAAGACTCCCCTTCATTGATGCTATCGCTCATGAACTGTTCCGCTGGCGACCGATCTCACCGGGCTCCATTCCCCGTCGGGCGGATCGGGACGACGAGTTCCAAGGGGTCAAGATTGGCAAGGGCGTCACCGTAATGGCTAATGCATGGGCGATCGGTCGTGATGACAAAGTCTTTGACCCTGCACTCGGAGACTGTAGCGAATTTGTACCTGAGCGATGGCTGCGATACAGCGGCAATGGAGAGGAATCACTTCGAACAGACCTTCCACTGCCAGTGTTTGGGCAGGGTCGACGGATTTGCCAGGGGAAGAGGGTCGCCATTGACGGGACATTCATGCAGGTGGCCAGCTTGCTTTGGGCGTTCGACATGGAGCCTGTGGATGGGAACGAGGTGGATCCATGGGCGATGGTGGTAGTGGGATTCATGACCATGCCCAAGGAGATTAAATTCAAGCTTCGGCCAAGGGGTGACTGGACGCTGGACGTTATCCGGCGAGAGTGGCAGAATGCCGAAACGAGTCTTGATAAGGTCATGGGCACGGCAACCGATGTTGAGAGGTAGATAGATCTAGGTTATCACCCAAGGAATAGCTTCATGAACACATGCACTCGAGGTGTTTCAAAGCCTCCCCTTGCCCGGTTGATGTCTGACGTTCACTCCCTGGAGGTACTGTTGAGTATGCAAACATGACTATCGAATGGCATCAAAACGGGAATTACATGACCAATGGACTCTGAAGTTAACACTGCTTCCTAAGATTACAAGCTCGAGTTGGAGAAAGGCTTTTGACACCCTCTGAGTCCATGCTTTCCAGCTTGGCAAAGGCTTGCAGATAGCTGAAATATCATTCGCCTAGCGCTGGTATGTCTCCAATCCGTTCGCTAGCGACTGCTAAGAGTCCTGGTCTTGTGTACGTACTTTAGCTCGTTTAACTCCAGGACGGGAGTCGTATCTTGTTCAGAGTCCTTGCCTCCCTTCCTTTCCTCAGCACGCCGATATCAACGTTAGAAGAACCAATGTGCTCTTTCCCACATGATCATGGTTGATATTAGATGGTAATTGTGTGATCTGATGGACATTCATGGGTGTGTAACGAGGAGCTCGTCTCTCCCCTCTTTAGGATTACTGCATATCTGCTATCGGCGTCAGCAAGGAGGCGATATCTGTGTAGTATTGTATGGGTGGTTATGTCGGATAGCTGTCTACTGCCATGTAAACATGCACTGAGTCTTTCTTCTTCTGCTTCCTTGTTTTTTTTTTCCTTTTCTTTTTTTTGGTTTGCCCGTTTCCAACACTCCATATATATTTTGCCTCATTTCAAACCGTACATCGCGGTATTATGAAGTCATTCGCGACCCAATGTTGCCCTGCTGGGTACCAGGGTCTAAGATACTCGGGGTAAATGTCTGGTCGTTGGGATGGGCTCGATCGTCTCCCAGAGTCATTGCATCTTGACGCCGAAGAGGTATTTATTGATTGGTCTAATTCTCTGTCAACGGTGATAAGTGAATTATGTCTGGATAATCTACCACTTCCGAGAGCAACGTAGCCAGAAGCCTTCTGCGACAACGCTTATGGCTTTCCCCTTAGACTTCAAGATAGATTTATGCGATGCTAAGAGGAATCAACGGTAAAAACACTAATTATGACTATTAATGCCTGAAATATAAGTGGGGCGGATAAATAACACGGACATCGGGCGAATTTACGCGGGACTATTTAGGCCACGCGGATTCCTCCCCCGCGCATCAGACGAACCTACCAACTTCCCCGCCCAGACAATAATCATACTTACTAAATAATACTAATCTCACTATATCCAGCATGGCCACGGAGTCTATCGCTCCTCCGGTGGAGGGCCGTCCTGCCTGTGGGGCCTGTCGCCGGCGCAAGCTCCGTTGTTCACGCGACGCCCCGCAGTGCAGTCACTGTCGGAGAATCGGTAAGCCCTACACATCTGTGTTGCAGTTGATCTCACTGTCTGACTACTGACTAATCTATTTTGTGGGGTGGGGGGTCCAGGAACAACTTGCACCTACGATGGGGACCGGGAAAGGCCCGGCCTCAAGACAGGCGCTGTAGAGGCTCTGAGGCGACGGGTGGAGGCCCTCGAGGATGCTGTATTCCAGTCCGATAGACCCCGACATGAGAACATCCGGGATCCAGGGGCGATTGCATCCGCCCTCCGGGGGGGCCTGGAATTGCTTCTCGGACAGCTTCAACCCCGTTTGCCGGAAGACACACCCGTGCGCGATGGCCCGGACACGTCTGCAAGAGACCTGACGGATCCCAATGTCGACGATGCATCGGACCTCGAGTCGCAACCTCTAGTTCCTCCCCCCAAAAAGCGTCGGCGAGGGAGCCATCGGACACTCATGGTACCAGACACCCCTACGTCCCTCCCGCCGAAAGAAGTCCTGGATGCTGTGATTGATAGCTATTTCTGCCTCGTGCAACCATGGATCCCAATCTTTCATGAGACTAGATTCCGTGAGCGACTGAGAGACCCGAAGGAGAGAGAGGCCTTGGAGGTTGTCTTGCATGCAATGGTCGTTGCATTGCTGAAGCACGTCGATCACCAGGATGACACTGAGAGGAACCCCGGTGACGTGGAGCGTATTTGCGAGTGGTCGCGGAAGGTTGTGGTTTTGAATGCGATGGATGGCCTATGTGTTGAGAATCTGCAGGCGCTGATCATAATCAGTTTCGAGGACGTGCGTGACCTTTGATACTGCATTGCAAAACTAGACCTAACTCAAGGCTAGATCGGTTCCGGGCGGCCTTCCCGGGCGTGGCCGATTGTCGGCTCATTGACGCGAACGGTGGGATATCTTCAATTGAGTGTCGAGTCAGACAATCACGACAAGGGTCCGGTGCTTCAACCCCGGCCCTCTCTTCCACCGGCCCGGGACTGGGTTGAGGAAGAGGAGAGGCGAAGAGTGTTCTGGACCATTTTTAACTTGGACAGGTGTGCTACCTAGGTAGTTATTTCCACATCTTCGCATGCTAACCACGCGAGGCAACAGATTCTGCTCAGTTACTACAGGGTATATCATGTCTACCAATGTTTATGCCTACTGACACTGAATACTGACTGTGGTCGTCCTTCAGATGGAATACCAGCCTGACATCTAACGACGTTCATCGGAGACTTCCGGCCGACGGAGGGCTCTGGCACCATGAAGAGGTAGTTACCACTCCCTTTTTCGGCATTTGGGACAAGTCTGCTGGCAAAATAGGGAATCTCATTGCCTTCCTGCCTACGGACTATAATTCTCTCGGATCCTCGCGTGCACGCCCTGACATCGAGCCCCAAACCAACGATCATACAGTAGCCTCCACGGACAAAGTGGATATGTCGACGGTAGGTGCTTTTGCCTATCGCGTTGAGGCCACCGAATCACTGAGCCGTGTCACGACATTCTTTCTCCAACAAAAAATCAACTACCGCGACCGGCAGGAGATGGGGAACTGGCTGATGCGGTTCAAGGAGTTAGATCTGCGTCTCGTAAGGTAACAATCCACCTTTGAAAGCCTCAAGTGCGCCTATCCTGGCCTCAGCCGATATCGACTGATGACTTCGATAGCTGGAAGATGTTTCTCCCGCAAAAGTGGAAAGATTCGAATATCTCTCGCCAGCCGACGGTGGTAACGATGGATCCAAACTTAACGCTCGCACACATCACGCACAACACATCCATGATCCTCTTGCATCAGCGAATCGCATACCCGCCCTCTGAATGGCTGGATGTGGTGAGATTGCCAATCCTGTCGAGTGCAGAGACATGCGAGGCAGCGGCTGCTGAGACCGCCAATATCACCCAGAAATATCTTGCCAATTGCCCGCCCCGGGGTATCGTCGATATCCAGTTCGCCTTTTGCGTCTTCGTCAGCGCGCGCGTTCTTCTAGGTGAGTCTCCGTATATGGTTCTTAAGTGCAAAGCAAGTCCGGTCTTGGCCCACATATCCGCTAAACAATATGCAGTGCACTGGCGATACTATAGAACCGAGCTTTCGGCTGATTATTGGACCCTCGCAAGGGCTCTGGACATCATCTCAACGCGCTGGGCTGGTCGAAGTCCGCACCAAAGGGCCGAAGGCCAGGATTCTGCGGCAAAATATTTAAGCCAACTTCAGGGCATGCACAGAAAGTGCCAGAGTGATGAGACGTTTAAACTGGATGTTCTCGGATACTCAAATGAGATTGAGTGGACAGGGAGTATAGCTTCGCGTGCCGACATCCATCCTCTTGTAAATGATAACCCCGAAGCTGCAGCCTCTCGCATCGGCAATGTGCCCAATACGACTGACGAGCCACTCACTCTCGCGGTGTCACCCCAAGAACGCGGCAGCATGGGGCCCCAAGGACGTCACTCGAGGGGCATGGCAGGGTATCTCAATAACACCTCCATGTCTCAAATGCCCCATCCCATGCAAGGAGCGACATCGGCCACCCACGGTGCCACTGACATTGATCCCAATATTTCGCCCCCTCGACCCATCATTGTTAACCCAGCTGCTCCAACAATGGACTTCAACACAGGGAGCCCTGATGAGCTGACCACAGTCACTTCGATTCTACTGGATCAACAATATTCTGACATGGACCGGATTATCAGTCTCAATAATGCCTTTTTCACAGCGGATGTAAATTATCGTAATTAAACGGCCCCCTTCATTGATAGATCGGCATGTGGACTACCCTCATATATCACTGTCTTCGTCACGCTTGCACCAGTGGTTTAGGGACAAACCCCATTCATGAGATCCACACCGAGTGTAACGGAAAATATAGCTTCGCACTAAACACCTGCTTTCCGGAGTTATGTGACGTTTTCCAGGTTCCCCTCCAACTGCGGGGGAAACCATCGGACCCCTTCACGCCGATAATTAGCCCGAGCCCAAAGATCTCACCCCGCGTTATCGGATAAACAACGGCAGTTCCCAATCTCCAAACAATCCTGACGGCCTAGGAGATCTTATTTCCCATCTTATCATCGTAGAGTAAGGGCTGTCAAGCTCCAGCAACAATCTACAACGGTGTTTTTCCCAGCATGCCACCACTCCCAGGGTTCTCGGAAAACCCCCTTCGAGATCGGCAGGACCTCCTTCGCGCCGCTATCGCTCTTGTTGAGCCTCTGCATGCACACTTTTCACCGGCTCGGGCGTCTGTTCAGTTGCCAAGCTCCACTGGAGCTCATTTCGACGAAGGTGCTGCACGGCTCGAAGGCTTCGCGCGACCACTGTGGGTGGTTGCCTCGCTCTTGCATTCTCTACCGTCCGATCCCGACCATGCGCAGTCCATAAGAGCCCTGGCAAAACCATGGATAGAAGGTATCTGCGCTGGGACCGATCGTGAGCATCCTGAATATTGGGGTTCGATTCACGACGGCGATCAGCGTATGGTCGAGGCGGAGGTTATCGCCTGCGCACTTCTCTTCGCTCCAGATGACTTTTTCCACTCTCTCAATGAGACGGTGCGTGCAAATATTGTTGCCTGGCTGCGTGGGATGAATGGCAAGTGGATGCCCATGAACAACTGGCGCTGGTTCCGGGTTTTTTCCAACCTGGCTCTGGTCCTTGTGGCGGGTATCCCTCACGCCGAGGTCAAGGAGGAAATGGATAGCGATTTGGCTGTTCTTGACTCCTTCTACCTTGGCGATGGCTGGTCCGGCGATGGGCCGTGGTTAACTGCTGAACAAGCATCTCAGGAGGACCAACAGTGCATTCGGACCCGACGCCGTGATCAGGTGGGTTGTGGAAGACAGGCCGACTATTACTCAGGAAGCTTTGCGATTCAGTTTAGCCAGTTGTTATATTCCAAGTTTGCCGCGGCGCTGGACCCCCGGCGCGCCGAGATATATCGCGAACAGGCACGAGAATACGGACGCTCGTTCTGGAGATACTTTGGCCCCAATGGTATGTTGACCTGAGGGAGCTTGTATTTGGTGAGCAGATGACTGAGAGGTATACCACAAACAGGCGCTGCTATTCCCTTTGGACGGTCTCTCACATACCGTTTTGCTTGCGGCGCATTCTTCGCTGCACTGGCAGTGGCCGATGTACCGGATCTACCAGCACCTCTATCTTCCATGGGCGCTGTCAAGGGCTTTCTACTGCGGCACCTGCGCTGGTGGGCACGCCACTCGGAGGATATATTTTATCCTGATGGTACGATGAACATTGGGTATCTCTATCCGTAAGTCGCTCACTCCTGCTACTGAACTCAGCAGAGCCAAATCGTCTGCAACCATGTATTCACCCAGGGAATAGAAACATGTATATGGCTGAAGATTACAATTCCCCGCAATCCGTCTACTGGAGTCTGAAATCTCTAGTTGTAATCGGACTCGCCAACATGCACGACTTCTGGACGACAACAGAAGTAGAGTATCCAAGAATAGACTCGCCCTCGACAGCCGGTGCCACTCGACTCGTTTCGGTCGTCCGGGCACCCGAGCAGATCCTCTGCAATTATGTTCAACCTGATGGGCATCACTTCCTCCTCTCGCCGGGCCAATTTGTAGCCTGGCCTATGAAAGCAAGCCAAGCCAAGTACTGCAAGTTCGCCTACTCTTCTGCTTTCGGCTTCAGTGTCCCGACCGGACCTTTGATCCAGCAACTCGCTCCGGACAATACACTCGCTCTCAGTCGGGACGGGGCCTCTACCTGGGCTGTGAAGTGGAAATGCTCTCCTGTTCAGTTTTCGACCGCAATCGTCCGGTCAGGCGCCTTACAGAACAAGGAAGTCGTTCCACTAGCCCGCGTGGACTGGCGCCCCTGGGCAGACAGCCCGGTCGTGGTCACTACGATCCTCATACCGCCAACGCAGCGATGGCCGGACTGGCACACGCGCATCCACCGCGTCCGAGCGGATGGTCCGGGCGCCCTTGGCAGCCTACATGCTGTGGAGGGAGGGTTTGCTATCCCTCGAGTCCCCCGCAACGGTGGGAGAGCGCTCCCAGTCTTGTCGGACGAAGGTTCTTGGCTCGATGCGCAGATCGGCTCTGAAGAGGGTTGTTATACTTCTGGGAAATCAGTACTGGTCCTTTCTGCTGCCGGAGCCAGCGGAGTCAGGGGGATCTGTCACCAGCCAGGCGCCACCACACAGCACGAGGCGATGAAGCCAGACTCTAACACTAATATCATGGCGCAGAGAACGTTAATCCCGGTCACAACACACGAGATCTTCGACCTGGACTCTGGGTTTGAGGTCATATTGACGACAAACGTATTCGCCGTGTCCGCGGCAGGTCATGCGCGTATTGATGGTCCAACCCTGAGAGAACGATGGCTGGATGTTCCCAGGATTCGCCTCTCGGATGGACAGGAACCGGAGGCGGATACAATTGTCATAAATTCAATGGACTCTATCTTGTGATTGCAGAAACAGTTACATTGTATATATCTAATAGAAACCGATGTAGTTGTGCAGATCCAGTTGGCTCTTCTGCACCCTTATCTCTCATTTACCGATGTTCTAAATCTCCTCTTTGCCCAAGCCACCAAGATATCAGGCGATAATTTGGAACAATCCCATTCTCAGCAGCTGGTTTCCAAACTCCAGCAAGTAATAATCCGCATAAACCAACCCATGGTCGCTATACTGATCATGATCCTGTGCATTGTGGTTGGCCGTCGCATTCTTTAAAATCGCATCAAACCGCTGGCCCTCGACAAGGTCTACAACAGTAACGCCCCCGTCAGTATTCACTACCAACTGTGCCGTTTCTTGGGCCAGCGAAAGGTCTAAAGTATCGGCTACAATTTTCATTGCGACGACATAATACCTTTCTGCGAGCTTCGCGTCCCCCAACGCAGCCAGTGCCTGCGAGAGCAACAAAAACCCATTCGCGGCAATGACGCCCGCTGAGGAGTCCCTCAACGGGTTGTTTTCGTCGTCAATAGGGGCATCAAAATCCCACAAGGGCACATATCGGCCCATTGTGCCTTTCCCATTTGCTCGAGGTCGCTCAACGCAGGCCGGAGACGTCTCCAGTCGAAACAGAAAATACTCCGCCAGGCCACATGCGGTATCGAGGAATTCGCGTTGCTTCGTCCAGTTATAGGTCTGAGCGTAACCCATGATCCCCCATGCCTGTCCTCGGGCCCAGGTTGAATCGACTTGGTATCCCTGCGCTGTGCGCCGTTGTTTAATGTCCCCAGTTTGAGGGTCAAAGTTGACTACATGGTAGGTCGAGTACAACTCGCCCCTAAATGGGATGCTACTGCGATCCACGGTGCGCTCTGGACGGAGGAGCGCCTTCGCTACAGTACGGGCGTGTGTTATAGCAATCTCCGCAAGACTTGGGTCGGAGAGGTGGCTTGATGCATAAAAGAGTAGGTCAAGATTCATCATACTATCGATGATGACAAGGCAGTCGTCAGTCATACTCGAAATGTCAACGTCCACTTGGCGAAGGACATCCCAGCTACGGATTACCCCTGCGGAAGGGACATATCGCGTCGCAAGACTGCGGGCGCCCGTTAGAATTGCGGCCAGGCTGTCTCGGTTGTTGGTCAGCTCCCAATCGCGTCGCAGAGAAGGCTGAAGGATGAAGGACATATCGTGCGTGTCGGTGCGTGTTCTCATAGCTTGAATGGGCCCTGTCCATGCTTGACAGAGAGTTTCCAGCTTTTGGCGCAGGACGGCCGTTGCGGTCGACACAGCGGCTTGTTCATGCCCAAGGTAGGGGAACACCTGGGGATACTTGACTGATCGTTCTCGTAATGCATATAGTATGCCCGGGAAGAAACCACAGGTCCAGAAGTTGGCATCGCGGAGAAAGTACTTGCCAGTCTCGTTGGATCCCTGAGGGACAAACTCGGGGTAGACTCTTGGAGGGTTCTAATATGAGTGTTAATTGGGCCGACGAAGTCTCGCTGGTAGTATACGCACGTTGTTGTCAAGCGACTCAACCGCCACGCGGAACACTTTTGCGATGACATTCTCTGCGAAAATCTTTCGGATTTCCTCCTGTAAGTTGCGAGTCTGGTCCAATTCGGCCATCGTGT
Source organism: Aspergillus haitiensis (assembly GCA_027569155.1). Lineage (NCBI taxonomy): Eukaryota > Fungi > Ascomycota > Eurotiomycetes > Eurotiales > Aspergillaceae > Aspergillus > Aspergillus haitiensis. The sequence goes on from JAPDEO010000034.1 coordinate 269,775, forward strand.
GTTGATTTGTCTGGCAGCTTTCAGCGGTTGGTTGGATCTTCTCCCCCAGAGGGACTGGCGAGGAGACACTAGACGCGATCATGATGTTGAGAGAAAAAAGGGTTAAGGCACAGACAGTAATTCTAACACCGGCTAGGAAATATATAGAATCCTATGTAGAAATTCAGGCTTGACATTTGTTCTCATACATTATTGAAGGCGCCACTCCCGCAAAGCAGATCATCGGGCGAATTATTCCCGAGCTCATTTCTCCGCAACAAGCCAGACTAGGGCTTCAGCCTAACTAATTCCAGTCTAAGGCCACTCACATAACAGGGAAACGCAATGCTTCTCTGCGGCATCGGAGCCCCTCTCCGTGCCAGATGAGCCGATTGCCCTCATAGGTGCGAATTTCCCCAGGCCAGACCCCAGGTGATCGACATGGGTCGGCCAGTCGAGGTGCGCTCAACCCCAACCATATCATGACCATCCCCATGGGGAAGAAGGGGAAACGAGGGCGGGGGGACGAGAGAATAAGGAGAGAGGTTCCGGTGGGGGGTATAAAACCAACCCAGGAGTCCACTCTCCCTTCCTGATCCCCCACGACTACCACACCGTATCGCATCGCTCAAGAGGCTGTGAGCTAAGCAACTTCAAATCTGGTCATGACAGACCTCGTCCACGGGGACTCCTTTGAGGGTCTGGTGCTCAGCAATGTAATTCCTAACGACCGCAAGCCCTGGTGGAAGGATATCGTCCTTCTCAAGCTCAATGGGCTACTTCTTTGCGCGCTGCTGACACAAATCGCCTCGGGCTATGACAGTAGCATGCTCAATGGCATGCAGTCACTCCCGCAGTGGCAGAAGTATTTTGGCGAACCCACTGGCACGCGTCTCGGTGCCATGTCCTTTGGTCCAACCGGTGGGACTCTGATCTCTGTGCTCGTGTCTTCCCAGCTCTGCGAGCGCTTCGGACGTCGGTACCCCATCTGCGGCGGCTCCCTCGTCATTATCTTGGGCTCAATCCTTCAGACTGCTGCAAAGAACTATGGCATGTTCGTCGTCTCCCGCTTCTTTGTCGGGTTTGGCCTCGGTATCGTCGCTACGGCAGCACCCCCTCTTCTGTCTGAAGTCGCCTACCCATCCCATCGCGGCAAGCTCGTCTCCTTTTACCTCGTAACATGGTCCCTGGGCTCCCTTATCGCAGCTTGGATCACCTACGGCACTTTCAAAATGACTGACTCCTCCTGGAGCTGGCGAATCCCCAGCGTCTTGCAATGCTTCTTCTCCCTTATCCAGGCCACGCTCAGTCTCTTCGCGCCTGAATCCCCCCGTTGGCTCATCTACCAAGGCGGTCGCCGTGAGGCTTTTGACCTCCTTACCAAATATCACGGGTATGGGGATCCTAACTCGCGTCTTGTCCGCTTCGAAATGGCCGAGATCACGGCAACCCTCGAGATGGAAAAGATGCAAAAGATGTCGCGGTGGAGCGAATGGGTTGCCACTAAGGGAAACCGCCACCGACTCTTCCTCGCTCTATATATCCCTGCGATGCTTCAATGGGCTGGTAATGGCCTGACCTCCTACTACCTGGCCAAAGTGTTGAACACCATCAATGTCACCGATTCCAAAACCCAGCTAATTATCAACGCCTGTCTCTCCGTCTGGAGTTTTCTCACTGCCGCGTTTTTCGCCACCCTGGTTGATCGCGCTGGACGACGGAGACTCTTCCTTTACGGAATGGGTGGAATGGGTATCTCGTATATCATATGGACCATCTGCTCGGCTGTCAACGAAGAACGAAACTTTGAGGATCGTGGCTTTGCCGCCGCCGTCCTTCTGATGATATTTATCTTCAGCGCTTGCTATCACATGTGTTCACCAGTGGCACCAACATATATTATGGAAGTCGTCCCGTTTTCCCTCCGGTCCAAGGCATCCATGTTGTATCAGTTAACGGGCAATTTAGCGGGGCTCTATAATAGCTTCGCAAACCCAGTGGCAATGGATGCTATCTCATGGAAGTATTATATCGTTTGGTGCTGCGTGATCGCGGTGCATTTTACATTAATATACTTCTTCTTCCCGGAAACCAAGGGAAAGGGCTTGGAGGAGGTTGCCGAGATATTTGACGGCGAAGGCGCTTTATCTGGCGTCAATGCAATGCGAGAGATGGGCTTAGATGTAAATGCCGACAAGGCTATGGCAGTTGGTCAAAATGAGTGGAATCTTGCGGGGACTATGACGAAGAAGCCTGGAACTACACATGTTGAGCAGGCCTGATTGTAAGGTATCCATTCATGCCGCGGGAGGCAATGAGAGAGAGATCACAAATATCAGGTTTATGAAATACGTATACCATGGAAACTCTCTATGATGATTCATAAATTTCATATTAGAAGTTTAACTCTACCAATACCATATGAGAAGGATTGTACAATTGTCTCATAGTCGGCGATATATATATGTAATAGTAACAACAATACCCAACCTAAAATCAGGTTATCAAGCAAAGCCAAATAATTCCAACTGAAAACCTTCAAGATCTTTGCTCTTTTACATTTTTGTGACCCTAGAATAAGGTTAATTTTACCGCCTAAAAGCTTCACATCTACGAGGTAGAGTAGAGCGTAACTCGAAACATGGCTGCCTGAGCTATTATTAGTAGGAACTAGAAACCAATTGATACGTACAAGTAAAGCTGATTATAGGTCTTTCTATTGAGTGCATTAGTATATTCAAAACATAAGGCTATATATAGATGTAAGCAGTAATGACTTGGATCATTTTAATTTTTTTAGGGGGGGAGAGTTTCCGCCAATTACTTGTCATAAAAGTCCTGAACTGTTGGAAAAGGCACCGTTGGGAGAAGACACAAAACTCACGTTGTTTTGATTTGTAATAGCAGGAGGAAAATACATACGGAAGGTATGAAAATAAAATCTTTCTTTTAAATCTGGTAGTGGATAATGTAATTATAATACCGAATTTCAAACGAATGTCTCCTTTTATTATTGTTTAATACAATGAAAATATAGACGAATACTGAAAATACTTATAGAGTGTAATTTGAATATTTTAGGGTATAAATAATATGAAATCTACTCGGGAAGATCGTGGTATACAAAAGGCTCTTGAGGAAATACATACCGGTAGAGATACTGGGGTGCTTGGGAGATTTTCAATGGCCCGCCATGTATAATTTGATTAAATTTGACTGCCTAAGCTAAACATTATTCCATATGCCTCGTTGATGAACCTCTATATATATGTGCAGAGAAACCAAAATATGACATGTTCACAAACCACCCCTACCGATAGAAGTTCCCTGTTGATTATATATTTCTACATTCAAGCATGGTTCCCTCGATCGACCCTCAATTGACGCTTCCGGATCTCTTAGTGGTGAGGGAGCTGCTCAATCAGAACACGCAGCAAGGGAAAAGCGGGCGCGAAGATACTATTCGGATGCTGAAGAGGTTGAATGATGCCTCCGGTCCTGACTTTGACCCCACAGTCTTCCAATCCTGGGAGACACATATGCTACGAGAGAGGTTGCCTCGACCCATCAAGCAATACCTCTTGGAGCCATATATTTGCTGGGCACAGAGTATCGTGCGCGTCCCAACAGATGTGGTGATGGTCACACACCTTTTACTCTACCTGGCTACCTCCATACCGAGCGCACTCTGGCTCCACTGCTACCACTTCAGCTGGGTTCATGGCCTGCTGCACTGGATCATGCAGGTCTGGTATTCAGGCAGCTACACGCTCATGAAACACCAGTATGTCCACATGAACGGCGTTTTAGCCCCTCATTATCGTATTGTCGACGTCTTGTTCCCCTATGTTGTTGATCCTTTGATGGGCCACACATGGAATTCATACTACTACCACCATGTCAAGATGCACCACGTTGAAGGCAATGGGCCTCACGATCTCAGTTCAACCATGGAGTACAACCGCGACTCAATCAGTGACTTTGCCAAATATGTCACTCGCTTCTTCCTACTTGTGTGGCTAGACCTGCCATTGTACTTTTTCCGCAAGGGGCAGTACTTCAGTGCATGCATGTCGGCATTTTGGGAGCTCAGCAACTATCTTACCATTGCGCTACTTTATCGCTACGGGCATGCGCGGGCGACCTTTTGCATCTTTGTGCTACCCCTCTTGACACTGCGCCTGGGTCTGATGGCAGGCAACTGGGGTCAGCATGCTTTTGTGGACCCTGATGATCCTTTGTCTGATTTTCGGTCCAGCATTACTTTAATTGATGTTGCGGTACGTGTTTATCCTAGCTCTCACAATGATGTCAAGCAAACCCCCTAACAGACTTTGTTGCGCAGAGTAACCGATTCTGCTTCAACGACGGTTATCACACCTCACACCACCTGCACCCCCGCCGCCACTGGAGGCAACATCCGGTGGCGCTGCTCCGAGACCAGGAACGGTACTCGGCGGAAGGAGCGCTCATCTTTCGAAATCTGGATTACCTTACACTGACATTCAAACTCCTCCAAAAGGACTATGCGCACCTGGCCCGTTGTATGGTGCCCATTGGTCCAAGCCAGAGGGCTCTGAGTCTAGAACAACGGGAGGACTTGTTGCGCACTCGGACGCGGCGATTTGCCCTGGAGGACCTGGACCGGAGACCACGAAAACACCGCTTAGCTTAGCTGGTGTTACTCCTGATGATTTGGCCAGTAGAGACTGGGATGAATGGGAGATTGTTGGACGGGTGATATTCTAGAGAAATTAGTGCGAAATAACAAACTACATCTGAAAAAGTGACGGTATGGGGCCCAAGCTTGTCCGGAGCCATTGTTCAAGCCCATTGATAAGGGGGAAAATTAGAAATTATTTTTTTTTTAACAAAATGAGGCTTGCCGCCTCTGTCAAATCTGGCTGTTGGTGCCTAGACAGAAATACGAGCCATCTGATCCACCCTATTTTTAACCATATTGAAGAGCTTCAACTAGTCGGAAGATGGTCCGACCTAGCGCGAATCTAATAAAATACATTATTTTACGGCAAAAAAGCTGGTTATATACGCTAGTTTGTATTGCTTATAATTGGATACGGATAGTGAAAATAGCCAAGTGTCCGATAGGGACCGTCTGCCTGAGTCCTCAGCTGAACTGGCTCTAATATATCTCTTTCACAACCAAGCATATTACTTTTCCGGTTACACTTCAGGGGAAAAGACAAAAAAAGCGCTCGCAAAAGGGAGTTTTTCTTTATTTTTTATCATTTTCCCAACCGGTTATTGCTTGCCTTCTTAGCAAACGGGAATACATGACAAGTAAATGAAAGCATAGACGGAATAATCTGCATATCTCAGAAAGGAAGGTCTGTGAAACCACAAGAAGTAAACAAAAATTGAAGAACAATTCGTTCAGTGGGCCGAAGGGTGGCGAGAATCACGATAACCCGATGGCTCTCGGTCATAGAGTGGCACACTGTCGCTATATTCGTCATTGCGCTGCCTTTCCTTGTTGTCCTTGGCGTGTTTGCGACATGCTCGACAACAGCAACCAACACAACATTCACAGCCGTTACAGCAGAGCCACTTGCCGATGCCACTCGAGGGCATCTCGGCATCCGGCCCCTGCAATACCGCCCCGGGTGACACAAAGTTCCAGCATGCGATGGCGATCGCCATAGGAATTCCATCAAAAACGTACATATACCACTCATGATACGGGATGGGGTTGTCGGCACCATGACCGGAGGAAAACTCCACAAAGCGATAGATGATGCGCACGGTAATTGCGAAAAGACTACTATATAAGGCATAGAGCAAGTGACGCCACTTTTGCTTGTCACCAACTAGACGGCCGGCCCAGTCTAGCTGCAGCATCAATCGGTGGAACTGCACGGCCAACACCAAAAAGCATACGATAAAGAACTCTTGGATACCAATTCCGGTCATGTAAACGTGGATACCATACATTTGCTGCTCACCGGTACCGGTTGCCATGAATCCTCCAATCATTTGCACAATAAAGGAGCAGAAGTCGAGAAAAATGAAGATCTTAGCCAGCAGCGGTGGCTTAAATATCCCGATCCGACGCTCGGGAATGAAAAAGTGAATCATTCGAGCTAAGACAATGTAGTCGAATGCGTTAACCCCTATATGAATGATATATGAGTATGATAGACCTAAATATTGCCAAGCAGCGAGGGTTCGGAACCTACATAACGGAGCTAGGAGAATGAACATTTGGGTTACAGCCACCACAGTTTGGTCTTGCTGTTCGCGAGTGCTCAAGGCGCGAACGCCGTAGCCGACTCCCTCCCAGGAGACACCCATGAGAATAACCCAAAGAAACCCGGCCCGGTACATGGTCGTCTGAACCAAGTGGGCTATCAGGAGCAGCCCGAAAATCGCAGTGGCAGCTACTGCAGCCTTGAAAGATGGGTAATACAGGTACAAGGCATTACATTCTGAGGTCGGTACCCAGCCATTTTCATCTGGAGCAACAGTGGGTGTACATGTGTTGGAGGGCAAGCTCAGATGCAATGTTGGTGCATAGTTGTGTGTTGTTGCAGTTGCCGTGGTACTCGTCGTAGCAGTCGGGGCTTCCCGCGCCAAAAACCCAATCCCGGAGGCTATAGTTTGGAGGGGGCATGTCTGTGCCGTTATGGCCGACAACACCACTGTGAGTAATAATATCGGGCCGCGGAAGTGCATGATTGCAAGGTTGGAAGAGATTGAGAACGTGGAAGAACCCGAGGGAGCGACGACGGGGTCACAGAACGAACGATACAGAAGACACCAAAGAAAGATAACACCACCATCGTATTAAAAAAAAAAAAAAAAAAAAAAAGGATACTGATCTTGCCGAGGATTTGGTACTTAATAAATTGAAGCCTGGCACCTAAAAATGATGCGGACATCCTCTCACCTGTTGTCATTACTTTTGTGGTTGCCTAAGGAAGGGAATAGGCGAGATGAGACAAGAGGAAGGATGAGATTATAAAAATAGCATGAGGATTGTTTAATTTATTTACCATTCCTACAATTTAAATAAGCACCCTACACTTTATAATGAATGCCTGGACTAAAACATATAATTCCTCTTCACTATAAATTAACAAATTTATGTTTTATACATTCAAGAAATCTAGCATATCTGCGCATGGCTAGACCACGTGGTAATCAGATCCAATCTGTCTAAGTAAGCGAGAAAGAGCAGAAATGTTGATATAAAGGGGCTTTTAGATTGTTAAATAATAAAATCACATTTCTAAATATCAATCCTACATTTAAACATCTTGGTAAAACAGGACATAATATATAATTCCCTGGTTGCCCAACATACTCCAATAACCACCCATTCAGTATCAACGTAATTATGCCCCCTGGAGGGTTTAAAATAATGAACAAACACAGTACTACACTTGGCAGACCCTAACTGCTACTCTAGCTATGATGGCTATCATCTGTGCATCATCTGCGATGGTAGCATTACACTAAAATTTGTATAAACGTCTGCAGCTTCAACAATAACTTTCTAGCAACCATAATTCCATCGCCGACCACCAAAGCAAAAATTTCGGGCCCTCATCTACGATAGGTTACAGCAAGGTTTTACAGTAGGACGCCCTTTCAGTCCTGTACCACTACAGTACCTAGTGGCTGTGAACTAGAGGCTCAGTTGAGAGAATGGATGAGTTAAACCTAGCTAACTCCCTCTGTAAGACATGTGAAATATCGCAGCAACTGCATTTCTAAGCGACCTAACGAATGTATGGTACTAGCTCCTAATGAGAGACACCTAAACTAGGTCTTGCCGCCCCTGAATGACACTCACCGTTATCGTACGGTACTGGAATCCGGATTCCACCTGCCTGCATAGTTGTATCTAGTGCAGCATGGGTCATGATAAAGCGCACCGCCAATCAAAGCTAACTTACGACACACTCGCAGTCCACTGCGAAACAGTCAGAGTGCTCTGGCCGCCTGTAAATGGCTCAGTGCCGAATTGCAAGTCTAGTGTATGTCAGTGAGTAAACTTTTAGAACCTTAGACCAGTAAAGAGAGATAAACCGGCCTAGAGGGAGGCCTACTGATGAGATATTGGCTGCTTGCCGGATAAGAATGATTATCTGTCAGATAATCCCAGAAATCCTGGATATCTGTGCTGAACGAGGTAATGGGATTTGGAGCCACGAAGCTATAAACAATCATGGCGCCATTCATCCCGTTCCATAGTTCCCACGTTGTCCCACCGACATCTACAGTAGCCACTTGGGAACCAATGGGCTGTATACTTCCGTATCGGGCCAGCCTAATACAGTCATACAAAAGAAATGAAAGCTTAGTAGGGGAAGTCGCCTAGGCAGTTGTGGGGCAGGTGAGGGGTAGATGGGATTCACATACCAGATCATAAGTTCATAGTCACCACTCCAAGTGACATGGTTGATATCGGCCGCGGTGAAGAGATCGTATGCGACATTAGCGTTGATATTGGTGTTGTCATAGCTCCAGTCAGCCGTCGTTGGGATAGTAGAAATATCGCTGACGAGTTTCTTGTTCAGCGCTACGCCTGAGTTAGGGAAGCTTTTGACCGCGTTATCGCCACCGGACCAGGTCCAAGTAGTGTGCCACGCGACACTATTACTGGAGATGCTGTCGACATAGGTACACTGCGAACCGGTACCAGAGGACATCCCCCACATGTTGTTGCTGACGGTATATATGCCGCTCGAGTAGGTATCATATTGTGCGCAAAGCTGCTGGGCGGCAACAGCAGACGCCAGAGAAAGAATCTGTACGGGCTTCATCGTGACTTTTCCTTTTCTTTGTTTGGCAGGGGCTTGGATGAAGTTGCATTGCTGGACAACTGAAGAAGTCAGGCAAGTTGGGTAGCCTTTATACATTTTACCCCACAAACGCCATGTCGATCCCCACGGGCCATGCCGCCATGATGTAACAGGAGACGGCTCCGATGAAACTTGAATAGGAAACTCCGTCAGGGTAAAGAAAAGTGTAATTTCCAACGACCAACCAGGAATCGCAGATTTGTCTTCTGGAAACCCCTCCGTTTGGAAAGGGGCAGGAATTATGTAGATCGGCAAGAAACGGGCACGGAACTGCTGGGGAACCATCGGGTTGAGGTTAAAGTAGCCCGGCGGGTATGATATTTAGCCTGATCATAGCCAGGGATTGAGCTCCGCGTGCTTTTGGTTTGGACCGGCTGGAGTCCCTAGGACTGGTATTATCCAACATGGTCCTGCTTCACAATCACTCCATGCATCGGACCTTTCTTCGCTTTGTGAAGGGCCAATGCAGCTGTCTGCATTACCTAGCAGTGAGGACGTTGGCGAGAACCGCACTATACCCCGGTGAATACGAGGATTTTACATCCCCATAGATCATGAGAAAATCAGCAGTCAGTTTTCTGCTTCAGCTCAGCACGGTACTTAAACACTCATGATGTTCCTCTTCTTTCCCACCTCCGTCAAGGAGATGGTGAGCCGTCTTCGAAGGAGAATTTGTCTCCTTCCTGGCACGGAAGCAATAAGAGGTTCTTCACCAGCGTCCTTTTATTTCTGTTCCCTTCCGAAAATCATGCCACCTGGATCCAACGAAGGAACAACACGTCCAGGTACAATGCCTCAAGCACGGCTTGAACCGAGCGAAGACGCTCTCAAATGTGGCCAATAACGGAGCAGCCGTTGCTCAGCGGTTCTGCTCCCGCCATCCAAAGGAAACCCAAACAGCCATTGCCCCAGCTTCCTGCCTGCTTTTCTTCCGTATGACTTTGCTGTCGAGATAGTGGAGGATATTGGACTATTCCGCTTGTGTCTGATACGGGAAAAGGACAGCCCCATCTGCTACAATCTTTCGCACATATCCTGGGTTGCAGAGCCATTTCTGTATTTCCCCTTCTGCAAGGGTGAATTTCCTGTTCTTCCTTGCCGTTATTCCTCCAGGCGGCGCTGCACCTGCTTGATTGCATCATGTATGTCAATGAGCTACTATCATTTTACAAGAAGCCGATTGTCTCTGACGATCGAGATAACTTCGCCTTACAGCTAGCCGTTGCTAATGGGGAGAGTGTGGCAGAGATCCCGGGAGGAGATCTCAGTGTGTTTTCCCAATATACATCCCACGTTCAGGGTATTGTCTTAGTGAGTTGACAGCCATATCCAGGGTATGTTAGTTGGTCTAGGTACCAGCTGTTGGAGTTGAATGTTCCAAGCCTGGTTGGGGCAGGGGAAACTTGGGTGATTGGGGTTGCAGAGAATAAAATATCAAAGAATCCGAGGCAGGAAATTCACCACTAGTTCCAGTGCTTGCGCTTTTGGATAATAACCTTCTGGGGGGTTGTTTCCTGTTCCTAGGATCGTGAATAGATACCCAACAGAAAACATCAAATTGAAATCATTCCTGCCACGAAACAAGACATTATTAGAAATTATGGTGTTCCCGAATTTTTTCCCAGGACACCTCTTTGTTGTTCATCTAGTGGCTGGCAGCAGCTCTGCAGCAACACATAGCATAACTCAACAGTGCACATTGCATGAGTATCTGTAAGCTCTAAGTTTTTTTACTTCATATTGACCTTCTGGGGCGCCACAAAAGAAGTGCTAATGTCTTGTCGCATCTTGTTTCTTTTTTATCGGCTGACTCTATTTATATTCACTCCAGATAGATTGAAGGCATATCTTTATTGAAAGCAGGTTTGTATCATTTGTGCCAGTAGAGCAAAATCTACTTTCACGTCCTCTCATATCATGCAAGCGTAATGTGTACATTAAGAGGCTTGGGATGGGGATGGCAACATGCCCTTAAATTGACGCGCCCCCTCAACAGGACTGACCCACTTCAATCGCCTATCTGTGTAGATTTCGACCTCGGGTTTGCGCTCATTTAAAATTTGAACGTCATCAAGGATCGCTGCTCGGACAACTGTCATCTCGTCCGCCTCTCCGTTCGAATTGATTTTCCGACCAAAAAGCGGGGTGCCTAAGGTTTGTGTCAGAAGCTATCTTCCTGCATGCGGGATTAGATACCACAGACCACAGTCAGGACAAAAATAATTTTTTATAGCATTCCCGCTGTCCGATGTTTTTGGCACTTCTTTTGGACTCCCAGAGATACTCAATTGCGAGGTGTTGACGATAAAACTGTAGGTATAGGGCGAGCCGGTCAACTTGCGACAATCACGACAGTGGCAGAGAGCCTAAGAGAAAACGACGTTTAGTTATGTTCATTGCATTTCCACTCTACTGGGGTTTCCCTACCGATGCCAGAGGCTCGCCACTATATTCGACCTGAATCTTTCCGCAGAAACAACCGCCTACAGCCATTTTTCGAGAATAAGTAGTGTTGTATTAAACTTGGAAGTGTTGGAGATGCCGGACTTTAGAATCACTTCATACTACTCGGCTAATCCCGGCATGGCAATTAGCTAGTGACTAAGGTCAGCACTAATTACCTGACCGGCTGACCCCAACAGATATGTTCCTGGCCAAACCTTTCCCAACAGTGCTGACAACGGCCAATTGAGGTTAGCTGTGTTTCGGATCTCTTCCATGCTAGCTTCGTGCAGAACGTCATGGATTTCAATAACCTCAATTCCTTGGCCACCATCCGTCGCCTACCGGAGGCACTTCTCGTTCTGATCCTTGCCTTGACAGGTTCGTTTGAGTCAAAATTTGACTGTCGCACATATTTAGTACCTCGCCATATTGCTAACCTCAGATGCGCCTCTTCACTCGGTCTAGTTTCCTCGAGACATTACGGTAGGTTTTCAATATCATAACATCTGCTTAAAGCACAACCGAAGTGTGAGTCATTCCGGAGCCCTGAGGCGATTCATAGCAGCCGCCAGCGAACCTAGGGCTACACATAATCCAGCCTCGGCATGTGTTAGAGGCACGAAAGGATTTACCTTAACCGGTGATATCTTGTCATGGCTTCCAGTCGCGGAGTCTCTTTTCGTTAGTGCTGACACGACGATGTGCCGTGAAGCAGGTCCATGGCCATTGCCTGTTTGGCATTGGACGGCGATTTGATGTCGACGGGGTATCAACGGAAAGTATACAAAACATCGTCAATAACAGGTCTGAGCAACAGAACCTCTGCAAAAAACCCCCGAGTGGTCAAACGCTGTGCGGCACCCCGAGTTGCGATACGTCCGTCTTCAGTCCTGCCCTTTCACTGGGTATCTCGATCTACCCACGCTTACCACCTAGTTGTCTCGCCATCGTTACATCTTGAGATCTCTTCTTGTCGGCCAGCTCCGTGAAAGCGGCTGTGGCAAATTGATAAGCTTCATGGGACTTTGAATCTTGGATGTCTCAAATTATCATAATACAGTATTGAATTCCGCCCGACCTCGAGTCACCGGTTTCCAATGCAGAGCTTTTGCTGGGTCCTAGTCTGCAGGTTTTCAGATGGAAGTTTGAGAGTTCACACTCTCTAATTGAACTATTGGCCAAAGCCTTTGACCCCAAAGAAGACAACTGGCTGCGTCAATTCACCCGGGTAGCAATTGCAAGGCATCACTCGTTGAGGAAAATACCTGTCGGGATCTTTGGGGAGTATAGCGAATGCCCAGAGGCGATAAGAAATCTTGAAAGCAAGATCCGCTCCCAGGGGATTCAAATCGTGTATGACAATGGCGATGACTGAGGAGTTGTAGTGTAGTAGGATGACACTCGTAATTTATACGTGGTGACTTGTCTCACTCGTCTGGGCGGGACGTCCACCTACCAGTGTACGGTTTTGATTATCACACACAATCTCTAGCAACCGCCATCACCGAGTGAGGGACGACGCCAAGCAATCTATAATTGTGAGCTGTGTGGGGATTCTTGTCTCCAGAGTCCGAATTCGGCCCACCAAATCCCGACCCAAAGATCGTCCTCCCCCCCCGCCATCGGTCTTCCGCGTGCCGACCAGCCCACAGCAACTCTCACAACATACCACAAAGCATGGATCTGCAAGAGTCTTCAGCCCGCGTTCGCATCGCTTGTAATGTATGTCGCAAGCGCAAGCGCAAGGTGTGTGTCTCTCATAATTTCTTGCGCCCCAGCGCCGCAAATGGACTCACCATCAACGAGTACAGTGCGACGGCGTGCAACCTCGTTGCTTTGGGTGCCTTAGTAGAAACCTCGAATGCCAATATGAGCCAAAGCGACCGCCAAGGTTTGGAGCTCACTGCCCGCTCTTTTATCCGGTATGACTACCACTAACACTGAGAAAGACCGAAACGCGACCCGAGCTACATTTCCGGCCTAGAGAACCAGATCGGGCTCCTGAAGGAGGAATTACGTCGCCTTGAAGATATAAATTCTGGAAGTAGCCATAGCGGAACAAATAGAGATGTTGCTCGCGGCGAAGGGGATATCGAACAGGGGACTCTTCAAAGTTGAAAGAACACAATCCGTTATCCCCTACCCGACTCGCGAGAAAGACCTTCGCCAATCCAAGATGTGAGCTCGCTCATGTGGCATATGAAACTCGATGATGCCGGCGAGAAGGCATTCATTGGTCCATCCGGGAACTTCTGCTTTCCAGTGACTTCCGTGGTGCCCGTTACAGACAATGAGCCAGGTCCGAAAAGCTCAGCAACGCCAAGAGACCCGAGTTGGTCACCTCAATATGACGAAACGCACATCGTAAACGGGATACTTGACCTTTTCGAGCAGTTCCTTAACTCAGTACACTTTTTTGTGGACTACGACACCCTTGTCGACATCAGAGGAGACGATTTAAGACCAGAGTTGAGCCTCGTGAGGTACGCTGCGATTGCCGCGGGCTCCCTGCTCTCCGATGATGAAGCTAGTCAGGCTTTTGGAAGCGATGCGGCATCTGCAGTGGACGCCATTATATTGCCGGCCTGTCGGCAGTATCCCAGCGTTTGGGTCGTTCAGGCTCTTGCCATCATGTGCTGGCGCGAGTTAGGCCTTGAGAACCATAACATGGCTTGGATGTACAACTGTAGGTTTCTTGGTCAATTTTCGCCACTTCATAGAGAACTCCGCGTGAGTCTAACATGCCATCATCTTCTGACATAAAATAGCGATGTCTGCCAGCATGGCTCTACACCTTGGTCTGCCAGTCAGCTCCTTACAGGTTCTGGAGGGAAGGAGTGAGCATGCGGGTATTGGGTCCTTGAGTTTCAATCACGCACGCCTGGCAGCCACCTGGTCCTCCCTATTGTTAGATAGGTATGATGAGGGCACCGTACTCTTATAGCTCCCTTCCCGTGGGCATAATGTAGCTAAAGAGAACAGAATTGCAACATCACTCCTGGGCCGCAACTGCATAATACCGTGGAAGAGGGTACGAGCTGCCTCGTACACCGACTCAATTAGCACTACACCAAGCCTGGAAGAGCTTGCGTTCGATTACCATTGTCGATTATGGTTTACCCATGACCAATGCATGGACCAGATGTACGTCCAAATGCTTTACGAAACCACAGTCCAAGAACCCGATCCTAACCATAGTCTAGCTATTCATTCGAATTTAACGAGTTAGGCGAGCCAGAAAAACTCAGACTGCTCCGGAAGGCCCGCGACAGGCTGCTTGCTTTTGATCGCAGTCTAGACACAAGACTCTATTGGGGCTCTGCAGATCCTGCTCCGCCGGTAATTATTCTTCATATGTCGTATAACATGTCGCAAATTTTGATACATCGTCCGTATCTCAAGTCTCCAGCGCAAAGCAGTGCATTTCAACTATCCATGCGTACCATTTCGGCTGCAGCCACGGCGATGGTCAAACTTATTCGTGACTACATGAGAGTCTCACAGATGGCGAAAGCCCCCCCTTTTGTAGTTCACAGTATCATGACGGCTGCAGTTACTCACCTCTTGAATGCCACGTCTTCGCAACCTGAAATTGTAAGCCAGTCAATTAGCCGATTTTGCGTTTGTTTCGACGCTCTAATCACAATGCGGAAACGGTGGCCAAAAGCCAGAAAATCTATTTCATTGTTGCAAGAACTGGCCAAGAGATGGCACATTATGCACGCCCTCCCTTTGCATGGATTTCCGGAAGTCTCCGCCTTAGATAGTCGCACAAGTACGCCCGTACCATGCGAAGAAACCCCCCGCTCTACCTTTGAGACAACCGGTGACCGTTCTACATTCGACTGTTCCTTTGGCGAGTTCTCGTGGGCTGAAATCGATCCCGCCAATTTTGTCTCGCATGGGGTGGAGTTTATTGATCCCTACGTCACTCCTGAAGAAACATAGGCCATAGCTCCGTAGGAGACTGTCCTGTTAGGCACATAGTAGGCACTTATGTGTGGCTTATTTCTGCTCTCGTTTATGAACCTTTTTGAAATTGGTTAATCAAGATAGGCGGCCCATAATAAATCGCAGGTTCTTATCCGTTACTTGTGTTCTATTGGTTATGTTGGTTTCAATCATTTTCGTTCCAATCCCATGCACGATTGGCCCACTAGTTTCATTTTCTATGCCACTAGGTATGCATTTTGATGTCTAGGCCTCGATCCTTGGTGCAGTCGGACATTACCGAGGAGACTCACTTCCATGTCGGGAGACTTTTCATGACGTCGGTTGCTCGAGTTAAGGCGCATTAGCGGCGGAAGTTTCACTGCCGCCGTGATAGCGGAAATCTCGGTGTTCCCTCACTGGTCACAATCACGTTCGGGTTTCTAAACGAAATTAGTCAGTCCACTTTGTAGATCCTTTCCGAAGCGTTATAAATCCGACCGTGGTGAGCTTCCCTCTCTATCTAGAGACTGTTGCGGTTGTTTGTTTCAAATCACATCTAGTCGCCATGTCCCTACAGCAGTCATCCAAATCCCGCGTACGCGTGGCTGTTACCCAGGCTGAGCCCGTTTGGCTGAATCTCGAGGCCACGGTGGAGAAGACCTGTCAACTGGTGCAACAAGCGGCAGCAAATGGGGCTCAGCTGGTGTCCTTTCCCGAGTGTTGGATCCCAGGATACCCCGCTTGGATATGGTAAGATTGTGGCGTGTCGAGTGTGACTGATGCCTGGGTGCTTCAGACTAATCGAGAATGAATCGAACAGGGCTCGCCCGGTTGACGTGCAGTTAACGACCAGATACATCCAAAACTCCTTGAAAGTAGATTCGCCTCAAATGGTCAAAATCAGATATTGTGCGGCGGCGAACAACATTACGGTTATTCTCGGCTTCTCGGAAAACATCCATCACTCTTTGTACATCTCGCAGGCGATCATTGGTCCCGACGGAAAGATCCTCACACTTCGCAAGAAGATCAAAGCGACTCACATGGAGCGAACTATCTTCGGTGACTCATTTGGCGACTGCTTGCATAGCGTCGCTGACACTCCCGTTGGTCGAGTCGGAGCTTTATCCTGCTGGGAACATATTCAGCCACTCCTGAAGTACCACACGTATTCACAGCGGGAACAGATCCATGTTGCGGCCTGGCCACCCGTCTTTGACGATGACGGGAGTGGGTTATATTCCATGACACGTCAAGGTATGGACATGCGAATGAAGTCAAAGGGGGCACAAATGGATACCAAAGTGGGGTGGAAACAGGCTAACCCGGCGTCCCCGACAGGTACCGAAACACTTTCGAAGGCATACGCGATGGAATCGCAGTCCTTTGTCCTCTGTACAACTGCCGTCATCAGCCAGTCGGGAATCAGTGAAATGGCCACACAGACAGGCGCGGTGATGAACACACCCGGTGGCGGCTTTTCGGCTGTCTACGGTCCTGATGGTCGCCAGTTGTCCACACCCATCTCGAGCACAGAGGAGGGTATCGTGTACGCCGACTTGGATTTGGATGAGATATCTATCGCGAGGGCCTTTGTTGATCTGTGTGGACACTACAGTCGGCCTGATCTACTCTGGCTTGGCGTGAACAGTGGGGTGAAGGCACATGTTAGAGATCTGACAACAGAGCGAACACAAAGAGAGTCGGCTGCAGATCTAGAAAAACTTGGAGTTGATCCACCTAAGGGGAGTGATTATTTTACCCGGGTTGATTAGATGTACGCTCTTGTGGAGTCATATATCGGGTTGGAGATTGTAAAGCATTGTTTTAGATTCAGCATTTCCCGGCTCAATATGTATGTATTCGCAATGCTCTCCCAGTATCTTAAATCGCTGCCCGGTTGATGTTTCTCCTTATTAGTTCATTGAGAAACAGGACCTCCAGTACATTTTCTACCAGTAGACCCTTCTAGGAAACACTACTAACAAACATGGGTTAAATGCGCATTCTTAGGACAGATGGTTAAAGACTGTTGCGTATAGGCTATAAAAACATTCATGGGAAGACAAATCCCCCGCTACTCAAGGAGAGTCCCTCCCCTGTAATAAACCGCGTTCCTCCGACCACGCTCGAATTTTCTTACCGTAAATATAGAGAGGGCCCGTGGTGAGCATCACGCCGATAGTCACAGCGCCAAAACTAGAAAAAAAAACCAACGGTCCACTCCTCGCTAGGTAGTCGTTGAACACAAAAGTCAACCCGAATGCAAATGCACTTTTGATGACCTGGATTGGCCTAGTAAGCAAAAGTCCATCCCGGTGAAATAAAAATCAATCACGACAGCCAGGGTCAGAGAGCACGTACCATCGCAAGCCCAAAGGCATCACCTGCCTTCTCGCAGCAAACATCATTAGTGTAAGCAACAATACCGGTGCAAGCAACACCGACAGCAAAGTTAAGAATGGCCATGATGGCACCACACGCGACAGGGGTAGTTCCATTGCTGATAGCCGATCCCAGACCGAATGTTCCTGCCGCCATTGAGATAACAGCCAGTGGCATGACAAGAAGACGGAATTCAGGCTCGTAGATACCATTGTTGAGAGTAGAGAGTCTCCTTCCAAAAGTGTCGCAAAGCCATCCGCCAACTGTGGTTCCTACTGCTGATCCGATGAATGGAGCGATACCAGTGAGGTTGCCGACAGCGACGGTGCTCATGTTGAACGGCGGTGCTGTGAATATTTGGGAAGCCACGGCTCCAAGGAGGATGGTCCATGTGAACACCACAGCCCACATCACGCATTCCCACAGGACTACAGGATGTAGTAAGATATTGAAAGGCTTCACACAGGCAATAAATAAGGTATGTTGGGCTGGAGCTCTCACCGAACTAGCTCCATAAATAAACGTCATAATCGAGCGCGAGGGTGACGGTGATCGATCCTGGGATGGAAACGTGGCTCCCACAACGAGGCCCTTTTCAACTTCAAGACCTTTCTCTGCAACCTCGCTAGCCTCCAGCACATCGCGTCGGCTGAATGATGTCTCGGGGAAGAACAGAAGAACGGCAACGAGAAGGACTCCGTGCAAAACGGCTTCTAGCCAGAAGCTCCACCGCCACGAGAGGTTGGAAATGACATAGCCACTAATCACAGGTGTGAGATTGACCGATGCAATGACACCGAAATTCCACAATCCAACCCTAAACCCCCGTTCGTGAACAAAAAACACGTCGTTGATGGAACCTGTTCCCGCGAGGGCGAAAAACCCACCCATCCCTAGTCCTGAGTAGATGTATGGACTAGTTACTAACGCTTGAATTTCAACGATATGAAAGTAAACAGCGATTAAACGAACCTTGGAAGATGCGTGAGGCAATGAGCGAGCGATAGGATGGGGATGCAGCGGCCCAACAGCAGGAGACCACCAACAGGATTGTCGTGAACAAATATACGATACGCTTTCCATAGACCGATGCGAAACAAGCGCACAAATAAGAACTAATGCCCAGTGCCATCACGAGGCTACCGTTCAATAGCGTCACATTTGTCAGGCCTACATTGAGGCTCGTAGCAACGACCGTGAATCCGGGGACGAGGACGGGCCCCAAAGAACCGGTAGCGCAGGAGCCCAATATGATAGTCGCAAACAGAAGCTCTTTCCTCACCCGGGACCAGTTGAGAGGATCCATAGGTGACGCGGAAGGGCAAGGGACGAGGACATGTTCCTTGCTCTCCATCTCCCGGGTGATGGTTTGAAGCTTGCATGTTGAAATTGGTTGAAGACCAGTCGCGGGCTCAAGGATTCCGAACGCCATCACCCTCGCTATATCAAGGTAGCAACACTGGGTTTGGACAGACCCCATCTATCTCAGGCTGGAGTTAAGTAGGGGCTCTCGATATAGAGAATCCTTATCGGGCTATGATTGAGTGGAGTCGTGCTATCAAGGCGGCTCAACATGTTCCCGCTAAGCATCATCCCCTTATCGTCGGCGGTACACTCTCGCCGCCGGGATAACTCAGTCCTTTATGCTTCATGCATGGATACCCTTTCATTCACCACGTAGAGTGTCTCTTTACTGCTTCGGATTAAAGAAGACAGTTGGTATTCTGCAATATTCCTCCCCTCTCCCCCTGGCCCACTTTTTCCAGGTATTTCATCGTCAATCTCTACATACCAGGATAGTTCTCATTCACTCATGGATAGGATGGTCTACTAGCCATTCACTACAAGCCATGAGATTGCAGGAAATTGTTCCACATAACCGTAATTGGTGGGAAGACTTGACAAAGTCCAGGAAAATTGTTGTGAGAAAACAGCCGTGGGAGATGTCATATTCTATATGGGTCATCATCATGAAGGATTAATTGTATGAGTCGCTGTCTGACAGAACATCAAAACGGTTATATGATTACATCAAAACAGTGCAGGCCAGGATTAAATGGACGGTGTCACAGTCGGTCATACTATTCATGGACCTAAGTTCCCAGCTCATCCTCAAGCATCGCAACTGTAGAATACCTGCGTCATGTCAAGTCATGTATATCTTCATAACTTCAGGGTGCTATCACAGATGACATGTAGAAACCCGAATCAGCCGTTCTTGTCTCAGCTGAGTGTTGCCCTCACTTCCTCGCTTATACTTAGTCGACGTATCGAGTCAACATGCCACGATACAGCAACATCGTCCAATAGCTCCGTGATGAACTACTCTGGGAGGTGGATGATCTTGATCAGGCGGTCAAAACGCTCGTAAATGGCAAATTTTCGAGCCAGACAAGTATGGCATTATCTGGGCCAAAGGCTTCCTTGATTTTGCCGACTGGATAGCCCGGAGGCTGGTTCCTGTGGAGTCCACCAAAGGGCGCGACATTTATTACATCGTTGGTGTATTCTACTTTGTCCTTTTTCAAGAACCCTTAGGCGATCGTCAAGCCAAAGTTCACCCTCTAAGCATCAATAAGCTGCTGAAACCCCTATCTGAGTGGGTAGCCCGATTCGCCGGGGAGATAGGCTCCAGCGTGGATAAGCCTTCGTCACTCAATAAGAGTACAATAACGACCTTTCAAAACTCTCCTCTCTTTCGTGCCTTTACGTCCGGAGACTCCAAAAAATGGACTTTATTCAGCCGGTTCTTTTATCCAAAGCTTGACAAGCCAGGTGAAATTGAATGGAGCTCTCTCACACCATCGGGGAGAAATCGCCGAATCCCTCTGGTCACACCCTTGATGTCCCAGATACTCCGGGCTATTAGTTCCGCCAGACACGAGGAGGGGTAATTGTCGGGATGCCTGGATGCCTGAGGCATATACCGCACGTGACCTCGCCTAGATATAGCATAGATAGCTTTCATTTGTTCTTCCATGATGATAGCAATCAACACCTTTCTACTACGCTAGCATGCTCGTAGTCAGTAATCATTCATAATGACCCTTGGGCGGAGGTGTTATCTCGCCTACCGGGATGGCCACGGTCTCTTCTGTTAATGTGAGAACCGATCTACAAGGCCAAAAGATTATGAAGGGGGACGCAATTTTACACTTCGGATTCTGCAGCTCAGACTGCATCATTATGTTTTAACAGAAGGCGAGAGTCGGCTTCCCAGACTCCGATCCAGCTTCTCGCGAACATTTCTTCTGCGGTGAAAGGCTGTGCAGGGCTTATTACAAGCAAAACAGGAAGAAAGAAAAAAATAAACAGACAAACTAGCAGCCACAAGATTTGGCCAGGCTGAGGCTCCAGATGAAAAACTTAGGCTCTGTTTTTTTTTTTGGGATCGAGGGACAACATTTATCTGAATTTTACTACTACCATCCTTGTCTCCAAAATTCTTTCGAGAGTAGCAAACCGCATGAGGGCGATATAACAAACCTATCTAAAGTCAGTAGTAATAGCAAATCTACTAAGGAATGCAACTGTGGTTGCACACTGCCTGAGCTTTGAAACACTACGTACCGCCTGGGTCACACTGCCGCGTGATATATTTTTAATATTCGCGACGAGATCACGACTAGAATAGAAGCAGAATGGATTTGCTTACTATCCTAATCGTTGGTTACATTTATATCCATAAGCTCACATCTCTTACAATTACAAATAAAATTCATTTTTATAGATTTCTACTGTACTGGCACTCTCGTTTTAAGAATCACGAAGTTGCCCAATAAGCTAGCAAATCCAGCTGCACTAATAACATCCATATTTCACGTCAGGTCCATTCCTTACCTAGGTCAACTTAGGCAATGGGACTAATGAAGGTAATGATTATGATACGGTCTTGGATGTGGAGTCTTGCCTCTCGAAATGTGGTTAACCCATTATGCCAAAGTCATCCATTTGTTCAAAGCATTAACCCATTCTAGGATGTAGTATTATATGTAATCAACGACTTAGGAACACCAGTGTAACAAATGATCAAAGTTACACAAGGTGTTACCTGGTGGAATTCAGGTGAGTGGCTCGTCCCCATCTGATCTGCGGCGTAGCCCACTGTATGTGGAATGGTCTTCATTGTATCCCTAGCATCACGACGCATGTCAGCACAAAAATACAAGTATTGTATTCAGAGACCCAAACCCGGACCCCTTGGGTCTCCAGCCTGGGCAGGCTGCATTTGGAATTGACCTCCCCTTCCGCCGTGGCCAGCTTTTGTCTGTCTGTACCGAATATTTTTGCTGGGCTTGTCCTCTTCCCCGAGCTTCTTAAGAACCTACTGCACCCAGTAGTCACTAGATCATGCGACGTACGTTTCTTACCCTTGGTTTTCTCTTTCACGGTGCTGCCCATGCCGCGAGTCCGTATGTGTTGAACTGGTCGTCGCAGTCATATGGACCGGATGGCCCGTGGCAGGCAGTTACAATAGACATTGGAAGCAGCGGACAAACAGTTGCGTTGTATCCTGGAGCGACATGGGCCAGCACAATTTTGATGGACTCCATTTGCACGAACAACACGTTGTCAACGACATGCTATGCGGCGCGCGCGGGGACCTATAGCCGCAATGACTCGGTAACAGCTTATTCCTCTGATTTGAGCCCCTGGTCGACTTGCTACTGGAATGTACAGGGCGGGTGTATCGAAGGTGTTATCGGTGACCACGTCCAGCTGGGTGGTGTCACTGTACCAAATGTTAGCTTCACAGGAATATACCAGACCTATCAGACATATCCCAATGGTAGAGAGTACCCGGTGTCAGTGGGAAATCTGGCCCTGGGCGCTCCACGATTGATACACCCCAACTCTGGCGTCCCGCTCAACATGATCGCGGCGTGGCTCTACACATCTGTAGGAGAGCTCGCAATTCCATCCTACTCATATGGAATGCATATAGGGTCCGTTACTCCTGTCATCCCTGGATCGCTGATCTTGGGTGGTTATGATAAAAGCCGAGTTGTGGGCGAAGTCAGTGCGCAGCCAGTCAGTATGAACGCGTACTCGAGCGGTGAACTGCAGATCGAGTTGCAGGATATTGGCATTGGTGTGGCGGTGGGGGCATCTCCATTTGCCCTCTCTAGCAGAGAGGGTTTGTTTGTACAAAACAACGGCGCGGTTCTTCCCAGGATGGTCACGATCGACCCGACGAAACCCTATATGTATCTTCCTGAGGCCACCTGCGATGCTATTACAGCATCACTACCGGTCTCGTTCGACACAGGCCTCGGTCTGTACTTTTGGGATACCACCAGCCAGGAATATGCCAACATTACCTCCTCTGGGGTTTATCTTTCCTTCACATTCAACAAGGATGGTCTGAGCAACCAGAATTTCACGGTCAAGGTCCCCATGCGGCTGCTTGCGCTCACACTGCAAGACCCACTTGTGGAGCAAAACGTCACATACTTTCCATGCTTCCTGTCAACTGATATTCCAGTGCTTGGACGGCCATTTTTGCAGGCCGCCTTTGTGGGCGTGAACTGGTTTGAAGGCAACAACACCGGCACATGGTTCATGGCACAAGCACCTGGCCCTAATTTACGCGATGCTGATACCACAGCAATTAACACTCATGACACTTCGCTGGAAGCATCTGGTGTAACCTGGGAACACACCTGGGAAGGGCACTGGCATCCCCTCGAGGGAGACGTTGGGGCGGCGGGCTCCCACGATTCCAACAACCACCTGTCCACAGGTGCAAAGGTGGGGATTGGCATTGGCGTTGGGCTCGCTGGAGCCATCATTATTATAGTCTGTGGATGGGTTATTACCCTCCGCCACAATCGTCATACTGCTACCATCAATGAAAAAAAGTCGGTGCTTCGAGGACTATCCGAGCTACCAACCAGTATCCCAGAGACTATTCCAAAAGAGCTCGCTGGCAGAGGTACTGTTCACCCTCATGAGATGGTCGCTTCCCGTGAATCTGAGCGTTATGAGCTGGGTTGATGCGGTTTGGGGACAAGGCGTATATTGTCTCTGCACAACATTCTGTCCCTAGCATCAAACCCTCCCATCTTGTAGCCTGTTGCTTGAGAATTTATTCCGAAATCTACTATGGCGATACTTAGTGTTTTCATTTACTATCAACATTCACTGTACGAGAGGATATCAATAGTATTCAAATCCCTATCTGGCCATCATCCTTTGCCCGTTCGAAGATCTATGGCCTAGAGTGATCTGCATAACAATGCATAATTTACACCTCTTCCGAAATTAAAAGGCCCATTTCGGTCAGCACATTAAGAAACTAATAAGCTTGTCAAAAGATGATTCCGTTGTTAGTCGTTCTATATGCAAGAACTGCTTTGTTGTTTCACCTCCCACTTCCTATACATGGTATCAATATGAGGCTGGTACATATTCGCCACGTCACGTCTCATGATAGTCATCTTGGTTGATCTCCTAATTGGTAAAGCCGGATCAGCCAGCATGACCAACTCCAGAGGTATCTGAATCTCATTGTTGCTCCGTGCATTGATGCCTCGAATCACGGCATCGTATATCTTATCAATAAAATTCTTTGCAGAGCTCCCAGTTTTCGGTTCATTCGGTTCAATTATAATATACGGCACCTCGCGACCTTCTCCGCCCACGATGACGGACCTGACACCCGGATAGCTAGCAATCTTTTTCTCAATATGCGTGGCATTGAATTTTGCCAACCATGACAGCTTCACCAGGTCATCTTTCCGACCACGGAGGACCCAGCGTTTGAAGCCGTCCTTATCGACTACAGGCGTGTAAATTTCAGCCGTAGAGATCGTGTCCAGATGCGGGGACGTGAAGAACGCGGATTGAAAAAATGCATGTTCTGGAATTCGGTCGTAGTGCAACTCATACAAATCATTCTCAACCCACTCCATACGTGCGCCAGTTTCCGGGACGTGCTCATAGCTCGCCCAGTGGCTCATATCGTCCGATTCAAATGAGACATATGCTCCGCACTCGGTAGACCCAATTACCGGAAATAATCTTGTGTGCTTTGAGATCTCCTTCCCGGTACGGTCATCGAGGGCCGCACCCGTCCAGCACACGAAGTTGCATTTTCTCAAGCAATCGAAGCCTGCTTGGTCTTTCCAAAGATCTTCTATCAGGGATGGAGGGGATAAGATACCCTGAACTCCAGTATGCTCCATGATTTGGATGATGGAGTTCTGATTGAGCGGGTATTTCATGTCTGGGGGAGGGAGAACTGTCGTAAGCCCAATGAAGGATGCAGAGAACAGGGAAAATGCTGCTCCCGCTAGCCACTGGGGAGGACACATGGTAAGGATTCGTGCCTTGATAAAATGGCGAAAGGTGATCTGCCGTGGATGGTGTCGACTCATGATAGTCTTCCAGCTATCCCACACAGAAATATACCCATTCCGGATATAAATCGGTTTCGGATGCCCTGACCCGTCTCTGAGTGTCAATGGTCTGCTCATATGCCGTCACATGCCCTTGATAGTGGAATACTGACCAGTCGTTCCAGATGTATGGATGATCAAAACCAGATCTTCCTTCGCCTGTTCCCAGGACTGATTGTAAGGATATGGCGAGGGATTACCGGTCTCTACTGAGAGAAAATACTCGAGAGATGGAAAGATATACGATGTTAGACCATCCACCGAGCTTGGCTGCTCTTGGGTGGAAATCCAAGCACGGCACTGGATCTGCTTGAGTATCCTCGTCAGACCGTCTGAGGTAATCCGTCCATCAGGAATAAAAACCTGCCCTGAATTAGCTATTCCCGTGCACCAATAGAGTAGAGAAGTCTCGAATCCTCACAGCCCGTTGTGATTTCGCCGCCGCAGCTATTAGGATATAATACCTTGGATCGCTAGGTCCAAGATATGCAATCCTCTGCCGCTCTGCACCATCACCGTCTGCCCCAATTTTTGCATCCAACCAAAATGCTGCTTTGTTTACCGCATGGGCAAACTGCGTCCAGGTGATGGTCTGGTACCCGCCATCCTGTTCCCATGACATAGAGTTCGCATAAAGCAGCCATGGCCTCTCGGGGCTCTCACGGGCCGTTTGATCAATCGCGTTGACAAGCAATCTCGGGGTCGGATCCATTGTCGGCTTATCTTTCTGGGGGTGCTGGAAATTGGAGCGTTGGATAAGAGTGGTCTGGGAAGGATGATAGGACCTGTGGGCTGCGTGCCTATATTATATACCCCCTAGCGTAGACTCATATTACGGTCTAGGTTTACCGCAGGAAGAGAGGTCACGATGTGCATGATCGTTCTAAAGTAGACATTCAAGGCATGTTCAATCCAGGACTCCGGAACGTTGGTTACGTCCTTTGTCATCTTACCAAGATTAGCCCGCATAAATAACATCCCGTGCTAAATTTGTTTGGCAAAGCGAGTGGGGGAAGAGATGAGCACATTATGGGCCTAATAGAACAGTATCTATCGGCTTTTACAGGTGACTCTTACGCCAGCGGAACTTCCGCTAGCCAGCATCGACATGACTGAGATATTCCCTCTGCACCGGATACAAGTTATACAATGCCCGTCTTGGAGAAAGACTAGACTGGCTCGGGAAATCGAGAGAAAAGGGGCCATGTACGCTAGACCTCAGGAGGGAGGCAGAACGAAGCGACTCGGGGCGAGAGTGGGAAAGCAAGCAGGCATGCTCGGGCTTGCGGGATACTGTTTCTCTCACAATCCAGTGGGGGTGAAAAAATAAAGACCTCGAAGAAGAATCAGTAGAGAAATTGCAAGTAAACGCACCCTGTCAGCACAGCTACAGGTATGCCTGAAGTAATGCTCATGTAATTAACCGCTAGCCCGCCAACCAGCTCCGCCGCTCGACAAACGCAGCAGTCAGATTCCTTCCGCGTGCGACTTGCGATATTCCTAGTCCAGACCATAAGACTACTTAGTAGGGTAATCTACTACTGTACTTGCAGGATTCTTTCAACGCGTGAGATTTTTCATTGATTTTACAAAATAAACAAAGCATCAAACAGGTTGAGCTTCGTGATCGCAAATGGAGTGGAGTTTAGTTTCGTAGTCCTGCCACAGTGCTGGTACGCCTCAGGCACCACCATTCATGCATCCAAGCGGACACGGGCTATCATTTCTCCGAGACCCCCCCCCAAAACAACTGAACACCAATCATTTTTCTCAATTTCGGACCGCGTGTGAAGAACACCCCACTCATCAGGAGTAAGAGGTTGTTGTTGGCCGTGAAAAATACTGGAATCTTAACCACTGAGCTAAAAGAGATATCTAGACATTAACTTCCGCCGTAGGTTGATTTTTGGTTCATTTTCAGGCTGACAGAAGTTCTATCCCACTCTCCAGGGCCACACCCCCAGCTCAACCGAGTCCGCCACAGGTGACCTCAACACCCAGCCCCTCTTTACTACTACTACTATAACTACTATAGTAACTCTAGTAGTATTACTTTAATAGTAAAAGTAATAAAAAGTAAGCTATATATAATATATATCAGTTACTATAGTAGATAGAGTATTTGAGATATATATAGTAAGAATAACTACCATAAGAGTATAAGTTATAAATATTTTGATAAGATTAAGCTAAGAAAGTATTAATAAATATAGAATTATGTAATATAATTGATACTGACATGGGAACAGCATGGGGAAATGGGGAATAAGAACGAGGAGATCAAGACATCCGGGGAATCCGCCTTAGAACTGGCCTCGATTAACATTTACATCACCGAATATCAGGCCATCACCAGTAGGCTTCGGAAATGATGATGAATCACCACCGGGTCGAAGGCATAAAAGGATATGGAAGCTCTGCTTAATTAGAAGAAAAATCCCTCTGATTCTGCAAGAATCAGTCTTTGTATTTAGGAGATGAAAAAAGCCTTAAGCATCCAAGCCCTTTGATTGGCCTATTCAACATGACGATGTTCTACAGGCATGAAGGGTGGATTTACAGGTGCAGGGGGATATTTGACAGTATTTTCGCTTTAAATAGCTTCATTTGAATGGAATCTTGGCATGATAGTGGGGGAATATATATATATTCGATATACTGAAATACTTGTTATAACAAAATTTTTAGGATGTCTCATATATTTTGTTAAAACAAGATTTTACTGTAGTATCTGAGCCGCCCCGTATTGCCCCACCCTCCCCAATTCGCCTCTGGGCCCCATATGAATCCACGCCGCCAGGGCTGTCACTCCTGCTAGGATTTACTCCCCGCGCACCCCAGGGACGGGACCGAGTTATAGGATCTCCACCATCCCACCTAATGAACCTTGCGGCTAGGGCCTACATCTAGTGCGGGATTTACGGAACACGGAACTGCGAGCATCATATATCGCATGATATTCTAGTTTAATTTTTTGATTATGTTGGTAATTGAAACATTTTCATGTGAGGACAATTAGTCACTACTTTAATAATGCCCAGAATGCCAAGGTTGGATTCGCGGGAACTGACCGTATATGGCCTAAGACGTGGAGAATGGTAACGATCCCCAAGAATGATGCTTGTCTAATTCAACCAATAGTACGTAGAAGATAAGGAATACGAGCCTTGGGTTGTTTCATCTGTGCTGGGATATGCAGACTAAGGAAGATTAGCCTTGGCAGGGTGCAATGGCTTTTTGTTTTTAAATAGCGTCTGAGCTTGTTGTAATATAGAAAACTTAAGGTTCCCCGTGTACTTCTAGTTCAGCACGCAACAGCCAGATCGAACCCACTCCTTCCCCTCCTAACAATGATATCGCAAAAGTTTGTGCTGGCCTGCCTACTTGTGGCGTCAGCCACCCAATCCACAGCATGGACAGTCACCTCATATGCAACCATGACCTACGCCCAGCCCATGAGAGGCCCACCCACAAGCACAATCAGCCCGGTAATAACAACAGCACCACTTACCGTTTCTCCGGTATCACATTCCATAACAGTTCAAGAAGAGACAATAGGTGTCACCGGCGTATTTGATTACTTCTATTCTGACGCAACAATCAATGTTACGACTGAGATTTTTGTCCTTCCGAACCGAACCGATCTTCCCGTTAGTTCGCTCGCCTACTTTGGCCAGGATGCATTTAACCAAGAATACCCGGGGAGTGTGTCTTCAATCACGACGAATTACTATTTCCCAGTTATTGTGTCGAATTTACCCGAATGCACATTGACGGAGTTTACATACACTGAGGTTGCGAGCTTGATGCTTCCCGGCTCGCTTGTGGCTGCAGCAACAGACCAAGGGCAAGACCTCGCCTTATACGTGACAACATACGACCACTCTTACAGCACAAACCTCGGCGGCCAAGTGTACACGACAACGTGGTGTGATGTGTATTTGAACAGTAAGGCTGTTCCGAGCGCGGAGCAGAGTATCACGCTGGGAACATCGTGGCTCAGTGAGTGTGTCGACCCGCGAAGCTATACTTGTGATGATGAGGGGGAGAATTTATCTGCAACGGGGAATGGAGGGTGTAAGGGGGCTTATCCGCCTACTGAGGTTGTGGCGACTGCGACTGAGTCTGCAAGTGAAACAGGTGAGGGTGGGGGGAATGCGCCAGAGAAGACTGGTGCTGGTAGGATGATCTCGTCCATCTCAAGGTCAGACTTGGCGTGTCTATTTGTTGCAGTATCAGCATTTGCTTATTTATTGTGATGGTATGGGCGAGAATAATGTTTGTGATATAAATTCACTACATACAGTACTGTAGCTATTTTTGTACTTTTGGGTGCTACCAAGCACAGCGGTATAAGTCTTTGAATG
This sequence comes from Aspergillus haitiensis, assembly GCA_027569155.1. Classification (NCBI taxonomy): domain Eukaryota; kingdom Fungi; phylum Ascomycota; class Eurotiomycetes; order Eurotiales; family Aspergillaceae; genus Aspergillus; species Aspergillus haitiensis. Next base: position 299,112 of record JAPDEO010000034.1, read on the forward strand.
TGAACTTCAACTGTGGATGCCCAACCTGCCAAACACCATTCGCTTACATGAGCGGTATTTTGCAACACGCGGAAAGTGACGGTTGTGAAGAACAGTTGGGGAGTAAAAAGCCCGCTTGGGACATTCCTCGAATTCTCTCGGTCTAGCATCTGCTACCAAAAGTAGTGAGTGCTGAACATCAGCATGGAGAAGACACTGCTACACAGTCCGTCCCCGGAGTGCGCGGGTTGTATGGGATTTTGTACGGCTGTAATAGGATTGAAACCGACATAGGAACAGCACGGGATAATGAGGAATAGGAATGAGGAGATCAAGACATCGGGGAATCATAGAACTGGCCTTGATTGATATTGACACCACAGAGCATCAGGCCATCACTGGTAGGCTTTGGAAATGATGTTGAATTACTATTAGACTAAAGGTATAGAAAAATATAGAAGTTCTACTCAGTTAGAAGGGGAAGCCTCTTGATTCTACTTATAAGAATTAGTCACTATATTTAGATGGAAATCTTAAGTATTTAAACCCTTTAATTAATCTATTTAAAAAGGCTCATTCATCCTAATCTGTACTAGTATTATCCCCTGTTATAGATTTATATCTAATTCTTTATTCAATTAATAGATTGTCTGTCTCATGATTTGTTATGACCACGCTACAGATCATCTCCTGTGAAACTCTAGCCAATCAATGATCAACCAGAAGGAAGAACAGATACGGAAGTAGATGCTTTAGCAGATAGCTTATAGAAGAGGGTTATGTGATTGAATGGCAAGTCAAGGAATGAATAAATTAGCAATTCATTAAGTAACCAGGCTACTCAGCTACTCAAGCTACTCAAGGAATAGAAGTTATATAAGGATGCTCATTACCATATATAAATAGACTTTAGTTACTCATACTCAATTCAAGTTATCATTGTTACTCAGTCATTACTAATTCACTAGATTAGCTTATCTACACTCTAACTGACAATAAAAGTATACATACTTCTATTGGCCCTTTAGAGATCAGGAGTTGTACACAGGAGTAGAATAGGTAAATACCAAGCTCCAGGGAGCTTACCTCTCAATCTGAATACCAAACTAGCCGCAGAACTAATCAATTGAACCAGGGTTAGAGACCTCAGGATTTCCCGAAGGGTTTCGTAACACTCCTCCAGCCTTTTAGAATTCTAATCTTTTTTTATATAAATAAAGAAGTAATAAATTTAGTATTTATATATATCTAATTTTTAATTTAATTTAATTTAAGTTAATTATAAAGATAAGTTAAAATTTATTATACTCTAACTCTATATACCTTGTTGGGTGCATTGCTACTATTCCCCAACAGCTGGAATTGGGTGGGATTCTGAGGGTCAGATTGCAAAATTAAGGGGCCTTTCCAGGGCCCAAGGCACTTGACACCCCGTCGAAGGCACTGGGAGCATTCGGGGTCCGCCTCGTCACATTGCACAGATCCGTACTACGTGGTCAACGGGATCTCGAGCCATGCACAGTGAGGGAAATCATAGGTACCTTGGTTCTCCTCTTACAACAGGATTCACAGCCTCGGCTCCGACCGCAGGTGCGCACCATCAGAAAGGCTGGACATAAGACTTATAGCGTCTGATGCTAGAAATAGTAATAATCTTAATACTGCACGTGGGATCCAACAGTCGCGGTTTGATCCGTCACCATGTTTGGCTGACGAGTAACGGTGAGAGTAAGACTGGAAGGAAAGGATGGGGATGTCTCCGGATGGTTGGCTCGGTGGCGGAGAGATAATAGTCCGTACTCAGGGCTAGTCTAATTTAGGAAGGCGATCAAGTGCTGGCATTATTAGAGTTGAGGTAAAGGTACACTTTTACAATAATCTCTTGCTATCTCTGCAGACCCCCATCCGCCACCCACACCACCCCCAAAAACAAAGATGATAGTTGCTCCATTTTATCAATTCGATTACAAATCCAACAATTGGATATACTTGATTGATGGGTCGGGAGACAACCGCCGTAACAGGTGGTATGTCACAGGCCCTCCAATCCTCTATTGGATCGGTGCACAGTCATCATTCTCCAAGCTCAGCATGGTAACCTGTTTAATGGCGTTGGCAAAGACTTGGGGCGCCTGGTACGGTAAATTCTCTGCAACATTCGGGATCTCGTAGTGACAGCGTGGCCCAGTGAAGAACTTCGCAGTCGAGGATCCGTTGGTTGGGGCAAGAACCACGCTGTTCTCTGGATCCAGGGTTACCGACGGAACTGTAATTGGAGGCTGGCTATCCAGTTGGTTTGCAAGGTCAACGAAGGCTGGATCACCTGGTGCATAGAGGAGTCGATTTCGATAGAAATTGACGGTAATATCAACAAAATCCGGGTTATACAGGGCCGTCAACGTCAGATCCAAGTAATCTTGGGTGAAGTTCCATCCGATTGAATTCTTCTGCCAGAGCGCTTGCGTCCAACCCTTGAGATCCTGGGTGAGACCTGCCGCACCCCGGGGTGTGAGGAAAGCGTAATAATACCACATATTGGCTTCCGAGTCGGGATCGCTGGGTACCCAGGCAGTGGCCCGGTTTTGGATAAGATAGCTGTTAGCAGCCACCATTCTGGTGCATCGTTCTGGCCAGAGAGCAGTGGCTACATTCACTGCAACACTGCCCCAGTCGTAGCCGGCGCAGATTGCCTCGTCGATCTTGAGAGCATCCATCAGAGCAATGATATCGTATCCTAGCGCAGCTTGCTCTGCACTTCGAGGCGTGTTTGCATGGAGAAATCGAGTACCTCCGTATCCCCGCAAGGAGGGCACGATGACTCGGAAGCCCTGTTTGACGAGTAGAGGGACAACAGGTGCAAATGCATCGATTGAGTATGGAAACCCGTGCACAAGTATGACAACATCGCCGCTGGATGGGCCATCTTCAAAATATTCCACATTCAAAAGGCTTGGACTTGCGGTCGCTGCCCGTTTCAAGGGCGCGAGCCGTTTACTGTTTGGGGTTGCTCCGGCTGTACTCGAGAGGAGTAGCCAGGGGGCGATTGCCACCCAGAACAAAATATGGAGCATCAGGGCAATGGAAAATTAAATTTGACGCTTCTCGTACTGGGTGAGGAAGTTAGTCCATGAGAAGGGGAAGTTCTTGCATTTATATTTTTCCAGGCAAAGGATTCCATGACGATTATTGATATTTGCCTGTTGTCTCATCGATTGCAATCCTAGGGGTAATCCGTTACGTGGGCATAAGCAAGAACAACTGCTGCCTATTAGTAGCGGTCAGCATAAGCCCCAGCCTCAATCTGGAGGCCAGATTGATGATCCATGCTTATACGCCCTATTGTGCAGATCCTGCCCCCTAGAGACGAGGAGAGTACCACAACAGAATTTCGGCAGCACAAACGTCCCTCCACTGAACACCGACAAGGAAAGCTGTTCCGATTGACCGAGTTCGTCAAAATACTGAGGCGAGATAATTTTATGTTGGAAAGAAAAAAAAAAAAAAAGAAAGAAAGAAAGACAGAAAGGTATCCATCCGATCAGCTTCTAGAGTGGTGTGCAAGAGGACTAGCGGCACGCTTATCCGCAAGTGCGTCAAACTTTAACGCCTGTCATCTCACAGAACAATTTGTCAAATGCTTAGCTAGCACGCCAGTGGGATGGATGTCCCAGGGGATAAGCCAACTGCTATTGTGCAAATGAGTATCTCTAGCCCGCACTCCCTGAGAAATTTATCCGGGGTACAGCGTCAGGTAACCCAGTCCCGACGATACTTCTCCTAGGAATCAGCATTGTCTTGTGAGGTATAGCCGGAGGCATTGTGCTAGGGATCTTGCACATAGCCTGACAAATATTTAAGCCTGGCTGTGCGGCCCAATTGTCGTGTTCGACCTCGATCTCACATCCCGTTCGTAGAGAAATCAGACTCTGTTCGAGAAGATGAGTCCCGGACGTAGTTCCCAGATTCGTAGCAGGAGTGGAGCCCAGGAGACAGAGGCGAACGCCATCACCTTGATCGAGAACCCAGAGATTGCCTATGCCCATTTTGGTATAGAAAATCTCAACGAGGAAGAGGAGAATTGTCACCAATTCTCCATATTCTGCAAGAAAAGTAACCACCCCACGATATAGGCAAAAAAAATCTAGGATCCAATTTCGCTAAGGCGGGGTCTCGCTGGGGTGTGTACTACCTCAATCAGGGCAAAGATGACTGCATTGTAGGTAAATATAATCTAATTGATATCTAAAGCTACAACGATAGACCGCCAGTCATAACCCGACGACTTGGTGCCGCCCTTGGTTAAATATTCTTCAGGAATCCCACTTCGATGACCCGGTCGATTGGGAGAGCAAGGGATGCCATCTTTGCTCGTGTATTTTCGCGGATCCACAAAAAGATTCCCAATACCAATTGCCGCGCGAGATTAGTACCGCTCTTGATCTTCATTTGTTCCTTGCCAATGATATAAAGCACGCGATGGGAAAAAGCAGCGTCCAATCGCTCTAAAGGTTTAGCCACAGGACTGAGCCGACTCGCAGTTGTGCTGGCCTGGCTTCCGTCTGTCGTGTGGCTATCCGCCAATCTATCCATGGTCATGGCATGGTTGTTTTGTTCGGTTAGGTACTTGCGGATCTGGTCGACAATCATCGCAGCCATATCGGAGTTTATTATCTCGTCGTTATACCCGTAGCGAACAACAAGCCGATAGCTGTGTGGGATGGCTAGTCGGGACACCGTGTACCGCTCCTCAGGTGGTACAGACGGGGTTTCCAGGGGCCGGAGATGGAAGAAGACTATCACCTCCGGCAACATGGTGAGCTTCAAAACCCACTGGCTAAACACGATGGGGGTTGTCTCCCCTGCTTTGTCGAAGAAGATACACAACCCCTTGCCAGTGCTGAGAGGGGTGCTACCAAATCGCTCAGCGAGACTCACGAGCCCGTTTGGACCCTTGGTCACGAAATGCGATGTAGGAAATCGGTCTTCGGCCTCCGCAAACCATTGTTGTTCCTTACCATAGCGCCAGAGAAGAAAAATAAGGGCGAGAAGGATGGACAGCGCGATCGTAAGCCAGGCACCGTGAGGGACTTTCATCAGCGAGGCGGACAAATACGTTCCATCTAGAGCGATAATAACTAGGAAAGGCAGAGCGATGATAAACGGGTTGAGACGCCACACAAATACTGCTGCTAGCGATACCATGATGGTATCAAAGAATGTTACAAACATTACACAGACCCCGTACGCGTTGCCGAGGGATGTGGTCTGAGCACCGTTAGCGCTGGTTTAAAGGGGAGAAGCTTCATCCCGCCGGGTTGACATACATTGTTATAGATGGAAGCTACCAAAATTGTTCCAATCAGGAGTAGCCAGTTCGCTAGTGGGATGTAAAGTTGGTTGTGGAACACCGTCGAAGTATGGATCACCTTCATTTGTGGGAAGTACGAAAGCTTCATAACTTGGTTCAGGAGCTTCACGAACGGTCAGTTTGTGTTCCAAAGTTCTGCAGTTGGGTCTCTTACTTGAAAGGTTGCTGTGATGATGGCTTGCGAGGCAACAATCGCCGCTAGGATCGCAATGACCATGGCGGGATAGATAGTCCCTGGCGGCGCAGAGTTGAAGAATGGATTTGAATAGGCATCCGGATGGACACTGATATAGGCGGCTTGGCCAATATATGCTAGCAGAAGGCAAGGAAACGTGTAGCCGAGCCAACTGATCTGGACAGCTCGCCGACTGAATGCGCCAACGTCCGCGAAGAGTGCCTCGACCCCTGTGAAGGCGAGTAAGATGCCACTCAGCATTCTCCAGCCTTGCTCCTTGTGTCGAGCCAAAAACTCGAAAGCTAGGCCTGGATTAAATGCGACAAACACCCCTGCATCGTATTTGGCCAGATTGTAGATCCCGAAAACGGCGTTGAACCCGAGCCAGATTATGACGATGGGAGAGAAGGCGAAGGTTAATTTCGTGATCCCGAGTGGCTGAGTGAAGAACAGCAACACTAGAATTGCATCGGTGACGCCAATAACAGTGCTCTTCGAGATATTGGGAGCCACCACTTGAATCCCTTGCACTGCTCCCAGCACAGACTGTGCAGGCGTGAGAACCCCATCGGCAATGACCATTGTCACAGCCAACACTCCCATGAATTGTAGTAACCGTTTCGCGAGCTTGCTTGACTCTAGACCGTCGCGGGCGTACTTGCTCGCACGTTCCAGGTCCACAGATGGGTGTCGCTTCATCTCAACCAACGAGGCCTCTCGGGGGTCCCGTCTCGTGATATTCATCTGTGCGCTTGACAGTTAGCAATCCGGGCCAAGAGTCCGACAGAAGATTGGTTTTCTTACGTAGCGACTCAGTAGAGAGTAGGTGCTGAATGTCCCGCCTTCTCCCTCATTGTCGGCCCGGAGGATGATGAGGACGTATTTCACTGTAACCATCATGAAGAGGCTCCAGATTATCACCGAGAGTACCCCGATCAGGTCTTGACGGGATGGAGGCGCCGTAAATGTGGATGAGTAAACGTAGAGAGGACTCGTGCCGATGTCTCCATAAATGACTCCGATTGACTGGTACGCCAGCCACATGAGCATCTTCCCTTTGAAAACCTACGTTTGTCAGCATGTACCTCCCAAATCAAGGAGTAAGTGCCCTGGCTGTCCTTCTTACCTGCTTTCGCCTGTAGTCTCCTGGCTTCCGTAGCCCCGGGTCGTCGTCTTCCCCACCATAGGCAAAAGAGGAGGGCGTCCCCGGACGAGTACTAATGAAGTCATCCATCTTCTCAGTCTTGCCCTCGCACTTAATCGGTTCGATCTGGGATTCCATGGCTGACTGCATGTCACAGATTGATATCGCAAAGGGCTCTGCCGGTGTATGGATCGTTCACACGGCCGCGATCAACATGCACGAGAACTCGTTGAACCGCCCCCGCAAAGGCCATCTCTCTTCTAAGGCACATTTTATAGGCAATTTCCTTATCTTTCCACTTCTAGAGCTGTCGAAAGCGTTATCTGGATGATGGATGTGATAGTTTGGTGGCGGCGGGCGGTGCAAAATTCACCGATCAACGTGGTTTATGCGAGGCAATTTCCGCTAGCCAATCGCCGCACCAACAGCTCTCGCTGCGGGATTAAGCTGGACGAATCGCACAAGAATCCCACTGATGCCATCGATAGAGATACTGCTGTCAGTGGCTTGTTATGCAATGAGATTTGCTGAGCGAAATTGCCCGTTTCCGTTTGATAGGGAAATAACTGAGCTCGCAACGCAGGGATCAGCAGAATCAGGAGCTTCTCGAGAGATAACGCCGAGAGCACAGCTACGAAAGAGGCCGCTGTGCCCAGACTCTTTATCTCGTGCTAGGAAGTAGTTTCCCTCAGTTTCATTTTCACAGTCTCGGCCGCGGAGCCTGGGCTAGGTCCTGAGACTACTCGGATGACTCCTCGTCGCAGAGCAGGGAGGTAACGCTCCATTTGCTGTCAGCTGAAGCAAAAAGATCGACCGATATTCCTGACACGAGCGCGTATGAGTGGACCAGGCATGGTCGACCGTCCTTTGCCCCCATTCTCAATCAAAGGATGTTGTGATCCTGACCATCCTTGACGGGGGAGATACTGCATGGCCGTGGGATTTCCACAGCTGGGCCATTCATTCCGCTAGCTTCACCATATGGCCCCGTACTCTATCCCCTGTCGGTCTACCTACCCCTCTCTGTTGTAAACGCTTGGCATCCTATCCACTGATTGCTGCGAATGCCTTCGGATGCTTGTCACCAGCAGCTTTGCCCACTCCATCAGCACGTGGGCGCTTTCGCATTTCGCATCATCATCACCATCATCATCATCATCATCATCATCATCATCATCATCATCAAGCGGATTGGTCTATTCTTTGATGATCCTGACCGGGGCTTATGACGTCTCTGTCCCAGCAAGCTCCAGGCTTCTCATTCTCAGCCATCACTGAGGGACCTATACTTTGCGGTGACACAGAAGTATACACGGTTGGTAGTCAGCCCCTCACTACAACGGATACCACCAGGGTAGGAAATTTTAAAGGCGGGCGGTATGAGGGAGAGATTGAGCGGTATAGGTACACGTTAGATCGTAATGATGGATGTTTGTGCCAGTGATACTTATACGTGACATGGACGGAGAAACGAGCAGGCCTATTTATGCAGTTTATAGAAAGTAGATAAATACAAGAAGGAATCGACATCCTGCGCTCAGGAACGCGCACTAATAACCTCCGCCAACAGGGCCCGCGCCCACCGGTCACTCTCCTCGAACTTGCGATTCAGAAAGCGCGGTAAAATCCGCTGTGAATGGGCGTGTTCGCCGTCAAAGGTCGGCATCCCCCACCCATGGGCCTGACAGTACGCCACCGCATGCTCGAGGAGATCTCGTCCCACACCGTGACGACGATATCGCCGCTGCACCGTCCAGGCGCGGACAACACAGGCCCGGCGCTTCTGCGGCTCCCTTCGCTTCGGGGTCTCCACGGCCAGACGCAGGACCACCGCTCCTATGACTCGCGAGCCAAACTTGCTCACGAGCACGACCTGTTGTTGCTGGTCTTGCGGCGAGCCCAGCCAAGCCCAGGTCCCAACCTTCTCGGCCAACTCGATATATTGGCTCGTCAGCGCACGAACGACCACGAGACCGGCCATGAGACAGCCCGCACTCGTCGTGCCGATGAGCGCCAGATCGGAGGAATCATGGTACAGCAGTTGGTAGACGACTGCAATGGCGGCGGCCATGGTCCCCAGCCACAGCGGGTGGAAAATGATGGATCGGGCCGCGATTTGTCGCTGCTGGGCGACGCTATCGGCGATGAGCTGGAGAGCGGCGACGAGGTCGTCGTCGGTGGCTGCGACCGTGGTCGTCAAGTCCGGGGCCTCGTCCGACGCAGGAGGCGCTGGGTTTTGTTTTGGGGATTGTGGCGGCATTATTCTGGCCCTTGACAATGGATGGTGTTTTTGATTTCCTGTCCTTGAGGATTGATTGATTGATTTATGACGATTACTTGGTTTTGCTTGGTTAGTGGGAGCCCTCGCCAGAGCCGAGTTTGAGAGAGCGGGAGAGAAATTGGGGAAAAAAAAAAGAGGTTCCGGGGGGAAACGCTGCCCTTTAAACGATTCCAGAACGCCCCATCACACGAGGGCTCCATTAAATCAGTGGCGTCGGACCAGATAATTGGATCGTCTAGTTACTCTTCTACGCATTCTCTTTTCTTTTCTCTCTTCTTTTCTGTTTCGTGGAGAATTCGCATTCTAACTGGGATACTTGGTGGGGGGTACAATGAGGAGACCTATTGTAGTGGATGGGCCCATTTCACGCCCGGAAGAAGGGTCAATATGTACGGGGAAAGAAGATTATCATTGGTAATTAAAGACTGGTATCTAAGGAAAGAGGGTCCGGTGTCTATCGTGTTCCAACACGTTCATCGAGTCCCTCCTCAAACGAAAAGTAAGGAGAGTGTATACATTATTAATATTACGAGTTCGAACGGGGCAAGACACGCCCGCTTCCAGTTTCACTCCCCGTCCGATCCCGGGGGAGGGGAATTTACTTCTTCTCAGCCTCCTCCTGCTGGCCCACAATGGTGGGCGAATAGGCATCGCCCGTGTCCTCACCGGACAGCTCCTCCAGCGTCTTGCGCTTGGTCTCGGGGATCAGGAGGGTGGTGAAGCAGCCGCACAGCATGAAGAGGGCGAAGATCTGCATGACGTGGTTGAGCCAGGGGGACGTCGATCCGTCGGGCGAGCCGCGGTGGACTAGGGGACCAAACACGCACTGCGCGATGATGGCACCGACCTTGCCGGCGGCCGCACTGAAGCCGTGGGAGGTCGAACGATAGCGGGTGGGGAAGCACTCGCCGGGGACGATGAAGGTGGTGGCGTTGGGGCCGAAGTTGAAGAAGAACTGGGCCAGGACGTAGAGGGCCAGGAGCCCGTTGTGCGAGTTCAATAGGGGGTTGTAGGCGAATCCGATGACAATGAACAAGATGGTCAGGATAATGAAGCCCATGAGCTGGATGGTCTTGCGGCCGATGGTGTCCACGGTGGCCACGGTCATCCAATACCCGGGAATGGCGCCCGCGCAGATGAGAATCAGGTTGCCAACGGCATTGTTGTAGAAGTACTCGTAGACGGTGTCACCACCGCTCCAGCCGATGGCGGAGAGGATGGTGGAGTTGTTCAGACCGAGACCGTAGAACGCTGCGGGAGGGCTGTTGTTAGTGATGTTCCCTTCTGTTCTTTTGGTTTTCCCAACCAGCTTGGGTTCACTTACCAACATCCAGGAAAAACCAGGAGCCCGCCGTGCCGAGCAGGATGCGACCATTCTTCCACTGGGAATAGTAGGCCCAGAAGTCCGACCAGCTCGCCTTGGGAGTCGCCAGCCCGTTGGGGGTCGATCCCTGGACGGTAACCTCACTCCCCGCCTTCCCGGTGATGTAGGCCTGCACGTCCTGATCGGCCTGGCTGATGTTGCGGGCCACATCGAAGGTGTAGCGGGGCGTCTCGGGGATGGTGAGTCGGTAGTAGAGGGCGATGCAGGCGGGGACGGCGCCGAATCCGATAATGACACGCCACATCTTGTCCACGGCCAAGCCGCACGCGCCGGAGCACTCGTCAACCGAGGCGGCCGTGAGGAGCGATTGCTTAAAGCCCGCCGTGACGATGAGAGCCATAATGGCGGCCGTGAACTGGCCAATGCCCTGCATGGCGAACACGGCGCCCATCATCGCACCACGCCATTTAGTCGTAGCAAACCTATCAAGACATACCATTAGCGGGGACCAGGGGAGAGGGAAGAGAAGGGAATCTGGACACGTACTCGGAAGTAATGATCGAGGACAGCGGGTAATCACCACCGATACCGACACCCATGACGACACGCCAGAAGATGAGAATACCGACGATCGACAAGGCACTGGAGTCCGACGAGAGAGCCTGCGCGAGCGTGGAGATGATGATGATGATCAATTCGATACCGTACATGCGCTTGCGACCAATCTGATCGGCCAGCCACCCAAAGAAGAGCTGGCCGATGACCGTTCCACCCGAGGTGGACACCTTAATGGCCGTGTCGGCCGTGGAAGGCGTCTTGCCGGGGCTGGAGGCGGAGTCTTGCCAGTACACGACTCCCAGCATGGCGGAGACCAAGCCGATGGCGTAGATGTCGTAGGAGTCGGTGAAGAAACCAACACCCGCGACCACGACGGCGCGGACATGGTACCAGCCGAACTTGGCATTGTCGATCTCATAGAGAGCACGACGGCGACGCTCATTGGGGTCCTCGACGTCATAGGTGGCCAGAGGCTCATTGTTTCCCATCATACCGTCAGCTGCCATCACGCAGGATGAGAGAGACTCTCGAAAAGGAGGAGAAGAAGGGATGAGGGAAAGGAATCAGGGCGGCTAGGACCCGATCGTGTGGACAGTCCCAGGGACGTTTATGTAAGGCAGAAAGAAAGAAAGAAAGAATGTCACCCGCTCGATTGAGAAGAGGGAACAGGAGATGCTTTATGACCGGCTGATCAGCAGTTATTATACAACCCCTGCAGGGACTCAGTAGCGGCCCATCTTGTTCGAATTTTCTTTTTTTTTTTTTTCTTCCATCCTCCTTGTTCTTCTCAGTATGTATTCCTCCTTCTCCTAGTGCATGTCCCCCACCGTTAGCTGGCGTACCGGGCACCGCGTGGCTTGAAACGCTGGGCTGTCAACCACACGTTCAACGCACACATTGCTGCCGAGCAACCAGTCAAATCAAGCAACACTAAGCTTCGTGCAAGCATTGTCCGTGAATGGCTCGACGAAAATATCGGAGGCAGCCGGCGTCGTCTGGGGCTGTCAAATCAGCGGCCGATCCGCGAGTGCATGCGCAATTGCAGCGTGCAGAGCGGCCAATTTCGTCGCTGCAGACCATCAGCCAGTGTCGCATGCTCCGATCGAGTCCCTTTCGTGGTGGTGCGCCAAGTACGCCAAGCGCCTCCACAACCATAGCATGCCGAAGGCCAACAGCCAATGTCAGGGCTTTGCGGTCACACGTGCGGCACCCAAGACGCTGCCCAGCCGTGGAAGCTTTGAGCTACAACGCTTGTCTGACTGGGCATGCAGCCCAGGAGCTAGGGAGCAGAGTTTTCTAGAAGTTGACCCCCCACGTGCATTGTGCACGATCCCGAATGCCGCCCTTCGAATGGCCAGCCATGGACGAACGTGCGGTACCCTCCCGCCTAGTAAGTCTTGTCTGCGTGTGTCGGGTCTGGGCAAATGCTTGACAGACAATAAGAATCATAGTGTTGTCGCGTGTGTCATGCGTGTCTGGAACCGTAATAACGCGAGCCAGCTTTGACCCTGATCTCTTCCGTCTGATTAGTGGCCGCCGATTCGAAGCTTTCCCTCGGGCAGCCAATTGCGTCTCGGGGATTGTTGGACGTGGCCCCTGTCATGCCGTCATGCAGAAGGGGAATATTCTCCGTTCGCTTGCAGGTCGATCCGGGTTTCCAATTTGACAGGGGGAGAGATGGTCCGCCTCCAAATGAGCATTACTCGAACCGGAGATTTGAACAGCCCATCCAGGTTACATCCACCATGGGCAGCTGCACCGGAACAATAGGGGTTGTCTTTCAGTCAGCCTTAGTGATGGATCCCCCCAGTACTTTTAGTACATATTTGTAGGCAGCTTAACTAAGGTGATTATATGCTCTTTATCTGCCCCAAAGCAGAGTTTCTTACTGAAGGGAACCACAAAGCAGTCCATCCATATTTATACGAAAATGAAAGTTTGTTATGTGCCCTTGGAGGCGGGGGAAGGAAGCCAAAAGCACCCTCTCTATCGTCGGGAAGCCAAAGCAATAATACTACGGGTATAGGCATTGATTATCCACGTACTATAATCCGTTCCCTCTTCCTTCATTGCTGGTAGTTGGACAAACAAGGTGGTTAGAATCCTCTTTGTTAGTTGGTAGATAATGGAGGTGTGTATATAAACTGAGGTTCACCGTATCCCCCGCCTTGGATATATATATATCAAGGGCAGGAACCCGCCATTCTCACTATGGCTATCGGCGAAACAATATTTCCTTCGCAATTGGATTTGTTGCATTTAAGCAGGGGTAAAACAAAAGACCATTCTTAAGTTATATTCTACCCTTACTTTCCTTTTGTCCTGATATAATTGAGAGGTCCTCACGCTCGAGGACTATCCCCTTCCCTGCCATAGCCGGACTCTATCCCGACAGCGACACTGGACGGTGCTGTTGCTTCTTCAGCCTATATGACCTCCCCTCCTCAAGTTGACTCAGTTCTACTGGCTTGCAATTCACCACCTGAAAAGGACAGACTACCCTTTGTCCGATCCCGAGCCAACCACGTGGCGAAACTCCCTTGCTGGATGGGGGACTCCTTTTTACATGTCCCTTTCACCCGATGACAGATCTAAGTCACTCTGGTTGGTCCTTGCCTTCAGCCCTAGGAGTATCGATGAGTCTTGCTGTTATTAGAAGCAATCTGATTGGTGCTCATACAAAAATCCACAGTGTAGCCAACGTCTCATAATTATAATTCGGGCAATAACAGGGGCTGAGTGCTTGAATAAATAGACTATATGTGGAAATAATATACATAAAAAATCCCCTCATGGGAGTGCTTACACAAAGCCTTCCTCGTTGGGCCATTGCAGCCCCTACCAACTAATTAATCGCTTGACGACAGCCCTTCATCCACTCCAGTTGTTAGACTGAGGCAGCAAGAAACCATGGGTCTGTGATGTACAGTACATACTTTTTGGTGGCCAGGAGCTTCCTTGCAAAGGGTTGGAGGCCCCGTCGCTACAGAAAGCTCGCACAAACAGACAACCACCAGGAGGTAAAGAGGAACAGGTAGAGTAAAAGAAAGTGGAAGAAGGAGAACCCACCTGTCGGGATCAGAACAGAGGCTTGCACGCGTCGAAAGGTCAAGAATCACTTCTTACCGCCAAGCCCGAGCCCTTCGGTGATGGTACCCAAGCCAAACCCCTCCAGTACCTTGTCGATGCCCAGGCTCCCCAGCAGACCTTGCAGGAGCCCTCCCAACCCTAGGCCATTGAGCAGCTTTCCGACCAGTCCCAGGACCCCGCTCAGGAGAAGACCTACGGCGGCAATGATCTGGAACAGCGGCTCGGACAAAAGGGCCCACAGCGGATTGATCTGCTTCCTGGCATGTGGCATGTCGGCGATCAGGTCGCGGCCCTGCTCAATGGTCTCGACCACCGTCTGCGTCAGTTCCCTCATGAGGTCGGCCAGCTGATGCTCCTCCGGAGTGGCATCGTGCGATGCACTACGAGCCTTCGCGGTGGCCTCCATCTGGCCGTCTGGATCTAGGGCTCGCAGTGCGCCTTTCCCCTCCTGGAGGAGGTCCCCTGCCTCTCGAATCAGGGGCTCGACGTCCTTGACCAGTTGTTCTTCATCTAGCTCGTCCTTTGGGGTGTGGTTGGCCTTCTCGATATGCTGGTGAATGTGTCAGCAATTCGTTTCGTCGGGGGATAGGAGGTTTCTCAGGCTTACCTGCATGATTTGCCGGCACAAGGGACCAACGGCGTCAAGTGTCTGCTGCAGGATGACGCACATTTTCTTCGCCAGCGCTGCATCTTCCTGCTCTTTTTCTTGTTTGGAGCGCTCTTCGGGGGATAGCTGCGGTGTCCAACGCTCTGCACGTCCGACGACATTGCCGGCCTTGTCGAGGATCTCTCCATCTTCGTCCACTGTGCGTCCAGTGAGCCGCTGCACATCGCCATCCACCAGCCGCCCGACGACATGACCTGCGAGGTCCACCACCTGCCCCTCGGGATCCAGAGTCAGGCCGTCCATCCCGGAGAAGATGCCCTCGGGCCCCTCGGTTTCGCTCGGCGGGACGAGTTCAGCTTGTCCCACGACTTTGCCGACCTCATTCCACACTTGCCCGTTCTTGTCAAGTTTCTTGCCCGCCAGCTTTTTCGCATTGCCTGCAACGAGGCGGCCCACGACTTCCCCGTTCACATCCACCACGTTACCCAGCTTGTTCACCGTCAGGCCCTCGAGAGCCGAAAGATCCTCCTCCTCCTCCTCCTCTTCTTCAGGGGGTTCATACGGCTCCGCTCGGCCAATGACATTCCCGTGCTGGTCCTGGATTTCCCCGTCTTCATCCACACTCTTGCCGCGCAGTTCCTTGGGGTCACCCTCAATGATCCGACCAACGACATGGTCATTCACATCTTCCACTAAACCCAACGCATTGACAATGAGATCGGTCATTCCACCGAACGGCCGCTGCGCCTCCTGTTCCTCTTCTGGGATCAGCTGGACCTGGCCGATCACCTCCCCTTTGTCATTCCAGATCTGGCCGTCTTTATCGATCGCACGCCCAGTTACGTCCTTCAAGTTCCCGCTGACGACTCGGGCAATCGGGACCTGGTCTGGGCCCATGACGTTACCCTGCTTGTTCGGCTTGAGGCCTTCGACCGAGGAGAAATCAATGTGCTCTTCCTCCGCTTCTGGTTCCTCCCACCGCTCCGCCCGGCCGAGGGGGTTGCCGCGCGTGTCGAGAATATCGCCATCGTCATCCACCGCGTGGCCGACCAATTTCTTCGCGTCGCCCTCCACGAGCTTGCCAACCCGATCTCCGTTTTGATCCAGGACCCAGCCTTCTTCCGAGATCGCGAGCTCGCCTAAGCCAGCAAATGGTCCCAGTTCTTCGTCCTCGACCGGGATAGGGCGCGCTCTCCCGACCACCTTTCCCCGATAATTCCAGAATTGGCCCTGGTCGTCTAGCTGGAAGCCCTCCCGAGAGATTTTCTTCGGGTCCCCCTCCACGAGTTCGCCCACGGGAGTTCCATCTGCCGTGACGATGCTCCCGAGCTTGTTGCAGGTCAACCCTTCCAGGGTGGAGATGTCCGGCAACGCTTGGGCTACTTCCTGGACGGCTCCGGCGAGATGCTCTGGTTCCTCTCGCAGCCTTCGAATGGCAGCAGCAGACGCCTCTCCGGGAACTACCTCGACCTGGCCCACCACCGTGTCGTCCTCATCCACAACCTGCCCCTGCTCCTTGACGAACTTTCCTGCGGCAGCGGCAACATCCTGGCCCTCCACCAGCTGGCCGATCACTTGACCCGACTCATCTAGCACCTTTCCTTCCTCTGTGAGCGACTTTTGGTTGAGGATGGAGATCTCCGGAACCTCTCCGGCGACTTGTGCAGCTTCCCCGGCCGCCTCTGGCACGACCGCTTCTATTCGGCCGATCAAGTCACCCTCGTCGTCCAAAATTTCACCATCCTCGTTGGCGGTTGCCCCAACCAGCTGGCTGGGATCACCTTCAACGAGTCGACCAATCACACGACCGGCCTGATCCTGGATGTTGCCTTCGTCGGTGATCGGGAGGTCCGCTAAATCCTTCAGTTCTACCTGGGGGAGAGTAGGGACGGAACTGGTGGTAATATCCGGTTCACTCCCGACCACTTCCGTGGCTGTTTGTGGGAGCAGCTCGACACGCCCGATGAGGTCGCCATCCTCGTCCAGGATTTCCCCATCCCGCCCAATAATCTGGCCAACTAGGTCCTCCGGATCGCCTTCAATGACTCGGGCAATCGGGACGCCGTCGGGGGTCTGTATGTTTCCGCCTTCCCCCACCTCTAGTCCTTCGAGGGAGGTCAGATCTAGGGGAGCACCCTTCTTCACGTCTAACGGCGCTTCCGGGAGCTCACTTGCTGCGCCGGTAGCTGTAGACTGAAGGTTGTCCTTTACCTCACCTATGCGCCCTTGAATGTCCTCTCCAACATCCCGCGCTTTTTGAACAGGGGTGCTCTCAGCGACTTTTTTCGCGCCTTTGGTAACTGCCTCTCTTATAGCCATTGCACCTGTGCCCGATCCAGATGCCTTCGCGTCGGGTTGCCGCTCACTCCCAGATTGCCTTTGTTCGCCCATTTTTATGTTCTTGACCGACTCAGTCTTGGGGCTTGCTTGGGATAGGGAAGATGCTTTCGGCGATGGCTCGTCGAGGGCGGGTTTTGGGGAATCTGTGACCCCCCGCTGTTGTAACTTCGTCGGATTCTTGACTCTTCCAAGTTTGGGGGAAGCCCGGATCGCCGAACTTCCTGCTTTTGCCTTCAAGGCGCGTGGTTGGGTTTCCTGGGATGCCATCACTTGTTGTATATGACAGGCCCTGCCAAAAAAAAAGGGAGGGGGAAAAAAAAAGATAAATTATATATATATACACGTGGAAAATAGCGAAAAAATCGGTAGATTTTAAGTAGACCTTTAAGGCTTTTCTTTTAAATTATATAATATCAGTCCGTCGTGACTGTGCGGATACATATATATAGCGTTGTTTGCTTTCTAACCCCGAAGGACTATGCACCACCTCATTGCGTCACTCCTTTCAAACTATCAGACAATGATATGTGGATGAATCTCAGCCTTGCAGGCGTCCTAATGGGGGCCTTTGAGACGTCATTCTGGCATCATGGATGGAAAATATGTGAGAGTGCTCACCCATGGAACGTCTGGCCGCTCTGTACCACAGACCACAACAGTCCCCCCACAGGAGCCGTTTCATTCGCCTTTGAATCCTCCTGAACCTGATTGCTCGTCCCAACTGGCATCACTGATGTAATAATCACGGATGTCCTTCTGCAATTGGGGGGATGTGAGGCCGCAGAATATCTGTCCCTACACACTCGTCTCAGGCCATCCCGGCTTTGCCTTTTTTCTATCAGGACAGCAGACTGTCCTACCTTACTTGGAAAACAGAAGCCGCATAACTACGACGCCGTGCCTAGGGTAAGCCGGGAATTGTGCTCTGCGTGCCCATCTCCGACACAATTTTCTGAGCCACTTTCTACCACGCCAGACTGTAATGTCGTCCGACTTGGTGTAAATCTTCATTGCTAAGTTTGTCAACTATAGATGTATATGTGTAGAATCTCAAGGGGACATTCGGAAACGAGTCGCGGTGAGGAGCGCGCCTTTCCTGGGGAGCAGGCTGCCAGTAACTGCAGAAAACACAAAAGATTCATCTCATCCATTTTTATCGCGAAGGGTCCGCATTAACCATCGCTGGAGGAAGAATATCAAGCCAGGATGGATCTAACTCTGTTTATACCTTGCCCTAGCGTAGGCACCTTGCCTCGCCGACCGTTACGCAGAGATGATGGAATTGCGCAGAGTGTTAGTACCGGGCCGGCATTATTTTCTAGGTATTTTATGTCAGGAACTTGTCAAGAGATTATTAGAGACCGAGTCACTATGGCAGTAGGATCCGAATGGAAACCAGCACTTACAGTAGAGACAGCGTCAGGTCCCCATGTATCCGCGCTTTCAGCTCGACCTCGATATCGAGATTCAGGTCCAGCCGTAACTTCAGCCCCGAGTCATCGCTCTTTTCATTTTCTTGGATCACCTCGTCCGCAAACCCTTCCTGCCTTATCAACTGGCCTGTTTCAAGTGGTCGGGGAGAGCCGCTGCGTTTATAGGCTCCGATCGCTGTAGTCTCATCACGAAGCTCGGGCGTGTCTAATGTCCGCGGTCGATTTTGCCGCCGTTGCGGTGATACTCGTGTCGCAATAGGCTTTGCAGACCCGTGCGGCTGTTGATCTCCTTCCTCCGACATAGACTTCGAGTCCGGGGCATCATGAGCGTCTTCCCAGGGCGACTCGGATTGTTTCTTCGTGTCTTGCGCACGAGCCATGGTGAGACGAATTCCAACTTGAACGAAGAGAGGAGTCAAGTGTCGAAGCTACTGGGGCATTGCTCACTTTTTGTGGACAAGTGCTTGTCGCATGCGCTCCGGGGCAGTTCGAGTAGGGTCGATAAAGGCTGTTAACGCATTGCCGCATGCTAAATAGCGTCTAGATCGGGTCCTGACGTGTTGTGGTGGGGGTAACCCGTACTTACTGCTTAAGCGAGCCATGGTAGGGCGGCCTTTTCGAGACCCATTCCGACGGAAGCCATGGGTCGTATGCACCAACGTGGATCGTGCCAGTGGGAGCTACAGCCGGAAGAGTGGTAGGCATACAAGTTCAACGATGCTAGTCCACCATTGACAACACGCTGTGTCTCCAACCAGGGATTGCCACTCTGACATCATGCAACAGATCCAGTCCGTCATGTCTACTCGCAGAGAGATATTAAAGAAAGAAGGAAGGGGGAGTTTCCGTGAAGATGTCACAACGAGTGACTATTTGGTCTGGTTATGGCAGAGAAACAGAGCGACGACGTTCCGAATCATTCGAATTCGATCCCTCCAAAACGGCGAAAGCCGCCGAAACTGAGAAGAGCCCCTCCTAAGGCTGAGCCCAAAGAAAGTGCTCAGGATGTGATTGGTAAGCCTCATGGGGGCGACGAGGAGGATACAAGGCATGAATCGAAAGGTAATACGGCTAGCACTGGTCCACCCTCAACGGTGGAGGGAGACCGCGAATCTGATTTGGAAACCTTGGAGCTCCAGGAAGAGGAGAAGCGGCCACCAGGACAAGTGAGGCAAACGGTTATACGTAGCCGCAAACGAAGTGAGCCCGCCGAGGTCTGGCATGGGGACTACAACGAGGGCAGGGATGTGGCGCAGCAGATACTGCCCACAGACGTCGGAGACGTACTGAGCAGGCCTGGTGAACTTGCCCGCGATACCGGCACCAAAGTCGTCGGGACGTTGGGCGATACAGCTGGCCAAGTCCTTGGGGGATCGGAAGGGAAAGGAAAAGAAGAACAGCTCAGGTTGCGGCTGGACCTGAACTTGGACATTGAGGTCCAGCTTAAAGCAAAGATCCATGGGGATCTTACGTTGCAACTTTTGTAAGTAATTGGAATCCCGCCGTGTCTAAGTGACAGTGTTGCTTACTTTACTGGATCTTAAAATAAATCCAAAACAGGAATTAATGTCCGTGGTTTAATATCGCAGTTGGCTTTGGGGAAGAGCCTGGAATGCCACTTCGTCACATCTGGGTGCTACTTTTACTTTAAAGCTGTTTCTGAAATCATGTTCATATGTTTTGACAATATAAACACAGAATCCAAATACACTGAGGAGAATTGCCTGCCTTCTGCCCCTGCCTTGATTGTTTCCAGAATTGCCGCCTTCGATAGATTTATGTTAATGCCTTGAGGATGACGGTAAGTCCTCAGCCAAGAGGATTTTGGCAGCCTTGCCTGTAACCATTTGGGTCCCCTGCATTCTAGCATCGCCTTGGACTGCTAGCATGGGATCCAGCAGCCCGACCTGCGCAAGGACGCTGGCCTGATCCCAGTAGACATGCTCGGACACAAGTTGCCCGCCCCGGAAGCTAACAATACTAACAACGATGACCTCCACCGTTTTGTGGGTCGGAGAGAGCCCTGGGAGAATCCAGGGCAGTTCTTGGCTGTGGGTGAAGCTCATATAGAGCTCATCCACAAGGCGATCAACACCCACCGTTCGCGATAGTAGTCGCAATTGTAAAGAATCCGGTTTCCCCCGTAGAAAGTTCTCCCGGTAGAAGTCCTGGAGCTCATCTATGTCATGGGCCCCTTGTAGTGTTGGAGTGTATATGATGGATGGGCTCGATTCTGTGATGTAACGGGTCAGAGAATCAGGTGTGCCCGAGGCAAAGTACCTTTCTATCCAAGTGTCAACCTAGGGATCTGTGCATGTAAGGGCACGATGGGAATGGTGGTCACCTTCTTGGATCTCGTCCCATACTTTCTCTAGATCCACCTGCTTATCTGTTCCCTTTCGGAGAACAGATAATGTTCGACTCCATGCGAGACGCGCCGCAATTTGATTGTATTCCGGTCGGCCTGGCTCGGCAAAACCTGGCACCGCATTGGTATAAGCGAAGGCTGGGTAGTTCAATGAGAGGCGGCCCCCGGTCCCGATTCCAGTGGTGATCTGTCTAATGGCGATATGAGTCTTGTGAGCTGTTGCTGAGATATACTCGACCCCAACGGGCTGGATTGCGAAATGCACGATAACCTGCGTTGACAGTGGATAAAAGGCCGCGGTGTCGGGAATTCTCGTCGGATAATAGGCCACCAAGGCGCGTAACTTGCTTGTGTGTTGGGGATGCAAATAATAATTGAGGCAAAAAGCAGCGGCCTCCCCGAAGCCTGCTGAAATTAGCAACAATCAGGGCCTGCAACGGGATGGCAGGCTCTCGTTAACTCACTAATCACGGCATACGACTCGCTTACACTGAGCCCTTCCCGAATGTGATCTAAGTCCCGAACATATTTCGTTCGATCTGTTCCAAGACGTAATGGAACGACATCGAATCCTTCCTTCTCCCAGCGGCGTAGGAACCGAGGGTTGAAATCGTGGTCAGCTGTGATGCACAGGCGAGAAGTCTTGTGCTCGAAGGAGAGGAAGCTGTTCATGGTGTGCGAGATGCTATGGATGAGGAAAGTGAGGAGGCCAGAGTTAGGATGGACTTGCTGGAAGATCGAAGGCGCGTGCGAGACAAGCTCGGTCGGATGCTAGGGAACGACACTTGGTTGATGCAGATTCAAGTGCATCTTGAACGCTCACTCACCCACGAGTGACGTATTTTCCGTCCATTGGAATGCCCAAGGCTTTTGTCGAATGCGTCCAGCATCAACAGTCCGACACTATTTCACCCATGGTACTCCGGGGGGGTCGACCCTTGGAACCCCAGAACGCATAATTCCATAGATACTATTTACCAAGCTGTGCGGCATCATAGCATGATATGCATCTTTCCATTATGTGGTCTGTCAGAAGTAGGAATTCAATAACACCATTTGTATAATATAGCAGCACGAATACTTTCAAACTTGGTACTGGTGAATCTTCCGCTACTAAGGCCAACAGTGATCGCGGAAATACATTCCCCCCACTAATCTTTTCTCGATTCCACGCTGCACTCCTTCTCGGTAGCTTTTGCGTCTTTATGATCCCCGATTGGATCCGCCTTGCCCTCCGACGCCTTGAGCTCTTCCCGGTACTGCGCTGCTTCGGACGCCCAGAGACGCGAGAGCATCCCATGCAGAAACAGCCGGTCAGTCCACTTGACCAAACCGAACACCACCCAGCCCCATCCCCAGAGAGACAAACCCATCATACTCGCCACCAACAGGATCGGGCCCAGAATGAGAAGCGAGAGAACTGCCCAAAGAAGGAACGCGACCGCAGCTACAATGCACGTTCCGGCCACAAAGACCAAGATAGGTACTCCACAGCAGATGAGCTGGCACACTAGGAAGCTCGCTGCGATCGGGTGCGACAGTGCCGCTTCGTACATGGCGGCCTGGCGAGGCGGCGGCAAGAGCTTGAGGACGAGCCGCTGTACCAGGGACTCAAACCAGTCCACGGCAACAGGGAAGAACCCTTTTATCCAGCCCCATATCCGCGACGGGATTTCTGATAATGGGGGAAAGGACACATCTGGCCCCCGTTCGTTCTTCTGATTCTCGTCAGTGGGGTATTCCCCTGGCAGGTGATGAGCCTGCGTTAGGCCCTCCCCGGCTGTATGCAGTTGTTTAGCCGAATCCTGTAACGCCGACGGAGCGTCGCCTGCAGTTAAAGAGTTCACTGGGCCGCTCGTGGGCAGGCTACTCTTCAAATTATTCGCAAGTGACATGGTGCTAGTCCCTTCAAGGATGGCAGACAGAAGCCAGCAGAAAATACTCTATGCAGTTAATCTTTCCCCTTGCAAAAGCAGATGGCTCTTTTGGTGGGGCATGGAGGCGGCCAGGGAAACATATACACGGATCATAAAGCATCGCCTTGGTATGATGTCACTAGGTAACAAGGCCTGCTTACGTCGGCGAGAAAAACAGGGAAGCGCCATTTATGAACGAGCAAGAGAGCTATCAGGTTCAACATTATAATTAGGTACTTGTTAAACTCGGTGGGCCTTGAACTTGGTCCAAATTATGTACTAGTGCCCTAGAAGATCCAGGAGCTTTTCAATGATATTTTGTGTAGATATCGCTATCTTGCTATACATTATTTCCCTCTCTCTCATTCCACTGTCACATATTTCTTGGGCCATTGATCGCATTTCGTCGGCTGTCATCTTCGAATGTCTGGCAAGAAAGAAACTTTTAATGGCACTTCTTATTGATGTGGGCTTTCGCGACGACTTAGCAAGCATTTTATGCCTGACATCATCGAGCCAACCTCCCTATATTCAAGGCTAGTAAAGTGTTCTTTGCCACTTGTTCTTTTTTCTTCTCTTGTGTAGCTTGGCCCATTATTTTTTTTTTATTTTTTTTTTTTTTTTGCCAGACTAGTAAGAAGTTACTTGACTCGGACTTAAGTTTTCTTGTTCCCTTCCTTCCCTTCCTTCTCTTCCATTTAATTGCTTTTTCCAGTCAAGACTTTAGGTCGTCAAGTAGCGGAAAGTAATAGAAATTTATTATGTTACTTTGAGTAGGAGTTCAAAAAAATAGTTCCGAAGGAAACCCTGCACTGCATGGAAAATGCCTTTCAGATCAAGGCGTTGTTGAATTACTCAAAAGGCATTTCACATGCTGGGAGGAGACTTCCAATATCTTGTTTTCAAGAATTCTGCATCCTTCTGAGCCATTCAAAGTCTCCTGAGAATACCGACTAGAAAGTCAAGAAACGAATGATACCTAACAATGCAACTGCTTTCTTTGCCTTGATAATCAGGACGCGTCTTTTATTATGCTTAGTAGGGATCTACTTGCGATAATGTACACTTACACCCAAAACTAGAGAGATATGAATCAGCCGCAGCCTCCGTTTGGCAATCCGTGGCATCAGCAACTGCTCTTAAAGGTAGTGTCCATTATTAAACAACTGCAAATTACGGATGCAATGGCGATAAGTTTTTTTAAAAAAAAAAAAAAAAATTAGCTTACTTCACGTGTCTCCTTTATCCTGCATGCTAGCCTAAGCTAGTTTCATTTTTGAACTGGGTTGGTTAATAAAAGCAGATTGATCCACCTAGCTGGTTGATGACTCTGTTGTTATCAATCACAAAGAGTCGGTGGCCCAAGCCAATCAACTCACTGTAAGCTTTGGTGTTCTAACGTGGGTGAAGGTGGTCTAGGAGGTATGGTAAAGAGGGATCCTCATCATCGTTGTTAGTTGTGAGGCGGATAAATATGTCTTGTGTAGGGTGGCTGGGCCATTGTTGCAGGTGCAGTAGACCACGCCGAAACATGCCACAGACACAGAAATTGTTGTGGTGCGGGTAGAAGATTTTTCGTTTAGCAGTCGGATGTACTCGGCCTGCCACTTACAGTATAGATTAAGAGGCATGCTTTAGCAGCGCAATAACACACCACCTCATTCTATTCTCTGGACCCTCACTATCCCTAACTTTCATCCAATCTCGTCTCAACTCGCCATCCCCATCTGCAAAACTCGTATTCAAATCCCGCTCATAGATCATCTCCACCTCTAGACCCATCTCGATAGCTGTCTCAAAAAATTCTGAAACTATCGCCCTGCCCGTATGGAATCCCGCAACGACCCAGACTCTGCCCTCTGCGGCAAGGAACCACTTCATCGTTCGTGCAAGATTTTCATGCTGCGATCTCATCCAGAAGCAATCCGCCGCGATTATTCGTGTGAACCGGCCTTTGCTAGCCACAGCCCAGGGGTCCGATGATATAGCTCCCCACGCATGGGGTCGGATGGAGATGGAACATGCGGCCGTGACCGGGATATTATGTTTGATATTGAAGGCGATTGCACCACTGAGAGCCGGAGATGAGGGGTGGTCTGTGATAGTTACTTCTGAGGCACCTGCTAGGACAGAAACTACAGATGGGAGTGCAGCGCCTAGCCATATGTCAGTAAAACCAGCCCAGCATATGATAATCAGGGAAGATCGCGGGCAGGGGAGGAGACAAACCCGCGCCCAGCTCCAGGACTTTCTCCCGTTCCATCTTCCACCTCTCGTCAGCATGTCTGTGACCGGAATGAGCGGCCTCAACCGCCTCCGCAACAACCATCGCTGCACTCCACAGAACGTGAGCAAATAATGTCCTTCGTGCGTCCACTTGGCATAAATTTGAGTCTACACTGGTGCCCGACGACCCAGACTCAGTCCCTTGTGGGTTATTAGATCCACTCGCATTCTCGCTTGGGTATGACGGAACTTGGATTGTTAGGTCCCCATAACGTGGCGACGCGTAGAGGAGACATTGGCCAGGGTCGCCGTGAAACTGGGGCGGATCATCTGGGAAGAGATGGGGGAGGAAGGCTGTGAAGATGTCTTCGGCTTGATCCTCGGCATCATCATCATCATCATCATTGTGGAGTTCTGCCAACGAGGCAAGAGGCAAGGTGGGACGAAGGCGAAGGCGGGACTGGAGCATTTGCCGTCGTCGTGGCGTTCGCAGTAAGACAACAGAAGGCCAGAAGGAGGGTTTCTTTCGTGTGAAGAGGGAAAAAGTCCGAGTCCACAGCTGAGATGTCACCTGAAGGAGTGCCCCGCGTCGCGTCACTCGGAATCACTCTCACCGCCTTTTGCACACACCACCCAGCGGTGTTGCTGGGTGGTGTGTGTTTATTTACCTCGCGAAATATTTGAAGGCCCGGGGATGTTGGGATTACTTAGGGTGACCTAGGATTGTGTGAGGGAGTTCAAGGAGGAGGGATATAATAATTCCAATACAGCCTTCTTCCACACTTTGACGCGACTTGTAGCCAATGTAACCACTTATATATTTAGCAACCGATCTTAACCAAACGGACCCTCGGTTCCGGCACAGGCTTTGCATAAACCGCCTCCGCCGGCTCAAAGGCCTGCTCTGGATCCTCCAGTTCAACTTCATACTGGCTTATAACCGCCGCTGTCAAATACGTCAACATCAATCTTGCAATCGACCAACCAGGGCAACTCCGGGGACCATGGGAGAACGTCATATTGGCACATGGATGATGCCCACTCCTGGCCATGTCCTTCTCCAGCCAACGCTCTGGATTAAAGACTGCAGCATCCTCACCCCAAAGCCTCGGGCTCAAATTGGCTGCCATGGGAGGACACAATAACAGCGTTCCCTTGGGAATTGGGACTCCCACAATCGTCGTGTCCTGGGTTGCTTCGTGCTCTGTCAGAACGACGGTAGGATGAAGCCGGAGCAATTCATCGACGACAGCCCGGAGGTATGCTAGGCGTTCGATTTGGGAGAAGAAAGACGATCCGTTGTCGCCGGGGCCATTGGACCTCACTGAAAACCGATGGAGATCGAGTTCCTGGCGTAATCGTGTTTGAATATCTGGGTGTCGACACAGCTCAAGGATCATCCACTGGAAAGTGGCAGAGGTGGTCTCCGAAGCTCCGACGAGGAAAATGAGAATGTGGCCTAGCATTTCCTCTTCGGAGAGTTTCCCATCTTCCAACATAACAGATATGACGTTCGGGGCGTTGGGTTTGACAGGCTTCCTCTTCATGGATTTTCGCTTTTCACTGTGGATCAAGTCCCGGGCGACATGTTCGATGAATCGTAGGTCGGCTAGCTCCTGGTGACCAAGCAAAGTCAACATCACCAGAGAGCGTATGGGACGGGGGAATATCGCTAGAATCATCTTTTTGATCTGTCCGGTGGATGCCCGGCGCTGTAAGGCTCCGAGAAGATTGGGGTATCGGGTTAACCACTGACGATCCTGGCCGAATACACATATGCCAGAGAGACTTAGGACGCAGTGCGCGGTCCACTGGCCAATATTGACAGACTGTGTGTCTTGGTCAAGATCTTGAACCATCGTCAGGCAGTTTTTCCATAAGGAGTTGCAGGTTACTGCCACCGTCCCAGAGGTGAATACTGGGGCAAATAGTTTGCGGAAGCGCTATTACAGATTATGAGAATAGATTTTCAGTAAGGTAAAATAATTCCCGTCATACTCTATGTGTTTCTCCCCTTGCGGCAAGTATCCCGGTGTATCCCAGCCCAACTTCCGCAAGAAGTTCGATAGCTCGTGAGTGTGCAAATCTGTCAGAGCATTGGAGACAAAGCTCGGCGATCGCCTCTGGGCCCAACACAAGAACCATCTCCACGCTGAAGAAGGTGTAATACCTGATGACCTGCTCACCTTGAAACTCTGTACATAGCCGGGGAAGTTCTTGACCGACCAGTTTGACGGGTCGTCTAGAGTGATTCCCCAGCCAATAGCTCCGTGACTAGCTGGCATTGCCGTCTGTCAGCTTTCGTTCTCAATTTGGGATAGGGAAACATCTGTTGAAAGGAATCTCGCCTTGGGGGTGGGTAGTGATCGAAAAGGTGTTGTGTAGGTTGGATATATTTGACAATGGTAGACACAAGCAATTATGCAGCTCAATGTTAGTAGGAAAATGTATGACAATTTATTATCTATAATCCTGAGCACCCAGAGTAGGGTGATCCAGGGGAGAGTGGAAAGGATTAATGTATGATAAAATGAATGACCCATTGTCGAATGATTTTCCTTGATTATAGGGTCACTTTTGGAGCAGGGAGCTTCTTGGTTTAAGTATGTTTTTACTATATTTGTTCTGTCAGTCTGACTCTGAAAATCCCACGTTAAATCGAGGGGGGAATGGAGTTTGTGGAGACTTAGGTAATTGTGCAATATCAAAAAAAAAAAAAAAAAAAAAATTGTGAAAGGTTAAATAAAAATCTTGAACCCTGTCTCTCCTTGCCTCGCTCTCTGCTGATCCCTCTCCCTCACCTTTTATCGCATAGCCCTTGAGAATGCTTGTGGGTCATATAATCGATATTGTAAGGACGTGTTCACGCCACAAATCTATGTAGTGAAAGATATTTACAGTCTGGCACCTGCACTTACAGTTTTTCTCCTTTCTGCCCTTGGCATTTTCCCCTGCATATACAAGCCAACCTACTTGTATCTTGATTTTTTGTTGCTTCCGCCCCTTTAAGCCTCCTCCGACCTGGAGACCCGGTGATGAGACGATTTTCTCAAAAAATACTCATAAAATTGATATAGAAACTTCCCACCCATCCTTTATACCATGCAGCTCGGCAGCTAATACTTCGTATTTCATCTTATCTTAGGCTCTGTTACCACTTTCACTCGGGGCCTACCCTTCCGACTACTGGCCATTGTGGGTATTTGGGGCGTCACCATCTCCATCCAAATTGTTGTTCAACACGCCTCTAGTGTCTTAGCGATGGGCGCCTAGAGTCAGGCCTTCAACAGCCACAGTGTTCTTATCTACAGCCGCATCAGCCGCCCTGAGTACATTAACTTGGAAAGGGACCAAAAAAATAATTGCTATTAGCGATGCGATGTCGTTCGCCTTATCCATTGCTATCAAGTTCTGTTACGTCTCCACCGAGTGGCAGGTCAGACCGATGCATAGCTTTGGACAAGTTTTCGGGAAGAAAAAATCCCTTTACAACTGACTCCATAGCCTTGCCTTCACTTGCTGTATAGCAGGAGCCATTGCTCTAGTATCCTCATATTTGGACTAGATCTAAGAGGCGAGAGGGCTGTTTTCTCTCCGAGATCAAACCAGCCGGTCTCTCTACCCTGAAATGGCTGGCGTTCCAAGGATTAGTCTAAGAAGCGTGATCGATTTGTAGGTTCGAGAAATAAGTTTCCATATTTTAATTTTTTTTCCTTCAAGATATTTCCCCGTGAACGCTAAAAATATTGGGCCCTTGCATAGCAGGGAGAGCCATTTGATAGCACGAATCACTCCACACCTGCTTCCCATTCACTGCAGAACTATCATCCTCTGTATACTATTTCTTCGACCAGGCACAAGAGTTGATCACGACGTATGCCCTCCGTCATTTATTTATTCATTTTACTTTTTATTTCTGGCTTCATGCATCTTCACAAATAGTCTCGCGATAAAGAAGCAATGGTAATCCTCCAAACACGTCCGATCTCGTTTCCAGGACAGAATGGCGCCACATATTTATCAGAAAAGGAAAAAAAAAAAAAAAAGCGATAGCGTACCGACAAGAGATATGTTGATGAGGAGAATAGCCAGGTATCCCTAGATGACATGATGTTATTTCTAGAGTTGGCGCCCATAGCCATATCCAGTAGGAAGGGGGAGCAAAAAGTCAGAGAACCAATTACTGGAAGTATTTCAAAAGAGCCCTTGTAGCACCGTGTTGAATCTATCTGGAGATACCAATGTATGTATTCTGCTCAATCACCGTACACGGGAAGACAAAAGGAGGTAAGAAAGTACTCGATACAGTGTTCCAATCAGGATAAGAAATCTGTCAAGTTAGTCTAAACGGTCCGAAAATGAACTGGAGGTATGTATACATACCCAAGATCCATCGTCGTTCTTCCCATCCTGTAACCGGTGTAAAC
This sequence comes from Aspergillus haitiensis, assembly GCA_027569155.1. Taxonomy (NCBI): domain Eukaryota; kingdom Fungi; phylum Ascomycota; class Eurotiomycetes; order Eurotiales; family Aspergillaceae; genus Aspergillus; species Aspergillus haitiensis. Next base: position 328,348 of record JAPDEO010000034.1, read on the forward strand.
GGCAGCATTCTGGATGTTATATAAATATGCTAGGGGAGCAGTATTCTCCTGGTAGAATGCCTCTGAGAACCAGGTCTGAAAACAGCTGCTTGTTACCTTGCATTTTCTTCCCGCTAAATAGGGCAGTAACGACAATAACTTACTGCTGGCCAACAATACCAAAACCACGCCATATGCCACTTCCTGACTGTTGACAATCGAGGAGCGCACCCACTCAGGGCTGATGTGATGAGACTTAGAAGCATACAGAGGAGTGGTCCATCTTCTCGCCGAGTGATAACGGAGACGACGAATCCAAGGCCATAAATACCTGAGATTGATGTTAACGCTGTGTGAGAGTAACGCGGGGCAAGTAGTTGATTTACAGTAAAAGAACAAAAAGCCTAAGCCAAGTTGCAAGCGAAACGATATCATGGGACCCGCGAGAACTAGGTAAAACGCAGTAAAATGCAAAGACGCCAGCAGCATTCGGAAGCAAACAGCAAAATTTTTCCCTAGAAAGTAAGCACTGACGGAATGACCAGCACGGGATTCTCGATTAAAGATGTGCTTTTCCTCCCCGAACACCTTGACACCTGAGGGGCCGGCCGCACAGGCTAGCAAGATCTTCTATTAGCCGACGACAGGGTTAGAGAAAAAGAGGAACGTGGGGATTACCAATTGCAAGACAACACAAAAGACCCTGCTCAGCTATCAAACGATAGTCAACTGCACTAGAAAGAAGGTTAAAGGGACCATGATAAATTCCCTGAAAAAAGTGGCCTCTCGATTCAAAAGCAGCTAACCCGATCATCAGACCAACCACTGCACTAGATATAATCTCGAGAGCAAGCCCCTCTGTCTGCTGGCTCTGTTGGGCAATACTGCGAGAAAATGCAAGCCAAAGTTGGCGAAGCCATGATGCTCTTCTTTGCCTAACAATTTTCAAGAGTCTTGCCAGATCATCTTCGTCTCTCGTTTCCTGTTCTACATTGCCCCTTCGGGGTGATTGCTCTTCTCCCAGTGATGCTCTCATCGAAATTTGTTGCTCATCACTTTGGGAGTAATTCAACAAGATGTCAAGAATCACATCCGCCGGGTTCGATGCAGTAGGAAATTTTTGTTGACCCAACTTTTCAAAGAAAACTTGCGCCTCCCTTGCTTTTCCCAAATACACCTGCTTCCGGTTGTTCAAAACAAGCACATCATCCAACAGATTAAAAATCTCCACCCGCGGCTGGTGTATCACGCATATCACCATGATTCCCTGCCTGGAGATAGAATGCAAAAGCTTCATCAGAGAATGCGCAGCCGTGGCATCCAGTCCAGATGTTGGTTCATCCAGAATCAAACCCCTTGGTGCACCGGCCAAAGCCAGTGCGATACTCACACGTTTATACTCCCCTCCTGATATACCTCGTCCTCCCTCTTTGAGGAGTCCACCGACCAGTTGATCTTGAATACCCGAGAGACCTAGGGATAAAAGGATGAAATCTACATATTCCTGAATCATACCATCGGGGAGCTGTCCACCGAGAAGAACGCGGCCAGAGTAGAGGATGTTCTCGCGTACAGTCATATCAGGAAGAACAGTATCATTTTGGGCAATGAATCCAAACAGGTCACGTAGCCTAGTATAAAGCAAACGTTGAGGTTAGTCAGTAAGTGATACATAGGAAATCGCTGCATCAAGATGGAGGGGTTTTACTCTGCAGGTTGCGCCTTTCGACCGTTTATCGAGATCCATCCCCGAGTGGGCCGTACCGTACCGGAGATGATGTTAACAAAGCTGGCTAGATATATTATAGTTAATTTTGGCTTGTAATAAGGTGCAAGCGAGTCTCACATTTTCCCGAGCCTGAAGGCCCTATGATTCCAAGAATCGAACTAGTATTGATGAACCCCTGTAGACCAGAGAGGATCTCACGCCGCGAACGCCCCAGATGGAGATGAATATTATTAAAATTGAGGTCTAGGCTGAATTGAGAGCTGTTACCATCAGTAAATAGGTCTTGAAACTGCTGCATTGAAGCGGGTTTAGTATTTAAGCCGCTCTCATCAGCTAGAGGATACGACCGATGGCGACCGCGAGTCATTAATGGGATGGATGGCGTTCTCCTGATTGGCAATAATGGAGAGCGCAATACACAACACCATCCTATTAAAATCGCGTCAAGAACTAGACAAAGGAATATTCCGAGTAGAGGGATTTCATAGGAGCTGCCTGCGGGGCATATTGACATGGCTGTGCATTTGAAAGGCGCGACAGCCCCCAGAGGGCAGAAGTGCCCCGACGGGCACTGAATTTGCTGCTTTCCACCAGGTGGACAGTAAAACCCCGGTGCACATACTGTCGGTTCGAGATTTCCTTGGGGTATGGCACAAAGATTGTTACTACTTTGGAGGCGCGTCAGGAGGCAGTCTGACAACGGGGGGCAGTATACCGGGTGCTGCTGTTCGTTATTGGAGGGACCTGTAACGTGTTACGAATTATGTAGGACGGTATGCAGAGTGAAAGATTAAATAAAATAGCAATCGTACAGTAGAATCCATCAAGACACCAAATGGTCGAAGAGAGCGGGATCGGTTGCCCACCCGAACGGCAGGTATCGTTAGGCGCACCTTCCATCTGCTCTTTCCGTTCTTCTCTAACTGCCCTTAGTATGTATATTGAGACTTAATGCTCGAAGGATGACGCTTTACTTATGCTTTGGGAAGATTCACTAGTCTGCTGCAAGGTGCTCGCGAAAGTGTGAAAAAAGAAAAAAAAAAAAAAAAAGAGGAAAAAGCAAACTCAGTCACAGGTTTGCAATCTGGAGGAGCCTTGCTTCACCAGGCCAAAAAGTTTAAATTCAGTAGACTTCGTCCTGGTCATTTCCAATCCATCACCATGTCGTGTCTCTTAATATTGGGTACTGTTATGCTCTGCGAGTATTTACTTGCCTCCTCTATTTTAGCCTTCACCGCCCGTACATCAACTTTACGCCAGTTGTGTCTTCTCTGCCTCGTTATCCTTGCAATTATTGAAATTCGCCTCTTGTCCTTCCTACCAGGCCCCGAATTACTGCGAGGAATCTTTGCCTTCTCCTGTATTGTCAAAATACTCCATTTTACCAACCTCTTTTCGATCCTCCAAGTGGAAATCCAACAATTGATTCCCGAGACCTCCTCGGCCTCTTCTACCCGATTTTACGCTGCCCTCAACTGCACCACAAGTATTCGCGGCATTGGGACACCATGGGAGTGTATAACACACCGGAATTGCCAAAAACCTCTCACAAGGGGCACATTCATTGCGAAAACTCTAATTGTCCTTGCCTGGCAGTATCTGGCAATTGATCTTCTTAATTTTGGGGCCCTTCGATACTTTCACCGCTATTGGCCTGATGCTTTGACGCCAGGGGCGGAGTTTATTGGCCCGGGCTCCACCTGGAACCAATTGATCGCCCGGCTTCCGCTAGCTTGTATACTCTTGGCCAATCTGCGCTTGCTATTCGCAATGGTCTATGGGGTTTTGGCTGTGGCCGGTGTCACCTTTGGGTTGACTCGTCCGCAGGACTGGCCACCTCTGTTTGGGAGCTGGGATGATTTCCAAACCTTCAGCCTGCGAAGTTTCTGGGCGTAAGTTGGCGAAGTTAATTTACACATTTACTGAACCATTTTTGCTAAACTGAACAGGAAATATTGGCATCAGCTATTACGCTGGCCCCTCAAAGGTATCAGCGCATATATTAGACAGTGCCTCCGACTCCAAATTTCAGCTTCTCGCCGCGAACAAACGTTTGTTGATCTCGTCTTGGTTTTTACTCTGTCCGGCATTCTCCACGTGCTGAGCGCCGCGTACTCGGGGTCGCCTTACAACGCAGGAGCGATATTTCTGTTCTTCTTCCTCAACTCTTTTGTAATTTTGCTTGAGGATCTTTATAGAGCCCAAGTGCTAGGTGGAAGCTATCCGCACCAGGGACTAGGACTTCCCGGGTTCCTTTGGGAACTTATTTGGTTCTATGTGGGGTTCCCATGGTTTGCGTATACGGCCCTGAGGCTGCCTGTGGAGCTGAATCCTGTGATGCCGTTTAGTTTCGTGGAGCAATTTGGAAGTCCCGCTGTGATGATAATGGTCCTTTCGGGGGGGGTTCTTTGGGCTCTGGGAGGTGAAGATATATTTTGACAGTAATTTTCTTTTTGGTTTTTTTGTTATATTATTTTCTAGACAACTGACGTTATGACTATTGGACCGTTGCGCCACTGCTATCAATGCTCTGCGTTACAGAATTATACATTTCGAGACCATTATTGTTTCAAATTATTTCCCCCCTATGAAACTTTCTATTAAACTCAATATGAGGTATTATATTAACAATAATGAAGGAGAAAGGGACGTGATCATTTCTCGCCCTTCTGGCTTTCGGTGCACTGACCACTTCTTTTGTGAATCTTGTATTGTCCCATACAGAGTTGCTATAGTTTGAACTAGAGAAGATGTGGATGTGTATGCTAAGGGATTATTGGAGGGGGTATCCTTGTGTCTGATGGCATAATGTTTTCTCCAAAGGATTAGTCCGAATCTATTCCGAATGATAACCTTGAAGGGTCTTTTGCCATCCTATGGTCAAGCGTTCGTTTTAAAAACACAAGATTCCATGTCATCCTTTACCCTTTTAGGAGATAGCTATGCAACTGTATTGGGACACCGAATGTCCAATAGTGCTTACTTTTGTGGTGCAGCCAACAGCCTCTACTTAGAACTATTTGACACAAAGACGTTAATCTAACGAATCATTAGTTAACTGCAAATTTGTGTCTTTTTACTTCAGTTTTCACACTATGCGTGTTTAGAGCTCAAACACTATTTAGGGAAGATCGACATTACCTCATATTATTTCGGGGATCTCAATTGGATATCCACTGGTGACTATTTGAGAAAATATGGAGGCTTGCTCAATTCTTCAACTCAAGACACCATAGGTAGGAAACCGAAATGCCAGTTTCGACTTTTTAAGGCTCAGCTATTGAATGGGGTTATGTTAACAAACCCATATTCTCAGCTTGCAAACTCTGACCCACTCACTCAGGAAGAGGCCTGGCCCACCAATTTTGCAGTTTGCGAATCCTAGGAGATTCTGGTATTTCCCAGAAACGCCACCTTCGAGCTGAAATCCCCAAAGCTAGCAGCAGCCACCACTGGGATCCGGATGACTTCGCAGCCACAGATTGTCCCCTACTACACCACACCAAAATAAGGGATCAAATAACGGGGCTTTCATCCCTCATTACCTAGCGCTACTTTAGGGGTGACCCGCAGCCATGAACGTACGTCCGCCTTGGCAAAACGACTCCATCTTATGCAGGAGATTCATTCGAGTCCGATGAAAACCTATCCACCCCTTGATCCATTCCAATGTATGGGGCGCCCACAGTGAGGTAGTACAAATACTGCAGGCATGAACTACCTTATCTCCTGGGTCGACAAGCCATTTTCTTGCGCCGATCCATCCTATTTTTATTAATTTTTGCACCACCCGCTATGTGTATGCCTCTATTTCCTAGGTTTCTTCTACAAGTGGTGACATCGCCGTTTAAAGGCCTATGTATTCATTCGTCCGAGAAAACGCTGTACTTGTCTTCACCACAAAGTGATGGCTTGTAGTCCTAACTCGCCTGGGTGAACCTCTGGCTTCACGCCCTTCAACTGAGGAGCTTGGCAGTAAAAGCCCACTAGATATCAATACCATATCCACCCTCTTCAGAGACCGAAACCTAGACCGCTTCCAAGATTCACCCTTTCATTTGACGTGGCAACCTCATTTTAGAGAAGATTTAATAGAGGAGGAATTCCCTTAGGTGGAGCTGCCTCACCGTCTTGTGATGAAACCAATCCTCTTTCTGAAAAAATACGACCCTGGGGTTGATTGTGCAGTCACTTTTATCCTTATTATCTTCAATCTTTTAAGCCTTCACTACATCATATGGAGGCAACGTATAAATTTTTAATTTATTTCTCTACAGTCACAAATCTACCAGAGTCTGTCAAATGCCAAGAGCAACAGGCAGTGTAGCTGGGTGCCCTAGACACACAAGAATATTAATTAGTTCGGAGCTCCATCCCAGCCTTTACAACAGTAGAAGGGGAAAGAATTCACCGCAGACGTAAGATATTTTTGACATAATTTGACTTAATTAGTGATAACAGGGGGAAGGAGGAGCGGGGATATTGAAAATTCACTATATATCATAAGTTAAATTGCTTCAGTTAGACAAGACACAGGGCATTGGTTTTTTATTAAGGTTTAGGTCAAATGGGTACATTGGGTGTCTAACATCGTACCTAGTATAGGTAGTAGTAGGCTACCCCTAAGTGCAAACACTATTTGGCGAAGGTCAACATTATCTTCATATTATTACTAATTATTCTGGAGGTATCAATACTCATTGGATGGTGGATTCTTCGGCTCAGCACGCTATCTACCAGTTGGGCAATGCTACTTTCTGCTTTCCAAGGCTCATTAACTATATGTAGCAACCTATTTGATTCTCAGCCTGGACAGCTCCTGCAAGGATCGAATCCTCTTTGACTAACTCGCTCATGGAGTGGCCTGAGCCGACTGATTTTCACCACAATTGGTGGTTTGAGTGGCATTCTTGCGTTTTCCAGAAATTTCACCTTTAAAAGCTAAAATCCTGCTAGCCAGCAGCAGCCAACGCTGGAGATCCGCCTAGCTCCACCAACCACAGATTGTCGCCCTATTCTTCCTGGTCAGAACCAGGGTCTAAATAATGAGACTTTTGTTCTTGACACCTTGTACTACTCTAGACTACCTGCGAAGGAGAGCTTCTGCCAAGTATATATCTTGATATGGGATGAGTGGCGGTTTTCCTGTGACGCAGCCTTCCCAAAACGACTCCACGTTTTGCGGTAAATTCGGGTAAGAACAGGTCTATCCACCCCTTGATCCAATCCAAAGGTTTAGGAGTATAAATATTGAATACGCTGCAGGTATCGACTGTCTGTCGCGTCAAGAAACCACACTTTTGTGCTGACTGTTTTATTTATTTATTTTTTTTGCTTTTTCACCGTTCACTATGTGCATACATCGATTTTGTGAGTATCTACTGCGGGTGCTGGCATCGCCGTTCAGGCGCCTTCGCTGTATCTGTTCGTCTGAGAAAACCCATCTTCTGTCTTCACCAGAAAGTGTTAGCTTGCAGGTCTATCTCGCCTGGGTGAACGCCTGGCTTCACGCCCCTTCAAATGACGACCATGGGAACAAAAGCCCTCCCCTAGATATCAATACCATATCAACTCTCCTTAGAGACCTAAGCTTAGACCGCCTCCAAGATTCAGCCCTTCTATTTGACCTGGTAACCTCATTCCAGCGAAGGTTCAACAACGGAGAAATTACCCTAGGTGGAGCCGCCCCCCCATCTTGTGACGAAACCAATCTTCTTTCTGAAAAATACGACCCTCACGTTGTTTGCGCGTGTGATGGCATATCGCCCATGTCGCGGATTAAGGACGCAGACCTTGCAAGCGCAAAAGCCTGCGGTTCAATCGCTAAAATGGTCTCGGCTTCAGAAGCCATTATAAATCGATCTCAGGAGTGGAACGGACAAGGCTTTTTCACAATTGAAAAGCTCCAAGCAGCAGTAGAAGAGATGGCATTTTGCAGCTTTAATATCCAGACAACGCCAACTATTTGCTCTGGTGCAAGTATCAACTCTATTCCTCCCATCCAAGCACCCGATCGGCGACCAAGTGAAGAGGTCGATAGTCCACCAGGCCTTTTCAATGAATACTTCCCCACACAAGAGAAAATCAAGATATGTGTTGATGCCAAGTATTTTTACTCCATCGCTTGTGGGGTGAACCTTGTGGACGAGGCAATTCTGCTTGCAATCGCAGACACCGGAAACGATGTCCTGATTGCGGATTACTATGACGCTGCAACACCTGATACAATTGACTTATTACATAAAAGCGGAGCTGCAGCTGTCGCTTTTCTGAAGCTGTACAATCTCACAGGAGTTATATCTGATTGGCAATTAAGTGTCCTAATCGCAGCTCACCTCCACTTCCGGGTTCTGGGTTATTATCGCAACCATGCCGTGCCCAAGTTACCAGAGGGCTTATATGGCAGTCGGATGACAGGGATAACCACCCACCGGCAAGTTGACATAGCTATCACTGTTGGCATTGTATCTGCGTCTTTGGCAACGGGAGAAGAGCTGAGTGGAGATGAATACACGAAGCTTGTGTATGGATGTGCCCTTGTGAATGATCTCGTCGACCTGCGAAGCGACACAATGCGCAAGCAACGTGAGAACACAATCCTGAGGGGTGTGAGGGGCTCGGTTTGTCAGTACCTTAACAAACAAATCCGTGACTGTATAACCGTTGCGGCGGAGCTTATTGGGTCGAAGCGACTGTTTGCCATAGTGGTTATGGCTTTCTGTAATTGGGCTGTCATGTCTACCCATCATAAATTATATGAATTGGTTCAAGGGGTCCGTGGTAATACGGAGCTTGAGCAATGCGACTATGATGATCTTAAGGAGCCATATGATCGATTACAGGATGCTTTGCGGCCGTACGGCTCTCTGGAGGGAAACGGTCCCCACTGGGGCCTGAGGCGTAGGGAACTAGATATACTATACAGCAACTATCGACATTCATCAAAGACACATTTGGCTTGGCTAGCAGATATGACGAGGATATTGCTGAATCCCATGACGTTTCGAAAAATCATTGACGTGGTGCATTATCCTTGGACAGGTGAAACTGGCGATGTGGGGTTTTGTCCATAATTAGCTTCCTATTACAGTCTATCATTCACAGATATCACTATTATCTGCAAAGCATATAAGTGCAAGCCTAATTCCTGGGCCACCCCATCACACCTAATAATCCACCCTATCCATGGTATTTTTCCTCTGGGAAAGTTTTGCATTAATTTTCTTATAGGTTAATATTATAAATTTTACTCAAAAAAGATTAATAATCTTAGAATGTAGTAGTAGCTGCTGATATATATAATAATTAAAAATATAGTCTTGAGATATAGAATATTTATCTAATTATTTAAATGTTAGTAATTTTTATGGCAACTAATTTTTTTTTTAAGCTGATTAATATTTAATTAACTAGAACTACAAAGGTTAGTAGTATCTAGAGTAATTAAAAAAAAGAATAAAAGAGTATTGCCTGTGATAAGTTTTCTTTCATAGACATGTACTTTTTTATATCTCTTATGGTTTGCAAGGACCCATATAAAATTGGCCTGTGCCACCCCATGGCGGAACTCTTATTTAACTATGTACATGGTAATTATTCAGAGTATATATATTTAAGTGAAAGAGTAAGTCAACTCCAAATTTTTTATGACCCCCAAAGTCGGGTAATGTTATGGGATGCATGGCCGAAATATTGGAGTTTAGTGTGGTGCTGTCGAATCGTGAGCCACCCCATAGACCGATCAAGTTGTCGATTTATACAGTCGGAAAGGACATTAATCTCAAATGGCCTAACTCAAGAATGGACTTTTAATATGTGTAGTTATTATTATTGTACATTTATAGGGCCGATTATGGTTCTTTAATAAATATCTGGATGAGTTGAAGATGATTTGCAGAGTATAGCCTGCTGCCCAGATATTCTTGTTGCTTTAAAGTATTCCCCCCTTGAAGCAGTTGTTTCATATCTTTTATTGTACCACCATGGAGTGAGAATAGCCTGGGGGGAGCCTTATCCTGCTGGACCCTACTTCCCGGCGCCCGCCTGAATCCAGACTCCTCTGCTCCCGGAGCATCTCCCCACCTCGAATTACTCAAGTATATACAATCCTCCGATACCTTGAGTAGAGAAGTAGATCACTTCGGAATTAGTTGCCAAGGGGGCCGTCTAAAAGCACAAGGTACATGTGCAAAGTTAAGTTTTCTAGCCACAGTTGGAATCTATTGGTAGGCGTAAACACGAACTTTTGAAATGTTATATAATATAAACAAAGTTGCTCGGGGAGACCCTTCAGAGTTTCATATTGTATGTAACCTTACACACAGCCACAGCTCCATAGGTCCAGCCCCATGATTCGCTAGTGGGGTAATTACGTGACCTAAAACTTGAGGGTAATTTATAGGTCGATCCAGAATGCTTAAGGCTCTGAGAGTGCTAGGCAATCTTATATTACCGGCGCTACTTGGTGCCGACTCGTTTCTTATGGTTTCTGCCTCAGTAGTCGAATTAGCCGAGGCCCGGGGTCATCCCGGCTATTGCTTCCAAGGTCCCTCTCCCACCTATGAGGTCCTTGTGACGACAATGTACACGAACCCAGTATCTAGCCCAGGACCTTCTCGTCTCCAAGCCATGACCAGAGTCCGTATACCGCAAAACAATATACATTCTTTTTTTTTTTTTTTTTTTTTTTTTTGCTGAAGTCCAAGACAACGAGATCTGGCTAATGTTGTCCTTAGACTCGATATTAGCATATTCCAGATAGCGAACAGTAGACAGAGAGTTTCTTAGGTCAGGAAACGCAATGATATCATATTCAGTAGATTTCTTGGATAATGAGCCCGGCTGCCCCAGCACCTGCCGACGTTCATCATCCGGTCGCTAGAGTCCAATATTATGGCAACGTGTCGAGAACCTACGCCCACATCTCCCAGCAGTGGCATTCCGGCTAGTATAATTAAGTTCACATGATACTCCCTTCCGTCAGCCCAAGAAAATCAATGTGTTACATCAGTCTTCCTTTGGCTTTGGCCTTCGCCCTTGGTCCCAACTATAATAGAAATCTGGCTTCCACCACCAGAAAACAAAAAGAGAGATTGCGTGAGTTCCACTCATGAGCGGTGCGGTAAACCGATAGCGGTAAAAATAAACGTAGACAACCACAATAATGGCCGACCAAATCGTGGTCACAAGCCAGTACATGATCCGAAGCCAATTCTTTTTGTCATTTCGGAAAATCACGAAGAATTGTGGGACTATAAATATCCAAAAAGGTATCAGGTATGTAGCAACGCCTAGATAATTGGGTGCCGCAAATGAATAACTAGAGAAAAGCCGTTAGTGACATTCTGCGCTCTGTCATCATCGAAATTAAGATATCCAACCAGATAACAGTGAGGGCTAATAAGAGGCGCCACCAGGTGCGCCCTTGGGAAAGCCCTTTTAGGAAAGCTCGAATAATGCTTCCAATAACAAGTGGCACAAGTATAGTTCCAACCATGAGTGGCATTGCAATCTCAAAGAAATTCGCCAATGACCATGTTTGAACGGCTCCGGAATCATTGATATGGCTAGAGATGTTATGGCTGGAAAAGTTATGGCTAGGGATAGAGTGGTTCTCCGAATCGGGATCATAAATCACGGTGGCGTTTCGCCAAAATGGTCGAGTGGTTGTGAACTGGTTAAGGTTCATGCCTAGGAAGCTCTGACAAATTAGCGGATTATACCTGGGGTAGCGATATCAAGAACTTACGGCCACAAAAGAAAGAGGCAGGTAAAGTGCAGCGAGGATTCCTAAGACACTAGTGCGAGGGATTTGGACCAGATCCAGATTCTCCTGAAGATTGCGACGCACGACTGGTATTCTTTGTAAAGACGATTCGATTTCATCATGGAGATAATCTAGATCGTTCAGCACCATTTCGAGATCACTGACCTGCTTCGCTTCCTCATTGGCACGTGGCCTTTGAATGGAATTAACTTGGTCCAGTAGTAACTGTAAGGTGTATCTATTTGCCTTGCAGCATTGCTTGGCAACAAGGTGGCAGTCTTCCAGATGCCGGATGTAATGCATCTTGCTCACAGAGGGACGAAGCCGTCCTTCATAGACCTGAGTGAGTTAGCTTATGTATGTCCTTTGTCTTTGCCAACCATGATGCCTACCATGTAATTAATCTCTTCGCATGCCTGTGCCGTAAATCCGACTAATTCAGCGGTGGCTTCAGAACACGCAGCTTGGAAGAGGTGTAGGGTGTACGAAAGGCTAAAGATGTTGTGCTCAAGGACCCGTGTCGGGAACTTGTTCCTCCGCAACTTGGTTAAGGTACTATGCGAATTCACAACCACAATTGCCCGCCGTACCTGCTCGTATTCACTCGACGGCAAAATGACATTCAACCTCTCTGTTTGAGGGTGCTCTCCGTATGGCCGAAACACATAGACCGAAAGGTCATTCGTGTAGTGCGGAGCACTGACCCATTTGAATTCAAATTGTGGCACGTGGGGCGCATCGTCAATCTGTGTATGGGCTTCTATCATGCCGGGTCAGCGCAGTACAGGGAAACAGACGGGCCTGGTAGTGTACCGTGGGATGGTAACTTTGGCCGCCACGCCGAGAAAGAGAGCCGTTTTGGATATGCGCTTTCCATAATCTTGGCCATTATATCATCACTCAGGCCCCACCGACTTTGGAAAATCCGGAGGATTACTTCACTCAGCGAGGTATAAACTTGTTGGCGGCGTTGATCGGTGATTAGAAATAGTTTATCAATGAAAGAAAACATGCGCCCGATGTTCGTGGTATCAGTGGAAACAACGCAGACTTCGAACGCAGCAGGATCATTCGTCTCCATAGTAGAGAGAACCTTCCTGAAGCACGCAGACCAAGTATCGTATTTGGCGAAGTTAAGATCATGCGCAGTAGTTGATTTATAAATAAAGATGCGTTCAGCTGTGTGCAAGTTGGGTCGTCGGGCGATCCTGCCATAGTTCTTCTTCAGTGACTCGTGGCCGGAGATATTTTCAAAGACCTTGTCGGGGTTTGTGTTGCGTCTGGACTTCATGTTTTTGTTACCGTCATAACTAAGCAGTGGGTTTGGCGAAGCCTTACGTCAACTCTGAAATTCTTTGCTTTCCATATAGCCAATCTTCGGCTATTATATTGCTGAAAGGGCCGTCCCCCGCCATCGGGAGAACGGTCATTCTGTCGAGGCAGGTCTTCCAAATCAATACCTGTTCTTGAATAGGGAAAGTTGGGAAGCAATTCTTCTGAAGATGCTGCCATGGAGGCGAGTATTGAGCATCAGGCTCTGTCGTGCCAGTCAAGTCAAATGAATTCAAATTGAAATAACGCTACCCTCCGCCTCGTACTAATTAATGACTTGAATGATTTTCAGGGGCTGTAGAGGCCGCTCTCCTAGTCATTCTACTCTTAAGGTCAGAGATGATCCTGGTATGTAGACGTCTGAATTAAATAATCTCAGGACTTGAATAGGATTCGAGAAAAGAAACCTCACAGGTGTAATCTCAGAGCAGCCGTGGTAAACCTCCAGGCTGACAGAGGGGTTGTCGCGTTATTAAACAGGAGCCGAGCCGCCCCTGATCTGTGGGTCCAACCCGTGTCCCCGCTAACCACTCGGGTACGGCAAGCCATAGGGAGAAAGCCAAAATAACTATTTTTTTACCCTGGTTTACCGCTCTTACTCCCTATCTAAACTTCCATTTACTAGGTGGCCCCCAGGACCGATGGAAGCCTTAGTCTTTGTGGAGCAAACGACAGATTTAGAGTAGTATAGTGCCAATCAACATCCGGTTTTAAAACTATTTATTATCTCACTTGGGAACAGTTAATTACCTGGCTTGGAAATGGTCGATTATCTGGCTTGGAAATAGCTGATTATCTGTCAGAGCACCTTTGAGTGCCTGAGGCATACTATGCCACCTCGCTTGGCATCATCCACACCTCCATATAGAGGTTGTGCTAGCACTTTCCCTTCCTTCTAGATACTGAGTAGCTGGATATAGCGACCCAATATCCACTATCAACTTCTATTGGTCGACAACCGTTTTCCTGCTCTGTCATTATCTACCTGGTAGCTATATGACACTCGTGAAAACGGCTGTTTTTACCACTGAGCGAAAAGAGACATCTAGACATCAGCTTCTGCTGCTGGGTTGATTATATGCTCGATTTCCCGTCTGACACTATATTAATTATCCAGCTTTTTACTTAGCCTTTATATTCTAGTATTTTTAAGGATAGGTGTACTTCATTATTAATTTTAATGATAAAGTTCTAGTATCACCTATTATAGTATTTTATCTATAAATTGATAGCTGTAATAAGAATCTTCTTTAATTATTAATAAATCCCCTATATTTTACATATTCTTTTATCTATTAATTAGTTTATGAATAGGCTTTAGTTACTCGAGCTCAATTTAAGTTACAGTTTTACATTAGTTATTACTACTTTGCTAGATCAACTCGTCCGCGCTATAACCGACAGTAGAAGTATACGTACTTCCACTGGCCCTCCAGAGAACGGGAGTTGTATAAAGAGTAGGAAGCTAAGTATCAAAGCTCCAGGGAGCTTACCCTCAATCTGAATACCAAACTAGCCGCAGAGCTCACTGATCAAACCAGGGTTAGAGACCTTAGGGTTTTCCGAAGGGTTTCGTAACAAAATGTCTAATAGAAATATTATTCTATCCTAATTTAATTTCTTATTTGCTGATTTTAGGTTACTGATAATTATTTTTCCTTTTTTTTTAATTTATTTTGCTAATTCTCTGGCTACCATCTGAGCCTCCTCAGACCTAATAGAAAGCAAGGTAGTTTATCTTTCAACATGTAGGGTTAGTTGAATGCATCTTAAGTAGTAATTGACTTGCAGTCAATCAATCAAAGTTCCTATTAACCAAATTACAGCATACCGAATCTATCAAAACGGATCTATATATATAGGGCGCTAGAGTGACTGATCTGGTGATCAGTCAACTTGAACCTTTTGTTGGTCGAGTGGTCCTATACGAGCGCCTAGGAACCATTACACTTACAGGCTGTGAGCCAAGCCCTGTAGGCTTGGGGTATATTCCATTACAGTGTATATCTGATCACGTCAGACTACAAAACTGTAGTTATTGTAGTATATAGTAAATAGCAAAAGGAGAACCATGGCTAAATATATACTCCAAACTGCCAAGACGTCTGCCTATTTCCTGAGTCACCATCAATACAAAATTCTCTTGGCAGCTTTTTCAAGAACACCACCCAACACGCACACCCAGTCCCAACGCCAACTTCAAGTCTTCAACCTCTCAATACCGGATAAGCTATGGGACTAACGGGGCTCCCCCAGGAAATCATCCGCGACATCATCGACCGCATTTTCCCTCCCGCCTGGGATTGGAACGATCATCGTCGAAACATCGCCTGGTTGTTATCGCTCCGACTCATATCTCGTAGGTTTTTGGAATCACTCATCTCCGCTCACCTATTTACATCAATTATCTAGCTTCTTTTGATAGTGCCGTGATAGCCGGGTTCCTATCGATGATCAAGCAAAACCCGAACTTTGGGAGCCTGCCACTTGCATGTGCGCCCCCGACCCCATCTTGCTTGGCTATGTGCTGGCGACTACTGGGCGAACAGGCCACCTGTGATGGGGCGGGGAGTAGCTATCCGCTAATTGATACGCTGGTTCGGACGGTGGAAACTGTGATGGATCTACTGCGGGATAGTGATCAGGATTCTGATCGAGATATATCATACCAGGACTACCTGCACAGCATGGTAGAGACTGTAGTTGGCTTTGTTGGTGTGTACGCGATACTGGCACACCTGTCCCGCAAGGAGGCAGTGGAAGAAGGAGATTGGTTTGTGGAACAGGATTGTCTCCATAATGCCTTGGTTGTGGCAGCGGGGTTTGGTCGGATCGCGGATATGAAAGTATTCATTGAGGCGGGTGCGGATGTTAACTTTGATAAGGATCAGGGGTGGCTGGGGAGCCCATTTCATGCAGCTGCTATTGGGGGGCATGTTGACGTACTTCAGTTCCTTATTGATCAGGGGGTTGACCCCTGGTTGGGAGGGGCTGGGAATGCCGATACCGCGTTACATTATTCTGCTATAGCTGGCCAAGAGGCTGTCGTGAAGTTTCTTCTAGGTCTTGGGGTGGAGGCAGATCCTTGTAATAATGACGGGGAAACTCCTCTTCTTTATGCAGCAGGGGCAGGGCGAGAAAGTATTACCCGAATGCTTCTGCAGCAAAAGACGGACGTGAATCACAAAGGTGGCGATGGCAGGGCAATATTGCTCTATGCTGTACGAAGACAGCATAAGAACATCGTGAGGTTGCTTCTAGAGAGGGATGATATCGATCTACAGTGCACAGACCCTAGCGAGTTGGACGCGAGCCCGTTGGCATTGGCGGCAGCATTGGGGGATGAAAGTATCGTGACCTTACTTCTAAGCCACCCTGGGGTCAATATCCACTTAAGGGATTCCAGCAACCAAACTATCCTCAAGCATGCTGTAGCCGGGGGAAATGTGAACATCGTGAGGACCATACTCTATCTACCCAACATGGACGTGAACGCTCGGGGGGAAGATGGCTCGACTCCGCTCATGTGGGCGGTACAGGGGTGCAATGAGCCGATTGTACGATTGCTCTTGGCACAGGACGGCGTTGACGTGAACGCAGTCACCCAGACTGGCTCGACAGCCTTGTTACGAGCAGTCAGCCAGCAGTGTTCTGCGGTCGTTAGTGCTCTCTTGGATCACAGGGGTATTGATGTTAATCATGTTTACACAGAAACAGAGAACAGGGAGCAAGCACCAATACTCGGGCTCGTTGCAGGCGTGGACATGGTGGAAATGGTCAAGGCCCTCCTGGGACACCCAGATATCAACCCCAGCGTAAGGGACAGATGGGGCAGAGCCCCATTAAGCATAGCTGCAGTTTGGAACAGCCTCTCCACCATCCAGCTGCTTTTAGCACGGGATGACGTGGATGTGAATGCGACAGATGCCTCAGGTTATACAGCACTGATGCACGCGGCCGAAGGCGGAAATGTCGCAGCGCTAAAGGCCCTGTTGGAGCATCCTGGAATCCAGGTTGGGATGAAAAATAATAGCAACGAAACAGCATTGGAGCTGGCCACTAAGAAGGGATGTCTGGAGACTGTCCAGTCACTCCTAGAACCGAACCGAGGGTTCATCAAGGGAGTCTTTGAGGCTAGCTTTACTGTGGCTCGAAATGAGGGACACAAGGTGTTGCAGGTTTACTTGCAAAGTCAGCTAACGTCTTTTCAGTCTCTCTGATGAAGTATTACATTGTAATCCTGATTCTTATCTGGCTGGACCTGTCTCGCCCATTGTGGTTTGTTGAACTAGCTCTTCTGTCAAAGATGGCATTGTGTGTTACTGTGAGCAGCCTAATATCATGTCTAGAGCTCTAGGAATGGTATATGCATGCAAATATGATCTGAATGAATCTGTTTAATATTATAGTGGTTGAACCTCATGCTCTAAAATCAGTTGGCCTAAGAACTGACCCTCTCTATTGATTGATAATGGGAAGGAGGAACAAAAATCCTAATTCATTCTATAAGGATAAGTTTTGTTTTTCTAGTCTTGTTAATGTGATAGGTTGTATACAATATTAAAATACTAGGAAAGCCCTTGAATGCTATAAGCCCTACTACGCTTGTAATCAGAGGGGTTGCTTTACAGGTCTAAACTACAAGTGGTGGCGCCCCCGGAGGCCCGCCGTTACTGCTGCCCAGGTGTAAGGATATCCTGGTTGTCGGGCGGATAACCCGTCGACTAGACAAGGATTCGAATGCAATTCTCTTACAGGGATACATTGCAATGGGACAAGGAGTATGTCTTTGTCTGATTGAGATATTTCTGGATACAAGGGGTGTAGGAATACAAAACACAAGACTGATTCTTAGGAATCAGAAAGATCAAAGAGATGAAAGGTCCACAGTGCTTCCCTTTATGTCCGATAATGTTTTCCGTATCCCACATGTTTGATCATCAATTCCCCCGCGAATTGGCGGGGTAGTTGGATACGAATGTGAGCTATCCAAAAGATATGGGCGAGCTTCTGTGCTCTTCCAAGCAGATGGCCGAGAGCGGTCCGCAACCGGCTTTCTCCAGGATTCTTTTGTGGAATCCCATGACATTATCTCTATTACTATCTTTATTATTATTATCATCATCATCTTCACCTCTAATATTTAAGTTATCAGCATTAGAATCCTTACTCTTATCCTAATTAAAATTATTTTAAAGAAAGAAATAAATTAGCTATAATTAATAGAGAGAGAGAAGAGAGATATAAATAAAAGTAGATTTAAGATTTGAGAAGACTATCTTAACTAGCTAGGAGATATAATTATTATCTATAGAAAGACTGTATATAGTAAATTTTATATTAATAATTAATATAAAATAGAATAAGTCAGCATAAGTAATTTATAAATAAATAATATTTAATTAAATTGTTAATAAGATAGGCTACTATAATTTATTACTATTAAAATTAAATTAAGAAGTATTGTAATAGGAAGCCGAAAGTGCTCTATTCATCCCTATCAGAGCGCTCTAGACATTGGCCATGGGATTGGACAACTGCTACACGCCATATCGACATCATAGAGATATCGAGTCATTTCCAAGAGGTTCCAGACATGACGTCGGATCGACGTCGAATAGCTATGGGGATGACGGACATAAAAGGATATGGAAGCCCCGTGCATGCTAGGAGAAATCCCGCTGATTCTTGCAGAATCAGTCTCTGTATTTAATAGATGAAAAGCTTTAAGCATCCAAGCTCTCTGATTAGCCTATTCAAAATAGCTTATCCATCCTAACTCGTACCAACGTCCTCCCCGTTGTAGATTCGCATCTGACTCCTTGCCTGGTCGACGGTTCGTCTGCCCAGCAACTAGACATCTCTGACAGCAATATAGTGAAATAAATAACGAAAAATCTTTTAAAAACAAAATGTAGGAAAAAACCTAACCTCCGGTGCTCTCTTCTACTGCTTCTGCTGCTTCTTTCTCCTTTTTCCCTTTTTCTCTGTCACTGTATCGTCGCGAGCTCGTTTCAAGATGGCCTCATCCTGAGCTAGAATCACCCTATCTGCGCCCTTCCCTTGCTGTGAAAACACCGATTCATCCGTTACTGCTGGAGTGGAAGAGATCAAAGACACAGTATGACCGGTGTCAAAATTGGGATTCTCCCAACTCCTTTCAATTCCTAGAGCAGTATCAACAGATGCTCTATTGATGTTCGTCTTCTTCCTGAGAGCCAGCAATTGGGCCATCTTCACAGCATTCTTGATCTGCCGTCCATTTAGTTCGTGCACACCAAGCTGGGTTAGGTCTTCCTCTGTCAATTCGTGATGCGGCGCAGAAGACCACAGTAGGTTCAACCATACCTAGCAGCAAGATAGCGCATCAAGCTCGTGGTATTGAAGCATAAGATGAATTCTAGAGCAGAAGGCGTCATCTATATTCTTTGAACAATTAGTAGTCATGAGCAAGATGCCTTGGTAGTACTCTAGGCATCATAGGAAGACTGACACAATACAATTTCATTGGAGGTCATGGGTAGACCGAGCTTCAAGGAAAATATCACATTCATCCAGTAGTAGGATAGCATTCCAGCGGGCAACTAGCTTCATAACTTTATTCAACTCCTTCTCAATTTCTGAAGCAGATGAGCCCAGATCACCAGAGCCAACTATGTATAACAGAACACAAAGGTGCTCTGCAGCTGCTTCTACTGTAAGTGTTTTTCCTATCCCTGGCAGGCCTGAGAACAGCACTAGAATCCCCTGGCTCTTGCCATAAACAAAGTCCTTGAACTCAAGTGGGTAGTCCTTTTGCGACTCAATAATGGCCAAGATAAGTTCCTTCCTCTCTAGGTGTAGCACCACCTGCCCGAACGCGTTTGCTTTCCACTTGACTGGGGTGATGGAATCTACAGCAAAATCAAGCCATAACTTTGCCTTGAGGAAATAACCTGGGACACAAGCCCAACAGAGCATTTGATGGTACAGTATCAGCTGAACCAAATCCTCATTTATGGTGGCGTCTTTATTCAGCATCTCAAGGTCTCTCGTGTTCCAATTCCAGACTGTCCACATCTGATATGGGGAGTACTGGTTGAAGGCTCCAGTATCAATGATAATTCATCCAGACACATATACTCTTCACTCCATTTCGCCTTGGCCCCACATCACAGCAAAGTCTGAGTATCTAATAGGGCTTGCGTTACTTATATATTACCGTCTAGCCAAGACGATAGTACATGGGAGGATGACTCGCTCCTTGTAGTTATACTCAGCAAGTGCCTCAAACTTCTTTCCTCATTCAATGAGAAGATCTTTTACCTGCTTTTGGTGCTTGTAATAGTGCAATGGAAAGACTGGAAGTGCATCTATTTACATTATCCCAGTGAACTTGTTCACAGACAACATCTGGCTTCCCCAGCCAAATCTGGTGCCATCCCAGTCAACACACTCTCCCATAATATCCAAAGATGGCGGCGACCACATTCCGCTGTATTCTGCTGAGCATACTTCGTATGCTGCTAGTAAACCATTCTGATTGGATACCACATCTAGCCCAGGTTCAAACATGACCCACAAATACTCCCATGTTATAACTCCATTGTTGATATAATCCTCGTATGCCTTTTTCTCGTCATCAAGCTCTTATGCAAGAGTTTTATAAAGAAGATCAATATATTCTCTGGAGGTTACTTCAAGATCTTTGCACCGTTGCAACTTCTCTAAGTTCGGCCATCGATGCACAAAAGGTTTAAATAGCAGGTAGAAGACAAGCCTCCTTACATTACACGTTACTCCAGGATACCCTTTGAGCACCTCGTCAGCGAGGATACTCTGTAAACGCTCGCTTTAGATAATAATAGAATAGGCTTCGAATATCCTTCGGGAGTCTTTGCTCTTCACGTTCCGCACGATCACTGCGAACTTGGCTGTCTCTCCGTTCTCAGCAGATTTGTCGGTAGCTGCAGGGCATTCCGATAGCCAATTACTGCTGTCTTCGGGGTCACGGTAGATGTTCTTGACTGCACATACGGAGCCATACTGTGCCCCTGCCAAGGTTTCACAACTGGCAGCCATTTGGGAGTTCTTCTTTTCTTTCCCCATCGTTTCCTGGGTTCGGGTATTCAGGGTGGGTGTTTTGTTCGTTAAGCACTGACATGAAGTCCCAAGATATGGCGAGAAGATAAGTCTATTCTTCGGCGAAAGTAATGATGGCAGCCCACTACTAATTCCCGGCTTAGTTGCTTTCTACAAGATTGAGTGACGTGTCATAAGTCCACCCGGAGCTCCTCGGAAATATCCTTGGATCTGAGGAGCAGGGGTCATAGCGCGATATGTCAGTTCATTTTGAAGAGGCTTATATGTGGCCAAGTGTAATTGGCGCGTGTTGTTAGGCATCTTTTCGCAGCCGCGACCGCGAAGCAGACAATAAATGCCAATTTATCACCAGCAGAGCAGGCGAGTATGGCGGACTGAATCTCTCAAAACGGAATTTATTAGTCATGGTAAAATTCTCACAAAAACCACCAGTATTTCCACTATTCACACCAACCCCATCGCAGTCACATATTCCTTTCAGCTCCAGATGATACAGCAGAGAATCAATGGTTGGGAAGCATATTCACCTAAACAACGGCAACGATTCCCTCAAAGCGAAAGAGAGAATTGACCTCAATATCACAAAGACGTCTTCTCAAGTGTAGTGAATAGATGTGGGTTTGGTGAATAGCTGCAATCAGAGAGCTTCTTGTGATTTTTGGCGACCCAACAGGTTTGGTCGTTTTTGTATGTAATGAACTCGCAGTCGGACTTCGTCGCACAGGCTTGCATGCAGTCAAGAATAGTATCTTTTCTCCCAATTTTTTCAGCGTCTGAAAGGCAGGTGTCTTGCCATACTGTCAGTGAGGGAAGAGCCAAAAAAAAAACCTTGAAAGGGACTTACTTTTCTGACAGTACAACTTCCAAAAGTGCTGATTAGTTGCAATAGTTTTCCCATCATTTTCCTGGCCTGGGCAAGGCTTAGTAATTCAGTTTGAGTATCTCCATTGGAACACGCTCACACTTAAGAGCAGTTTTGACGGCGTTGCGGATTGCCGTAAGATCACTCTGAAGCTGATCTTTGTTCGCGGTGCATGAGACCAGATTCATCTTCAAAGTGCCTCGTTCCAATTCGATGATGTTTTTCTGCTCGTTACAGATTTTGCTGTCATCTCCACATTGCTTGACAGCGTCTTCCACTAATCGATCACACCCGCGTGGGGTTGTTCCCGGGTCTGCTTTTGGCCCGGTCTCTCGGATCACAAGCCAGCCATGTGCTGATGCGTCGGTTTTTGACTCAGCGTGATCAGCAAATGGACTGAGGTAACACCAGTTACTCTTGTGCCACGCGCTAGCTGCACAGTTGGGATCCATGTGGCAGCGTCGTGCGCAGTCTCGAGCATTTATGGCCTCTTTGGTGGGTGTGCCATACGGCTCGAACCACGATGTACAGTTATACTCATATTCAATGCCTTCAAACTCCTCCTTGGCCCCTGTCTGGCCAGTGCAACACTTGTCATAGTTGGCAACACCGGTGCCACTTGAGTGGGACAGGCACTGGGCAGCAGACCGCAACGGCAATGATAAGAGGTAAACCAGAAGAAGCAGGTGCGTGGCCATTTGTAATACGGGATAATGTTGTCAAAGGATATCTAATATCGGGTAGAAGTAATCAAGAATAAGGAATGGTAGATAAATTTCCATTATATACTCGCTTTGAGTAGATATCTTGATGTTGTCGCTCTCCCGTAGTGTTCACAGAAGCTCTATCATGATATCACAGTAGTATTCCCTGTAGCAAGCGCTGGCCTGGACACTACTTTCCTGATGCAGACATGATATCAATGTTACACACAGTGGTGACGACAAGACATTCCCGGCAGTGCTATGTTACACAAGCTCAAGACCTATGTCACACCAGTGCATCGCGCAGCTTCATTCCCATGGTAACCAATAGAATACCATATTGGAGGGTCAAAAAGGGCTAGGTTGCCCTTTAGTCCTCCTTTGTCATACTATGTGAGAAGCAAAAGGCCAGAGTCTTGACGTGTTTTGAGATCAAGAAGACAAGCCAAGCAGTCATTAACTGACGTCTCAAAACACGTCAAGACTCTGGCCTTTTGCTTCTCACATAGTATGACATAGGTGAATCGTAGACACGTCAGTATACTACATCTCTTCTTGATTGTACTTCCAGTAGTCTGGTCTATAAAAGGCCAGAGGGTTTGTCTTAGCCCTTAACTCCACCATGCTTTGAACTGTTTTGAATTGAGGCTCGGTCAAGTACACAGTAGAGCTTCGTATATGTGACGGAATTTATTCCGTATGTAATCGGACTGATTTCCGATCAATCCGGTATTCATCTTGTATGTAAACCATCATATTCTCGAACAAACAACGAATCTTCCTCTAAATCACAAGAGGTTATGGGCCCGGGCGCAACCTCTGATATCTCTAGTCACTCAGCCTCTGAAATATATCTACTCTGCACCAAGGCCTCCACATTGTTATCTACTGAAGCCCCACCATGCATTCCCCATTCAGCTCATCCTCAACCTCGTCCTCCGACAGGGTAGTGGGCATCGAGCCACTTCCGGGAAGTAGTAATTATGCCTTCGGAAAATGGATTATGACTTCCTACTTGACCGCAACTTGTGATTGTCAATTTAAGTAGCGTATTTCCCGGGTCGAGCGGGCCACCTCCACTCCGATCCCACCTCTAGGTGAAATTCTATAATCTATACCAACAAAACTATAGCAATCCTATTCAAAAACTAATCCCTAGGTATATTAGGAAATCTGTCCCTAGTATGTTCCCGAATATACCCTGCGCACGAAGGTGAACCCTTCCTCTCACTTCGTTTCAGGGCACGACGGGTTTGACAGTAAAGTACATCATCAACTTATACTGAATTAATACATTATCGATGGTGAAGCCTTAAGAATGGGGTTATGAAAACATCCGATCGATGGCACTCTGTAAAATCACTTGTACCAAATTTGTATTAGGCAGACCCCAGCTGGCGCTTTGGTGATCGAATAGCCTTTACCATACGCAATACAGAGGCCATTATTTCCGTGAAACTCCCCCTGTGAGGCTTTCAGGCCCCTGCACCACTCAGAGCACTGCACCATTGTGGCGGTGGTGGTCCGGCCTGCCTCCTGCCGGGGAGTTGTGGGCCCTGTTTAGGGAATCATAATTAGCTCAAAACCTCACCTAGTTCAGGTTTGATGGATTGTTCGTACTGCGACCATGGTACAGATCAATACCTGTCTGTCTCCGCCCGCTCTGTATTATGTACGACGTCCTACCATACTTCTTCCTGGCTAAATCCGAGTTACCTGTAAGAAGATCAGCGACCCGACCGCGGCTCTTTTTTAATATCAACACTTACACTGCCGATTTCCTGGGGTGAGCCCACCAGGAGCTCGGGCAGGAGCCGGGGCAGGAGCGGGAGCAGGAGCAGGGGCAGGAGCAGGGGCAGGAGCAGGGGCAGGAGCAGGAGCGGGAGCAGGAGCAGGAGCGGGAGCAGGAGCAGGAGCAGGAGCAGGAGCAGGAGCCGGGGCAGGAGCGGGAGCAGGAGCAGGGGCAGGAGCAGGGGCAGGAGCAGGGGCAGGAGCAGGAGCAGGAGCAGGTTGCTGAGGAGGGGGCTGCTGAGGTGCCGCAACGGGATTCATTAATATAACGCCGTCAACCTCGTCTGGGTCAAGCTGGTCATTCGGGTCTGTGAATTCCCAGCAAGACCCGCCCACTCCGCTCCCCGTCTGCCAGGCTATCGCCACGCAGGAATTCCCATTTTGGGTGCATTCCTCAGCACACTGTTCTGGCGACATTAAAGCGGATCCGATTAGGTTAGGGCTAGACATGTATAAGGCCTTGCAAGCTATGGTGTACTGCCTCCCTCCGATCTGAACCGGCTGCCCGTTGTATGCCGGGCACAGAGAGTCATAATCGGTAAAAGGCGGGTGGTTAGTTGTGACTGCCCGGTGAAATAGCATCAGCCACAAGGCTAAGTACAACCCCTTGACGTACATTGTTTCTCGTGGTGGTCGTGCAGCTGTGGGTAAAGTGGAACGAGATTTGATATCAGGCAGAGATAATGATCACGAGGAGAGGATTTGGAATATGGACAGTCCAGATTCAGTTGTTCTGTTACTTATATTCTTTGTTATTTATCGAAATGTAAATGCTACTGCAATGGAGATCATTTCATGATTCATCGACATCGGATAGGATTGCCATAGTTGCATTCCACGATATTCCGAGGGACGAATCAGACTGCTTGCGGATACGTCAACTACCTTCGAGGTATCTGGAGTAGCATCGAGCGCTAAAGAAACAAGGTAGTTGAGTAATGTAACGGCCTTTATGCCTCAGCACTCTGCGGGTGCTTTGGGTTCAACGAGTCGGGGGTTCCTTCCTAATGGTACGCTGCAATGTTATCCTTCACCCTTGGATCACATCCTCTGACATCCATATAGTACAACTACCTCTATCCGAGGGTTTAAATGGCGGATTACCGAAGGTATCTTCGATACGATGGATGATGCATTATGAACTAGCCACTGTAACCATGGCTAGTATGGCTCAGATGCTTGCGGAACATAGTGGGATCTGGACGTGACCCAGCCGAGCCAGGCAAAGCCCTTCTCCCTCCTAGAGGAGTGGATATGCCGGTATTGGAGCTTAATATC
This sequence comes from Aspergillus haitiensis, assembly GCA_027569155.1. NCBI lineage: Eukaryota > Fungi > Ascomycota > Eurotiomycetes > Eurotiales > Aspergillaceae > Aspergillus > Aspergillus haitiensis. The sequence goes on from JAPDEO010000034.1 coordinate 353,871, forward strand.
TAAACCCCGACGTTTCGTCTCTTTGTAGGATGTCATGAATCATACATAGTAGGTGAGGTGTCACCTCTACTGTCACAGAGATTAAAGATAAAATCACGCAGGGGCCGCACTGGAGTGCATAAATTGGACGAAGAATATCAAGGCTAAGACTGCGTGTCTACCAACTATACCCTCCTCTCCCATAACAGCCAAAAGCTTTATCGCTGCGCTATCACTACCATGGCCAGGTGGAAGTCGAATTTGACCTGGGTTGCTCTGCTCTCCGTCGCCCAAGCGCAGCAGCAGATTCTGGGTCAAGCACGTCGCCTGACCGTGGATGACATCTTTCCTTCCACCAATCCTAATACTCATCAGGTCAAATGTTGTCCGCAAGGGACCCAGTTTGATGGAACCTCTTGTTCCTTCGGCATACCAACCTGCAGCGACCCTAACACCTACGTTTCCAATGGAGCCTGCGTCTCCAAGACCGGGCCGACATGCCCTAAAGGGGTTTGGAACGCGACCGCGAAAGTGTGCGTTTCTGCAGATGAACCATCCTGCATGTATCCCAACCGCCGTGAAGGCGCAGTCTGCGTCACTGAAAAGGGTCCCGAGTGTGGTGATGGGTTTATACTTGACGGACAAATTTGCAAGTCTCAAACCCCGCCCAGCTGCTTAATTGGCTCCCCGAAGGGTGATAGCTGTGTCGACCCTGTTCCGCCTCAGTGCCCCGCTGGGTCTCACCCCAGTGGTCCCTCTTGTGTTAAGGATGGAGACCCAGAATGCAGACTGGACCAGGTGTATGATTCCAAGATCCGTCGCTGTGTCTCAATCCACGACCCCCAATGCTATGGCACGGATATCTTACAAAATAACAAGTGCGTGTCGCCCGACGGCCCCATGTGTGCCAATCCGGAGACCCAATATGACTCAGCAAGCGGGCGCTGTGCTGGGCTTCAGGAGCCCCAATGTCTCGAGAATTTCCGCCGTGTGGGAGATCGCTGCGAAAGCTACAGTGCGCCGGTTTGTGCTGACGGGAAGGAGCTCTCTGTGGATCCGGCATCGAAGACGGCCCGTTGTTGTCCTCAGAATATGCGTTGGGATGGACAGCACTGTATTATTAAGCAGAACCCTGACGGCAGTTGCCCCGATGGCACCTCATTGGCCGGTAACCAGTGCAGGAAACCCGGGAATCCTCGACCAACCTGCCCCGACGATGCCCCCCTCAGCGCGGACGGCACAAAGTGTGTCCGCACGGAGCAGGCAACATGCGACGATGGGCTTATATTAGATGGGACGGTGTGCCGGAGCGTCCAGGATCCCATCTGTCGTCCGCGATACAATCTCGATCGGGACACTCACCGGTGTGTGAGAGAGCGGCCGCCAGCGTGCACGGATTCCGACACGCACCTGGTGCATGACCAGTGTGTGTCGACCTCGAACCCAGCCTGTGGACACCCATTTAGCTGGGACGGTTCCAACTGCGTTTCACCGGATGCGCCGGCCTGCGATGACCCCTCGAACAACTTCGACGGCAATGACTGTATCACCGACGAGACCCCCAGTTGCGACCGAGGGATCCTCGTCAATGGAACGTGCCTCGCCCAGGGCACCCCACAATGCGCGCCTCGGACCACGCCGCAGAATGGCAAATGCTTGGTGGCTGACCGCCCCAAGTGCAAAGAAGGCACCTTTAACGGCCAAGTCTGCGTGTTGGACTATGAGCCCCTGTGCGGTCCAAGACAGATCAAGTCCCCCGAGGGCACCTGCGTCTCGACCCGAACGCCGGAATGCAAAGGAGACTACGCATGGCAGGGCGACAAGTGCGTCCGCAAGGACTCGGAGCCTTGCGGGCCGGGTTTCACTGCGGAGAACGGCGAGTGCGTCTCACACACCGATCGACCCACTTGCCCCCAGGGCACCAGTCTTCAAGGCGATAGCTGTATCGGTGCAGTACCAAGGTGTGACCACGGCCACTTTGAGAAGGGATATTGTGTTACCGAAAGTATCCCCGAGTGTGGCAATGGTCAGGAGTTCAAGGAAGGGCAGTGTGTCACAAGTACACCCCCGACCTGTGCGGGCAACCAAATATATGATGCGAACCTCGATACCTGTGTTGATGTCGCCGGTCCCCAGTGTCCACAAGGCCAGCATGCGCATAATGGCAAGTGTATCCTGTCTTCTTGCGTGGACTACGCGTTCTGCCCCCCTGTGAGTGATGTGGCGCAGGCTCTTTGAGGAGGGTCTTTAGCTGGCCGACATGTTCTGTTCTGTTCACCCGGATATAACGCACCCGCTTATTGACTCATTTTGCTATACCAATGACTGCCTTTTAGGCAAGCCTGTTCTTCAGTACAATAGTATCACCATTGATTAATAATAAACATAATAGTTAAAATTATAATTAGATAGTGTGATAGAACTCATGAGATAGCCAGGGAGTGGCGCTTAGGGACCTGTCAAATGGTCCCAAGGCTCCCACTCCCCTACTCAATTCTGTCTAACAAACTGCTTCCCTTCCTATAGACAGTTAGGGGCTTATATGCCAATCCTTTAGCTGACTATAGGATCCTTTCCCTATTAAATATTTAAATAATCTCTTAATACTATATTTATTCTTAATAAATGTCTATACTACTAGTCCTATATTATTTAATATTAATATTAATACAGCTGTCATCTTAATATTACTTATTTATAACTACTAATTTATTCTAGTACTTATTTAGCTTTAGTAATTATATTCTTCTCTATTTAAATTAAATACTATTCTAGTATTTATATAGGACTTTTAGCTATATTAAATAGTTTTAAAGATAATTATTTATCTATTTATTTTTTTTATATTATTTATTATAGTTATTATAATATAATAATAACCTTAACTTTATAATATCTCCTTTAGCTAATTATTAAAGTATATTTCTTACTAATATATTTATATATTATAAAGTATTATTTCTTTATCTCTTAGATAATTATTTAATTTTTTATCTATATTTTTTACTTCTTACTTATTATTCTTCTCTATTTTAATATTCTTTTTCTCTTTCTCTTTCTCCTTATCTTCTTTATTCTTTTTATTCTTAATATCCTCTATAATAATTATAACTTATTTAGATAGCTCTAATTTAAATATTACTAGAAATCTGTCGGAATGACGAAATATCGGGTAGATATCGCCAAGGCGAATGACGCTGGAATCCTAAGCGAAGCCATCCCGATTCCATCCCGAATATGATATATCGACACCTCAATGTGATGGTGCAATCCTTTGACTCCAAAACACGGGATAATGAGATGAAATACAGGACATTCATTATCTGAATATGGCAATGTAGCTTTATACTAGTATAGGATAGCTTCATGAAGCTTTGTGTACTTAAGTGAGCTCTAAGATAGGTAGTTTAGGAGAATAAGACCTTTAATATTATAATTTTAAAATATCTAGATTTAGCTGTAGAAAAGTACTGCTCTATTTAACAGTTATAAGCCTGATTAGCTATATAAATTGCTAAATATTTCTCAGCTATTTATACCTTCTCTAGTATATATGGAAAAGCCTTTTCTAAAATATCTTAGTATTGATATAGTATTAAAACACCTTTAAATCTATTGTGAATATAATATATTGATATTCTATAGAAACTAATAATGGAATCTACTGCCATGAAGGTCTAAATTATACTCTTAGAGTAAGGTGACTGGTAGATGTGGTTTAATAATGTGGTAACTCTTATAAAGATGAGAGATATATAGGAGTATATTAATCTAGATATTAAAATAAATAAATTATTAGTAGCTTCTAAATATCCAATAATCCTAAATAACATATCTAGAGAATAAGGAAAGGACTAATAAAGTTTATATATCTATTAGAAGAAAGAGTATTAAGAATACTAATAAGGAATTACTGATATATTATAAATAATTTAGATAATAGTTAATAAGACATTATACTACTATATTATTAATAAAATAATCTATAAAAGTCTATAGTCACTTAAGGAGTAGATGGCTCTATTAATAGAATAATAAGAAAGGATTATATAGAGGAAATATAATATAGTAAAGATGATACTAATAAAGAATTAAAATATACTTAAATGGGTGATGGCCTTCAAAGCTACTTATTATAAAGAAGTAGATTAGAGAATCCTAGAGGTTAGTAAATAAAATACTGTATAAAATTTTCTATTAATAGTTAGTTAATACACCCCAGCATGGGCAGACACCTATATTAATCTCCTATAGAGAGATAAAGATATAATATTATTAAAACTGACAGTCCTCTTTAGAGGATATATTAATAATATATTAATAATAAATAAAGGACACTACTTCAAGTCTATATATACTATATTTAAAGGAATATTAAACAATCTGAAGGAGAATAGTAAGAAAACTATTAAGGATTTTAATAAAGAATCTAATAATAATAAAAATAATAATTATCTATATATATGTGGAATAAAATACTAGTTAAAGAATTATTATTATCTAAATAGCTCCAGGAGGCCTAAGATATAGGAGCTATAGCTAGATATTAAAGTAAAAATTAAAAGAATAATAAAGAATAACTTATCTTTTAGAAGAAAGCTTCAAAGCATGCTAAATAAAAATAAAAATAAAAAAGATAATATTATTATAGTAATTACTAATAAATTACTACTAATTTATACAGGATTCATACTAAAGATAGTATATAAACTCTAAGATAGCTTTATACTAGATTTAGGAGTAATAATCTATATTTATAATAATATATCTTATTTCATTAATTATATCCTGAATAGTAATTAATTAAATATACTAGTAAGTAAAGAGACACTCAATATATAAGGTACTAGAATGATAGTAATATAATCAAACTGTAGAATACTAAATCTAAAAATAATTCTATAGAATGTGGCATACATGCTAGGATTCTATATAAACTTAATATTGCTATATAAGTTGAAAGAAGCTGGACTCAGTATAGATTTTGATAATAATATAATCTAAAAGAATAGATAAAAAGTCTTTAAACTGAAGAAAATATATTAATTATAGATAATTAAATATATATTAAATTGACTATAATAGAAGGAAGTATTTATAACTAAATAAGTTGAAAGGAAGTCAATAAAGCCACTATAACTAGTAGGAGATATAAAGTAATGATATAAATAACTAGAATATACTAACTATAAAGTATTAAAATATCTATTTAAAGTTATTAAAGATATAGCAATTATCAATTAGGATAATCTTAAAATCTCTAAGAATTATAAAATATATAAGCTGTCAAATATAATCATCTAATCATCTTAGAGAATAAAAATGAAGGTAAAGACTCTATTTAAAAGGGTTTATTTCAATCTAATCTATATATAGGCTGGATATAATAGAGATAGATAGATTATCTATTTCTATAATAAATATAGCTAGATATAATTTATCTATATATCAGCTATAAAAAGCATACTAATCTATATAGTTAAAGACTTTACTAATATAGTTAAAAACTAATGGAATCACATGATTAAAGTATTTAAATCTGATAGAGAATAAATATTAAGAAATAAATAAAAATAGCTGATTTATAAGAGAGGCATCTTTTATTATTAATCTATCTATAAAACATTTAGTTAGAATGGCCCTGCAGAGTAATCCAGTAATGTAATTCTAATAAGGATGTAATATTTCCTATATAAAGTAAAGCTTCTGTAGAATATATAGCTATATATAGTAAAATGGGCTGCTTATTTATTAAACTAAACTCTAATAAAGGCTCTAGAGTGGAAGACCCTATATAAATTAGTATATAGAATTAAGCTGAATCTAGCAAATATATATATATTTAGATGTTGGGCATATGTAAGGAATCTAGATATTAAAAAAGGGAATAAAATATTATTATAGGCACTAATTAGCTATCTAATAGGATATAAAGTATTAAATATATAGGAAATATAGATATTTAAGTAATAGAAAGTAAATAAATTAAGAGATATTACTTTTAATAAAGATCAGCTGTATAATCTAAAATAGCTATTTATTAAGGATTTAATTATAGCAGAATTACTAAAGTCTTATATACAGATAGTAATACCACCTATACCACTCTATTAAAGATAATAGTATGAAAATATTAATAAAGAGCCATTTAATAAATTAGAAAATGAAGATAAAGCTGAAGAGGGTGATCTAATATAATTCTTATAAAGTAAATCTCTAATGGAAGTCCTATAAATTAAAATGGAAATTAGAGTAATTATACTGCCAGCCTTATCTATACCTAGACCAATATTAATACTAGAGCTAATTAGAAGTAAGCATGTTAAAATTATAGAAGGAAGAGCTACTAGAAATTATTAATAAAATAACTTACTAAATCATTTACTACTTAATTTATTAAAAAATTCAATAGAGCAGGAAGGACCTGTAAAAGTCTTTTATAAGCTATCTTAAGAATAATATTAATTACTTAAAGGATGGGAAGAAATTAAGGATAAAATATTAGTAATATAAAGTTGAAATATAAGTATGCCAGCTATTGTAAGTTTAGAGAATAGAGATAAAGATAGAGATTTTATATTAGTATAATATAGTAAAGAGCTGTAATCCTATTAAAGATCTAGAAATAAAGTAGACACCTTAAATATTATATAAGGAAGATAAAATTATATAAAGTAAAATAATTCTAATTATATAGTATATTATATTAGAGAGCCTACAAAGCCTGTAGATATTCTAATAGTATTTAGTGTTAGTATAATACAGCAACCTTAATAGTAATAATATTATTAAGATAAGCTGCCAGTAGTATTAGAAATATAGAATACTATATTTAAATATCTGCTAAGGGATGAATTCATCTAAGTATGTATAATAGAAGTAAAGACTATTAAGGATAAAGAAACTTACTAGGAAGTTAATAAATTAGAAGTAAAAGAATTAAGAATACTACCTATTAAATAGGTATTTATATATAAATTTAATAAAGATGGATACTATATAAAGGTAAAAGCATGATTATATATATAAGGTGACCTCTAAGTATAAAGCTATATAAAAAAAAGAGCTGTAACTCTTATAATAAGAATATTTAGAATAATAATAGTACTAGCTGCTACATTCAGACTTAATATATTATAGAAAGATACTATAAACACATTTCTAAATACTCTAATAAATAAAAAGATATATTATCAAATCCCTGATAAATATAATAAGAAAGGAAAGATATAGCTATTTCTTAAAGTACTGTATAAATTATAAAGGTCCCCCTAATTCTAGTGGAAAGAGCTAGCCTTAATATTTAAAATATTTAGACTTAAATTAATTATAAAAAATAAATATCTCTTCTTCAACAACCATCTAATTATATTATTCTATATTAATAATATAATTATTCTTAACAAGCTAATAGAAGAGAGTTAAAATATAATTAATATCTTCAAGTAAGCTCTTAGTACTAGATATAAATTATAGAATATAGATAAAGTATCTTAATTCTTAAAGATTTATATTATATATAATTAATAAGCTAGAAAAATATGGCTTTATTAAGATTTATATATTAAAGCTATAGCAGCCCAATACCATCTTAATAACCTATTAAAATACCCTAGAATACTACTTAATCCCACTATAAAGCTTATATAGAATCTAGAAATAGCAATCACTAATAATATAAAATAATTTTAATAAAAAATAGGATTATTACTATATACTACTATTATCATACAATCTAATATTATATTCACCATTAGTAAATTAATAGAATATCTAATAAATTCATCTTCTATACACCTCTTAGAGATAGATTAAGTAATATCCTTTCTTTATTTAACTTAATTCTATATAATCTAATACTTACAGGAAATATTAATATATAATAACTTATTTCTTTATTCCAGTAATACATTATTTATAAATAATATTAATAGGAAGAGTTCTAAAGGGTATCTCTGCTAATTATATAAAGAATTAATAGATTAGTAAGTAAGTAAGTAGAAAATAGTAAGTACTTTAACTATTAAAGTTAAACTACTAGTAATATTTAAAGCTGTAAAATTAATATTTTAATAAAATTAATTATTTACTACTATATAATTTGATTCTAAGTATTATCTCTTCATCTAGTATGACAACTAATAAATTATCAATATCCTTATTAAGGAAGATTTAACTTTAAAAACTAATCTATAGTATATCAATATACAGCACCTTTAGCTTTAATAGGAAGTCTAAGTGGGATATATATAAATTAACTAGGTATTGATAAAAAAAATGGCTATTAATAGACTTATAAAGAATTTGGGATAGCTATAATATGAAGAGTTTATTAGAATGCTCAACCTCATCAATATCAGTAATAGAAAACTACTATTCAACTAGCTAACATGCATATTAGCCTTGCTGGAAGGATGTATTAAAATAATAAAATATTAGATAAATATTATCAAGATAAATGACACTGGAATCCTAAGTAAAGCCATCCTAATTCCATTCTAAATATAATACATCAACACCTCAACACAACAGCACAATCCTTTAACTCCAAAATATAGGATAATGAGATGAAACATGGGACATTCATTATCCAAATATGATAATGTAGCTTTATACTAGTATAGGATAGCTTTATGAAGCTTCATGTACTTAAGCAAGCTCTAGGATAGGTAGTTTAGGAGAATAAGGCCTTCAACATCACGATTTCAAAGCATCCAGATTTAGCTGTAGAAAAGCGCTGCTCCGTTCGACAAAATCCTATTTCTAATTTAAGTTAAGTAGTTAGTAATAGTAAGTCTATTCTAGATATAGAGACTTATACTATAGCTACTATTAATTAATCTAGAATTAAATTTTTAAAGCTAGAGATATTATATATTTATATTCTTAAGATTATCTATAATTATAATTAATATTTTTATCTAAATAGTACCCTTAATATCAAGTATTCTAAGAATTTAATCTAATAATTAAGTTTAATTCTTTAATATTAAGATATTATTATAGATACAGCTTATTAGATCTATTAAATAGATAATACTTTTATTAATTATATAATATAATCTAAATTTAGTAGTTATTCTCTATAAAGTAGTATCTATATAAATTATCTCTTTAATAAAAAAGTAAATAAATATATTCTTTATATAACTATTAATTTATTTATTTAGCTATTTATTTATAATTTATAAATTACTTTTCATTCTTTCTTTATACTTAACTAATTATTTATAGTAATATTATTACTTTTAATAATCTTTATAGTATCATTCTTAATCTCTAGATTACTATTTTAATATTTAAAATAGTATTAAATCCTCTCTCTAAGCCTATAAAGATTCCTACTACTACTAAATTAAATATAAATATAATTCTTAATATAGTTTCTATAACTTCTAATTTTATAAATATTAGATTAGTTTATTACACTCCTTACTTTAATTTTAATAATAATAAAATTTAGTAATCTATTTTATTAGTAATTTAGTTAGACTGTCATGGCTAGCTAGTAGTATATAAGATGAGATTCGGGCAGACTAGATATGGAGTCTGGTCAAAGTAGCCTTTTTAGCTCAATGGGGAGTACGGCGCCTGAACACATGCTCTTATAAGTTTGACCAGACTCCATGGGTCACACAGGTTCGAATCCAGCTGGAGTCAATTAAGGTGGTAGTTAATTGACAATGAAAAGGCTACTGGGAGTGGTAGTGACACCTAAACCTGAGGTGGATAAAAAAGGGGGTAGGAACTTGCGCTACTGGAAGATAACCTGTAGGAGTGGCTTACAGGCCCTGTGGGGCTTGTCCCTGTGGGGCTTGGTGTAATAGGAAGCCGAAAGTGCTCTATTCATCCATATCAGGGTGCTTGCTGAAAGCACTCTATTCATCCATATCAGAGCGCTCTAGACCTGGGCCATGGGAATCAGACAACTGTTATATGACATATTGACATCATGAAGGTATCAAGCCACCTCTGAAAAGTCTCAGGCATGACATCAGATCAATATCAAATAGCTAGCAAGTGAAGGACATAAAAGGATGTGGAAGCTTCATTTAAGTAAAGAAGGAATCTCTCTAATTCAGTAAGAATTAGTCTCTATATTTAAGAGATGAAAAGCTTTAAATATTTAAACTCTCTAATTAATCTATTTAAAATAACTTATTCATCTTTAATCTATATTAATACTATTCCCCATTGTAGATTTACATCTAATTCTTTATCTAGTTAATGGGATATCTGCCCAATAACTAGATATCTTTAATAATTTTAATTCTTTATTTTAGTTACTTAAGAAATTAAAATACCATTATCTAGAACTACTTTAGTAAAGAATATTATATTTTAATAGAATTACTTCTCATCTAAAAGGGCTTTAACTCTAAGCTCTATAGAATTAATTAAAATATTAGAATAGAAAATTAATTAAAGAGTTAAACTACTAAAAAAAATAATAAGTAAGAATCTTAATTAGTTTAAAACTCTTTATAATTTTAAATAAGAAAATAGAGCTAAATAAGAACCCTTTAATTTATAAAATAAATTAAAGCTGAAAAATCTATAATTTTATAAAGATCTTATACTAAAAAATATACATAACTTATCAGTAGATACTAATATCTAGAAGAGGTTTAAATAATTTAAGAAACTTTAATTTATCTTTTATAATTATTAAGAAAGTATTAATATAGATAAAGATAAGATTTAAATAGCTTTATTAAAGATAGAATTTAAATATTAAGTAAAATAATATTACTACCTATAAGAGAAGGAGTTAAATAAAAAATTAAAGATAGAATAATTATAAGATAGATTTAAGAAATAAATTATAAATCTTCTATAAAATAAGACTATATTAGCTTCTAATCTTATAAAGAAAATTAATTAAACTTACTAATTAATTAGCCAAACCTCTGATAATTTTACTACTTATTTTAAATTATTAAAAGATAATCTTACTTAAAAATCTAAATATAAATATATTTTAAGCTATTATGCTAAGTTGCTTTTAAAATTTAATAAATATATTAAAAAATATATAACTGACCTACTATAAATATAAAATAAAATAATTATTCTTACTATTTATTATTATAATCTCCTAATTTCTAGATATTCTAAGTAAAAGGATGAAAGTATAAGTAAAAAATTATTAAAAAGACTTTAATATATTTATAACTCCTTATACTAGAGGTATCATCATATTAAAAATAGAGAAAAATCTTAAAAGTAATATAAAGAATATTACTAATATAAGTATAAAGAAAAAATAAAGAGATATTAAAAGTTAAGTATTAAAAAAATAAAAAATAAGAAAAAAAATTAAAGCTTTTAAATAAAGATACCTTATTAGAATTTTATTAGAAGAGATGAGAATCCTTTAACTTATAATATTTATAAAAATAGAAATTATTTTATATAAAGATATTTCTAATAAGCATCTATTTAAGAAGTATATATAGAGAGATTAGTAATTAAAATAATTATTTAAAAATTATTTATTTAATAATTAAAAGATCTATCCTCTCTAGAAATACTCTCTAATTATTTTAATTCTAATTCTAATTATATTCACCTTCCTTCTAAGAAATTAATAAATTATAATAAATTAGAGTAGAAGTTTCTACTATTCTAGTTTATCTAATTATAAGGATAATATTAAGAGTATATATAAAGATTTATATCTAAAATAATATTAAAATATATATAGATCTAGATACTAGTGCTAAAGTAGATATAGTTAGCTAGAAATTTATAAAGAAATATTACTTCTAGTAAGTTAAGCTATCTATTCTAATTTTAAAAGTAGTAAATAAATTAAAAATTTATATTTATAATATATAAAATATTCTACTTATTTTAATTAATTTATAAGGGACTAGCTGTAATATTAAAAGATTTTATATTATAATTAAATAAAATTCTAATAAGAAAGGAAGTCTAATTTTATTATTAATTATAATTTTAAAAGATCTTTAAATTTATCTAGCCCTATAAAGAAATTAATAATAATTTAAAATAATCTTCTTTAAAGTATTACCTATTTAAAAATTTATAAAGAAATATTAAAATAAAGTATATATCTTTACTATAATAAGAATATTAAAAGATATATAGATTTTTAAAGAAGAGAAAAAAGCTAAATATAATTTAATATTTATCTTACTATTTAATAATATCCTAATTAAATTTATTAATTATTATAATATTTTTTTTATAGATTAAGTATAAAGCATCCCTACTTTAAAGAAAGTAAGATATTTAATAGAGTTAAAGAAAGAAATAATAATATCTTATAGATTAATTTATCTACTATTTTAGATTAAATTAAAGGCACTTTAAGAATATCTAGATATTAATTTTAAATATAAAAGAATTTAATTATTAAAGAATTTTATAGGAGTATCTATACTTTTTATCTTTAAAAAGAATAGTAATCTTCACCTTTATATTAATTATAGAGGCTTAAATAAAGTTATAGTTAAGAATTATTATTTATTACCCCTTATTTTAGAAATCCTAGATAAAATATTAAAATTTAAATACTTTACTAAGCTTAATTTAGTAGATATATACTATTAGATCTATATTTATAAAGGAGATAAATAAAAAATAGTATTTTATATATAATATAGCTACTTTAAATATATAATTATACTCTTTAATCTTATTAATACTTCTACTATTTTTTAAAATTATATTTATACTACTCTATATAATATATTAGATGATTTTTATATTATCTATCTAGATAATATCTTGATATATTTTAATAATAAGGAAACTTATAAAAATTATATTAAGGCTATATTAAAATAATTCTAGATAATCTAATTATATATTAAGCCTTTAAAGTATAAATTTTATAAAAATAAAATAGAATCTCTTAAATATATTATCTTCTATAAAGAGATTACTATAGATCTAAGTTAAATTAAAATTATAGTAAATTAGAAGAAGCTAGATATATATTATAATTTATAAATTTTTCTTAAATTCTATAACTTCTACTATTATTTTATTACTAATTATTTAAAAATTATATTATCTTTAACTAGTTTATTAAAAGATATAAAAAATAGAAGGAAGCTAGAATCTATAATTATAAGAGAAAAAGAAATAAAGATATTTTATATATTATTTAATACTTTTAAAATAATATCTCTACTACACTACTTTAACTCTAATCTTTTAATCTAATTAGAAACTAATATATTTAATTATATAATATCTAGAATTCTTTTATAATTAGATTTTTAAAGAATATACCATCTTATTATCTTTTAATTAAAGAAGTTCTCTAGAGTAGAGATTAATTAGATAATACTAAATAAGGAATTATTTACTATTATTTACTCCTTTAAATATTAATAATAATATCTTAAAAGAATATAATATACTATTAAAGTCCTATTTAATTATAGTAATCTCTAAATCTTTATAAAATAATTCTAATTAAATAATTGATAAGCCTATTAATATTTTTTTCTAATATTATTTAACTTTATTATTTAATATAGATTTAATAAACTAAATCCTGCTGATGAACCTTCTAAAAAGATCTTTAAATTTAGAGAGAATACTTCTAGAATTAAAATTAAAGAACCTCTCTCTAAAAGAATAGAAGAAATTTTTATTTAAGCTTTAATTAAAAATAAATTAGATAAAAAATTAAAGAATCTAGATAGAATATCTATAGATCTAAAAAGGATCTTATTAAATAATATATTTAAAATCTTTAAAGAAGCTTTACTAGATAAATTATTTAAAGTTCTAAAGTAGACTAGCTAGTTAAAAAGTAATAATTTTAGATTAATTAATTATATTATATAAAGTAAATTAAGTTATAGGCTCTATACTATTAATTTAATAATTTTTTAAGGGTATAATTCTAAAAATATATACTTTAAAAATATAAATAAGGATCTATATAATCTTATTATTAAAATATAGAAAAAAGATTCTAATATAAAGTTTAAAAAAATTAAACTAGATAAAAAAGTCTTAAAAAATTAATTTCTAAATAATTAAAATATATTATAATTTAAAAATTACTTATTTATACCTTCTTTTAAAGGTCTAAAGTAAAAACTTCTATCTATATACTATAATAATCTACTTACTGAATATTTTAATTAAAATTAAATAAAAAATTTATTAAAAGAAAAATTTTATTAAATAAATCTTTATAATAATATTACTGAATACATTATTAATTACTCTATTTATTAAAGAATAAAGTCTTTTAAATATAAATTATATAGATAATTTAAATCCCTATCTATCTTATTATAATTTTAAAGTAAATTATCTATAGACTTTATTATTAAATTATCTTTAGTACTATTTAAAGATTATCTAATTAATAATATCTTTATTATTATTAATTAATTTATAAAGTATTCTTTATTCTTCCCTATATTAATCTAAATAAATACTGCTAAACTAGCTAAATTATTCTATAATAAAATGGAACTCTAATATAGAGCCTCTAATAAAATTATATTAAATAGAGAAAGTCTCTTTATAAGTAAATTTTAGTTAGAATTATATTATTATAACTATATTAAATTACAACTCTCTACTATATTTCATCTATAAATTAATAGTTAAATAGAGAGAATAAATTAAATTCTAGAATACTATTTTTAATACTTTACTAATAAAGAGTAAATTAACTAATTAAAATTACTTTAAACTACTAAATTTATTTATAATAATATCTAGAATTCTACTATCCAAACTTCCCCTATTAAAACTTTATTTAGATATTCACCAGACTTTTATCTATATATCAAGATTAATACTATTTAAGAAGAGATTCCAGCTATATAGACTAGAATAAAGAAATTAGAAGATATTTATATAAATTTAAAAGAATACTAGTAATAAGTAAATAAAATATAAGTAAAGTATTATAATATAAAATATATTTAAAAAATATTAAAATAAGAAGATCTAGTGTAAGCAGCTGTTGCAATAGGGGTTACAGGTGGCTTACTGGGGAAGAGGATGTAGGCCTTTAGATAGCATCTACTATAAGAGGATATGAAGAAGAAGTATTTTAATATTAATAAAGTAGAATAAATTACTTAAAGTCCTTTAAGTATTCCTTCTTATTTATTTCTTTTATATCTATTATTAGGGCCTCTATAAGGCTTCCTCTTATCTACTAAGTAGGAGTTAGAAGACACTCTATTAGATATAACTATAGAAGTTATATTATATCTCTACTATATTTTAAAGATCTCTTTTCTTATATAGAGTAGCATACATTTTATAAGCATCCTATATAAAGGCTAGCTATTAAATATAGTTAGAGAAGATCTATATAACTTTAATAATTATAATAATTATAGTAATTACAACAGCTATATTAATTATAATAATAGTAATAGTTATATCAACTATAATAATTCTCTTTTCTTAATAAAGAGGTACACCCTTACACTATACTAGTATTAATATAAAAGAAGTAGCTATTTTTATAGATATTAATTAACTTTTAAATAAATATTTAAAAGAGTTATTTTATTTAATATCTCTACTACTTTATTAAGTATCCAGCTGTAGCCTTAGACTGAGATATCTTTATTAAAATTATTATTAATAGTCTTAGATTAAAATATTTTTATTATATCTTTATTATATTTCTAAAGATAAATAATATAAAAGTAAGTTAAAAGGTATATTAGAATTTCTATATCTCTAATTATATTATTTTTTTTTTATTTATAAATATAGACTTTTCTTCTATTATTTAAAACTCTAACTTCTTCATCTCTCTATTAATCTTTATCTATAAAATAATAGAAAAATAACTAGAAAAGTATTCTATCTTATCTTTTAATAACTTTTCTAATAAATAATATTATATAAATATTACTACCTTTTTATATATTTTTTATTAATATTAATTATATATCTTTAGACTAGTTCTATACTTATTTAAAAGAATATTACTAGTAATATTTCTACATTCTTAACTTCTCTTATCTCTATTACTTTAATAGTAACTTCTATTATTATTACTTCTACTTCTATTATTTTTATAATTTTAATTCTATTTAAATCTCCTACTCCCTCTATAAATTCCCTTATTATAGATACTCTAATAATCTCTTAAAATTATATTTACCTCTAGTATGCTAAGAAAATTATTTATATAAAAAATAGAAATTTTATAGAATCTACTAACTATCTTTACTATATTTTTAAGATTAAATATATTTAATATAAGAAGTTAAAATATATTTATAAGATTATACTAGTAGCTTTATAAATTTTACTAGATTATATTTAATAAATACCTATTATACAGTCTATATATAATGATTTAAAGAAGTAAATTTAGAAAGTAGAATAGATAATATATTATAGTAAGTAAATAATAAACTTAATATTTTAGATTTAATTAATAAATTATAATATCTTTTATATATTAAATATAATCTATACTATCTATATATTACCCCTACTTAGGGAGGAGAAGGAAGCTTATTAGAAGGATATTATATTTTACTTTAATAATAAGATAGTATAGTAGAAATTTATATTATTAATTAAATTATAAAGAATATCTATTATATAGCTAGTCCACCTTTTCTTATTTCTTATTATTTATTTTAATTAATATAATATAATTTACCTTTAGAACTTTATCTTATTTAATTTTATAATTTATTTTACCCCCATTAAACCTCTAAATTTTATAAGAAAAAGGAGGAAGGGTGGTATTACTAGATTTCTATTTATAAATTAAAATTATTTAGAAAAAAGACTTTTATAATTATATTCTTCTTCTTTAATAGGACTTACTAGTTAAAAGATCTATTTTTTAATAATAATTTTTAAATATCTTTTAAATATTTATAAGATTATCTCTTTCCTTCTAGCTATTTTTATAATCTAGATAATTTTTCTACTTAATTAGATATTAAATATATTTTTTTTATTATAGTAATCTAATATACTCTTTATCTTCTATTCTTCTTTATTATTAATAATAATTAGTTAAGTTTCTACTAGATTATTATTATTTTAATTATATTATAATTTAAATAAGGATATATAGAAGACTAGATATATATATTTAAATATCTTTAGAAGATATAATTAATATACTTATTTTCTAATATATTCTATAATTAAAAATAGTTCTTTATATTAATTATCTAGCTTCTTACTTAATCTTTATATTTAAATATTTTTTATAAATAGGAGTATTTCATTACTGATCTTAAAGATAATATTTTAATATTATTAATTATAATACTTTAGGGTTAGGGTTAGGGTTAGGGTTAGGGTTAGGGTTAGGGTTAGGGTTAGGGTTAGGGTTAGGGTTAGGGTTAGGGTTAGGGTTAGGGTTAGGG